>OY821517.1:295745343-296217843 GCA_963682025.1 Cordilura impudica
TATGATTGAAGCATGTTATTCTTGCTTTAAGTAGGCTGCCTCAGTTAAATTAGTTTCATAATTTGGTAAACGGAACTAGCTATATTGTTGCAGATACCTTAATTTTTAATCAATTGTGTTTATTCGAAGGTTATAAAGGAATATCTATTGTATTCTTAAATATTCAGGAATTATAATAAAAATTGCTTAATAATTTTTTGTAGTAGTAACCGAATTCCAATCCATCTGTTTTCTGTGTGTATACTTTAGAGGGCCGCAAATTAACTTTTCGATGAGTTACAAACGGAATGACAAATTGATATAGACTCTCCGAACAGAGTTGGTGAGTGTTTAGTAACGTCAGATGTAAACTTTTTCTTATATGCATGCCACAAACCAATAACACTAAATGTCGTTTGTATATTTTCTATATCCAATTATTGCTTTAGTAAAGTTGGTTCCAAGGTCCTTTATGGAACCGCATGGTATAGGTATAACCTGACCGACTATAATTTGCCTAATTATTTTTATTTTTTATTTTATTTCTCTAAACTTTTGATAATTTTCATTTCTATTTGATATTGTGGAGCTCTAAAACAAGTCATTTCTTTGGAAGCAATTAAAATCAGATTCTTTTAGAATGACTTCACTTATCTTGCCACCAGTAAGTGCAAGCTTAACCATAAGAGTAGCTATTTATTAAAATATTATTAAGACTGGGCAAGCAATTTTTTCTACAATCGGCTTACTTTATTAGTTTCTGTATATGTATGTGTGTGTGTATCTGTTTTAAGTAAATATTGAAATTATCACATTCTTGAAATTCTTCAACAAAACAAATCATAATACAATAAAAACACAATTAAACAATTATACATACGTACGAGTACTAATAATTTTGTTGTTGTTGTTTTCGCGCAAAAAAATTATCATCAAATAAGTTAATTTGCTCTTAATTGCAAAAATTTCTTAATTGAGCGGTTGCGTTATGTTAGCGAGACGGAATATGCTAAAGAATAATGTTAAAATGATGGTTCGGATAACCGTCATGGGTAAGACCGATTTCTATTTTATTTTTTGCTAAGAAACTGATACAGAGTTTATTTAATAAACAATAACAAAATTGAATGTATGAAACAAAAGAAAAATGGGTAAAATAAAAACTCTTATTTTTTTATGGAGAAAACAATTTTCAGTTATAAATATTTTGATGGAACGAAAGACATGACGAACCTTATAATAAATAGTGAGTCAAGTTAAATGATTGTGTTTTAATTTCCATTATGTTAAAGTTATTTTAAAATAATATAACATCTTTTTTGGATTAATTTTTGGAAAATATTTTTTAACAGTGATCTTATGTAAAAATAATTTTCGATTATTGAAAAAAAAAAAACAGTTGTTATATATAGCTTAATAGTTCTTCACAACAATTTAAATAAAAAGAAAAAAAAAATTAAGTGCAAGTCAATACAAATATTGATTAACATGCAGTTGTAACGTGGGTAAGGCGGCCGTTGAAAAACTACGCAAATATTTTTTTTTTTTAGGAAAAAATACTTTATTAAGAATTTTTGCCATTCAATGCTTATTTTTCGAGATTCAAAATTGTACTTCGTCGTACGCCAAGGAGTTTTTCAGAGACTTCATGATAGATAAATCTGTTGTTAAAAAAATTCCCATGTGGAAAAAATCACAAAAAATTTTAGGTATTTTTTTTTTTGAGTGTTATTCCCTCCTGCACTGTGACCAAGTAGATCTGTTGTGCACCCTCTTCCAGATTCTTGTTCTCTCCTATTTTATTAGTCCATTACAGCGTTTAGGAGCTTGATGATATCCGTCACCGCCAATATTTTGTATGCCTCCTCCCTGATTTCAGATTCGCCAAAAAGTTTGTGCCTAGATATGCAAACGCTGGAAACTTTGCCAGTATATGCTCCATGGTTTCATCATCCTCCAGGCAGTATCTGCACATTGCATTTTGTATAGGATGTAGTTGCACGCATAGTGCCCTGTGAGTGCCCCACATAGGAGTCTTAGATTGGATCTGTTTAATATTAGGGCATCCCTGCTCCTTTTTTCGCTTCGATGCAAGAATTTTTTTGAGTGTTGAAGTAGTAATTGTCCATTCCAATAATCCACTGATTCGTCTTTAAGCCATCTGTTGATTTTCTCGGTTATGTCTTTTCTGGTGAATCCGAATTGAGGGTTTGGACCAACAAACGGTCTTTCCGCTCCTCGTCTTGTCTGTTCATCGGCCTTTTCATTTCCTTCGTACCCTTTGTGACCTGGTACCCATATAAACTTCACTTTACTAAGCTCAGCTAGTTTATTTAGGGCTTTATGACTTTCGAGTACGGACTTATGGTGGTATACCGATTTTTCCAGTGCTTTTAGAACAGCCTGGATATCTGACATTAGATTTATCTTCGTCCTTGTAAGGTTTCTTTCCAATAGTTTAGCAGTAGCAGCATTAAGTGCGTATAGTTCCGCTGTAAATA
Organism: Cordilura impudica; assembly: GCA_963682025.1. Classification (NCBI taxonomy): domain Eukaryota; kingdom Metazoa; phylum Arthropoda; class Insecta; order Diptera; family Scathophagidae; genus Cordilura; species Cordilura impudica. The sequence goes on from OY821517.1 coordinate 295,747,824, forward strand.
TTGTGGATTCATTACGTTGGGGGATATGGAGTTTGCACCTTGGTCCGTAAACCCCCGCTCCTACTCCTTCTGTTGTTTTGGATCCGTCAGTGTACCACTTCTCGGCATCTTCATGCATCCATGTAGGGTTAGAGTCCCACGCGAATCTGCTCGGGATATGAACAGTGTAGTTCTTTTTAACTTCCATAACAGGATCTATCTGATCACTACATAAAGTCATATCTGTGATACTTTTGGCTCTATCAAAGATCTCCAGGTGTCCTATATGATCGCCTTCCTTAAAGTTGTATAGTCTGTGAAGGTCAGTAGCTTGTTTAAAAGCTTCTCCTTGGATCAATAAGTGCAGCGGAGTGAGATTTGGGATAAGCTAATTTTAAACGTGCTCCAGTCCGGTTTGTCTTCTGCCACCATGTAACTGAGCAATATAAAATACCCGGAGGTATTATTTGTTTATATATCCACAATGACATTTTTGGGTTTAGACCCCACGATCTGCCTAAAAGTTGTTTGCTAGCCCATATTGACTTTACAGCCTTATTCGTTATCGACTCTAGATGAGGATTCCAGGTGAGTGTTCTATCAAGCAATATACCCAGATATTTTATCTCCTCCTTGAGTTGGACGTCAGTGTTCCTTATATGAAGTGATGGAATATAGAGATTCATTCTTCTAGTCAACGGGATAATTGTGGTTTTATTGGGATTTATGGAAAGTCCCTCGTCTTCGCACCATTCCCATGTAAGCCTTAGTGCTTCTTGTTTTATTCCCCTATTGTCTAGTCATATGTTCCACCTATAAACACTGTGATGTCATCTGCATAACTCACATTGGTAAAACCATTATTGTTTAGTTTTACAACGAGGTCATCCACCAAGATTGACCATAGTTATGGGGAAAGTACGCCTCCCTGAGGGCATTCATTTATAAGATTAGCCATTATTCGTCTCCTAGAGAGCAACTCTTTTATCCACCCTGTCACAATTGGATCCGAGTCCAATCTGATCAGCGCTCATTCCATAGATTGAAAGCTGACATTGTCAAAAGCGCCTTCTATGTCCATAAAGGAACATAAGGCTACTCCCTTCAACTCCAGCGTTCTTTCAATCATTGAAGTTAATTTGTGGACAGCTGTGATCGTTGATTGACCTTTTTGGTAGGCAAATTGAAGATTATGTAGCGGCCTACTTTTCAGAAGTTCATTGCGAATATATAGATCAATTATCTTCTCCATAATCTTTAGCATGAAAGATGAGAGACTGAAATGTCTATATGATTTCGGATGATCAACAGGTTTATTTCCTCCCTTGGGAAGGAATACAACCTTCACCTTTGTCCACTTAATTGGAATATAACTAAGTGCTAGACTGGCCCTGAAGATATGAACCAGTTTTCTTTTAACGAATACGGACCATTTATTGGTAGGGCTGGGAAAACCCCATCTGATCCAGGGTATTTGTGTGGTCTAAATGAGTTTACACTCCATTTTACACTTTCATATGTTATGATTCGTTTAACTAGAGAACTGACCGTGTCGTTCTCATTTCTAGTCTCGATATCTCCCATTGATTCCTCCATTACAAAATTACATCCTCGGAAGTGAGTCCTAAGTAGAAGCTCCAGAGTTTCCCTAAAGGATGTAGTTTGGCGTCTATCTTGAGAGTACCTATATTCTGGTTCTTCTTTGGAGATAAGACTCATTGAATCCTTGACGTTTCCGGCACATCCTTCAACTCCTCGCAGAAGGTTTTCCAGAATACATCGAAATCTTCCCAACACCAATTGTCTGATTACACAGTCGGACAGTACGGCCTGCATAAAATACATCTGGAATCGGAGATTAAATTGAGTATAACTGTTAATAGTTGCTCATTTAGTGATCTTAATATATTTTAAAAGAATTTCAAGGTTTTAACGGATTATATATTTAAATACTTTTAGAGAGCTTAACTCGCGCCCTGGGCACAATATCTTTTTAGCCCCCCCCCCCCCCCCCCATTGTAAAACCGTATAATATTATATGTAAAACAAACCGCAAATTAATATATAAATAAAGTAGACTAAATAAAGTCATAGACTCAAGCTAGGCTTTAAATTTGAGACAAAAAATATATGTGACAAAACAAGACTAGATTTTGAAATGTGTATGATCATCTAGAATTAGTTCAGAAGATACGTATTATATATTTTACACATTTATAAAGAAATATATTAAAAACACGCAGTTTTAAAACAATAAAAAAGTAAATATTTATTATCTCTACGGAAATACATATATTTAATAATAATATGATTATAATATATTAATAAAACTAATTGTGTAAATTTTTCTTGCTTTTGATAAAGCAAATTTATCAATAATATCATCAAAGTTGATCATTTAAAATTTTTCTCTTTCCAAATTTAAAAATTGTAGGTCATTTAGGCGATCTTATCTCATCGTTGATCGCAGTTATGTCAAAATTAATTTTAATTTGCTGAATGAACATTCGCAGCTAGCAATTGATGTTGAGATAGTCAGGAGTATTTGAAGTGCCACTCTCAGGTTTGGAAAAACATCTTCTCCATACGAGATTATAAAAGTAAGAAATTCTAATGGACTTTTAGGTTCAATTTCACTGTGTTTAATTTTTTAAGTCATGGAAATATAACCATATACGGACACCACTACGTGATTAAAGACCAAAAAAAAAGACCTGTGCCTCCCAGTTTTGCCCCAAGTCATGCACTTTTTTTATGGGCCCCCAAAGATTTGGGGGCTCGGTGTCATTTTTACAAAAAAGTGATCATTTTCTTAGGCTCATTTCTTGCAAACCGTTCGGAATTTTGATTTACTCTCTGAGGCAAAGTTGTGAACATATAAAATCAAAAAAACTTCATCTTCAAGATCAAAATCGCAAAAACTTTAAAAAATTAGATTTTTTTAAACCTTTTTTTTTTCCCTGTTCAGGTCCATAGGTAGCAAACCGTTCAAAATTCAAGGAAACAATCAACTACAGAAATGTACCTAAAATCTCAGTAAACAAATTTTTAGAACATATGAACTTCCTAGGAATGATTATTAACACCGTTTAGTTAGCGTTTTGGCAGCCGAAAAAGTGAAAAATTTCCCGAAAATTTTTTAATTTCATTTGTTTTTTCTTTACTTCAACATTGCGATACTATGCTATCTATTACAAAAATAATAAAATAAATATTCGTATAATGTTTATAACGTTGATGGCCCTGGACTTGCAAATCACGCGCTCTTAAGTTGTGGATCCAAATCGTCGTCCGAGTCGTCCAAATCTGACTCTAATTCAGAACTTATGGTGTTCACAGGCACGTTGCTTCCAGACTGCCCTCCATCATCAGCTTTTTCGTCAAATACTTCATTAACATCATACAGGGTGATCTTGTGATTCCACCAACATACCTGAAATGAATTAGAAAAGAAATCAAAAAAGGAATGCAAAACAATGCATCAAAAAAATCTGACAGCTATGCGTCGAGCTTTTGGCATTTCTACCTTTTTTCCATGGGCATTGTGGTTTGGTGAAACCGTTCTCCTTGCTCATCGGATTCGGTAGAGAGTTGTCTGATAAAATCGTCAAAATGAAAATGAAGAAAATGCAGCTTCAATGTCATCGATGTCCCGATTTTCTCACCCATTCTCTTGCTTCCGGTTCCGCGTCTCGATCCCCTCCCAAGACTGTGGTGCATACACGCTGAAGGTAAATCCATGCCGTTGAATAATTTTCATCAAGCGATGAATCAAAGTTGGTCTTGAATAGCTTTCTAAGGTGAGGGCCATTAAGTAGCCTGTTAAATGAAGATAAAAAATAAAGATAGAAAAGAAAACATTAACATGGTGTGAATAGTACAATGAGGTGAACTAAAATTCGTTTTAAATTTACTACAATAGCTCTCTTAATTTTATCATCACTACGCTTTGGGAAAACGCTTTTGAAATTGTCGAATGCGTTTGGACAATTTACAACGGCCGCTTCGATGAATTTTTTAACAATTCCCGATTTTATGTGGAGCGGTGGCAGCAAGATGTCTTGAGTATTGTCAATTAAAGGTGCATTCTTTACATTGGAATTGATTCAGAGGTGAGCGCGAATCCCAATTACAAAGCAAACAAAAGAATTTTGGGAAGCCGCCCCTATCGATGATCCCTTGCAAAATATTGATGACCTTCAAATCACAGTAAATCTTCCATTTGTTTTCGTAGAGTTTGATTTTTTTCATTATATCTTTCAATGTGTCATAGCTTTCTTTCAAGTTAATACCCATTGCTAGCGGAATGGCTTGAAACTGAACCATCAATAAATAATATTCACTCACTAGCAATCTAGTTCATTCCCATCTTTACCACCAAAGATTTTATATCGTTGCAGTAAGCGAATGAATTGTCATCATTGAGAGTGTAGAGGCTCTGAAATTCAGCTTGCCGTTTGCGGTACGCCGCACAGTGGACCATTTGACGAGAAGGCGGTCAAAAATCTATAACTTTTGATTGGATTGGAATTTTTATATGCGGTTAAGACTTTAGCCTTTAAGTTTTGCTATAAAATGTAATTCTCCACCGAAAATAAAAAAAAAGTTACGGAGGGTTTAAAATACATTTTCATTTGTAGTTGAATTTTAGTACAAAAGTGAAGTGTTAAAAGGTAAAAAAAAGGTTTTTTTTTTAATATAATGTCTTATTTTTTCAGTTAATTTTGCAACTAATACTTTTTAACAATTTTTTAAGTTAATTTTTTCAGAAAATGCCAAAATTGGCCCCCGTAAACTTTTTAGTCCTAATGTGCGCAAGGGCCAAAGGTTGTTTTTTTTTTTTTTTAAAGATCCCGAGTTAAAATATAATTTATTAAGCAGCGAACGTAAAAGTTACCTTATATTGGTTCAAGATAGAGAAGTTTCAATGAAAAACTCGTTTTTGCTTTAGTTAAATTTTTATACCCTATACCACTATGTGGTTTGGGTATAATGACTTTGTGCTGCTGTTTGTAACAATCAATAATATTTGACCTACACCCATCTTTAATTATACCGATCGAATCAGAATCACTATCTGATTCGATTAAACGATGTCCGTCCGTCCGTCCGTCCGTCCGTCTGTGTGTCCATGTAAAGCTTGTAATCAAACTGCAGGTCGCAAATATGAATATATTTTGATGAAATTTGGTATTTGATCTTTAATCGGCCATGGGATGAACGCTATTGAAATTGGTGAGAATCGGTCCATGTTCAGACCTAGCCCCCATACAAATGACCCCTATGAAATCGACATAAATTGCCATAAGATCCAAATTGTCATATAGATCTTACTCAAATTGGGTTTGTATGCGTTTATTACATCCATTAATGAGTAGTCTAAAAATGATCCCTGGGACAACTGTTAGTCATAGGCCCCACATAGAGCTGCTTCCCGATCTTCACTTAAATCTATCAAAAAACAAAAATATTGCACTGATTCTCCTCAAATTTTGTTTGTATATATTTTTGCAAGATACAAGAGACTTTACCTAACATGGTCAGGATCGGTCCATTTTTGGGCCTAGTCCCCATATAGGTATAGCATCAGATATGAACTTTTTCATATCTGCAGCCGAAAAAATTAATAAAAATCCCACTCAAATTTGGTTTATGCTTATTTTCTATATCCACTTAGTTGGGCCTAAGAGATAGGGTCTCTAAACGCATGGTATAGGGTATCATATAGTCGGTCTCGACCGACTATAATTTTCTTACTTGTTTTTTATTGTCTTTTTAAATATTTCTATATCAATTTTTATGGTAAATTTATGAAATATAACAATTTTTGTTGTAAATTTACAAAATATATAAATTTTTAAATCAAGAAAATTTTTTAACTACATAAAAAAAGTGTATCTTATTGTTAGTGTAATGAAAAAGTACTTTAAATCAACCAATTTTAGTAAAAATTTCTTCTAAATAGCCTTGATTTTCATCTTCTAGAAGTTGTTTAGCTTCATCGTCTAATTCAGTAGAGGTAGTTTTCCATTTTTGACGAATGTTGGACATATATGGATCTGAAGTGCTCAACAAAATAGTGATAAGTTCTTCATTAGTACAACATCTGTACATTTTCCTTTTGTTGTGCTCGCGAAAAAATCTGTAGTCTTTGTTCCTTTTTTCTTGCGCTTCTTCAGATAGATCTCCTATTGGTAGCATATTGTTTTGAATTATTTGTTCCCCATGGTACAAAATTTTATGAACTGTGGATGGCATATATCTCCAAGAGTATTTTTCATTATAAAGTATAGCTGTTTTATTGGCGTACTCTCCAAATTTTTTTGCATTTATCTTTCTGCTGCATGCTAGAACTTGTAATATGATTTTAAATCGTCTTATTAATTCATGATCTACACCTGTGATAGATGCTGCAGTTTCCGGATCGGAAAAAAATCTCCTTGCAGTATTTCCATCATTTGTGTTTCCTTCCCCTTGTTTTGGTTGGTCGATTACGAGGCCTAGCTGTAGATACTTTTTTTGAATTTGTTTTTTTTTTTTTTGATTTCTTTTTTCTTCATTTTCTTTGTTTTTTCTCATTGTTTCGCCTAACGGACCAAATTCCAAATCATAACCCAATTTAAGAATATGCTCCATGAAACGTATTCTAGCATGAAGAGGGGACATTCCAAATTCGTAGGTTTCCTTAATACTATCGTCTTCTGGTGGGGGTTGGCTTAATTGACTTGATGTCTTTTGGCATATAATGCAGCTTGACGTTGACTTTGTTCCAGTTAAAGCTTGTGCAACTTTTCCATCAATCATTGTGAGACACATTTTAAAATGTACCTCAATGTCTTGGTCATCAAATTTAAATATTACTGGTTGAAGTTCCTTAATTTGATCTTTTATTTTTTGAACTTCTTCAGTTATGACATCTTTGGTTTCCTTTTTGAATGCAAATTTTATTGGTCTGCAATACTTTGTTGAAGAAGGAATTTCATTTTTCCATATATCAATTTCTGTTGCTCTACTAGTTGACGGCTCTAAGACCTTTTTGTTAAGCGCAATGGAACGAAAGATACCATAAATAAATTAGCATCTGATGAATTTTCGGCATTAAATTGCTTGTATTGTTTCTGACCAGAGGATCCATCACATCCCCATTTAGAAATTAAAGTAATGCTGCCATTACCAATTTTTTTTAAATGATCAGTATCAAGCGTATTTAGCAATCGTTCTGCAGTATGTTCAAGGAGATCTTGCAATTTTATTTCTGCTGATGTTGAAGTGACACTAATAGCAGATTGTGAAGGTAAGCATTCTTTTTTTGGCAGAAACTAAATCTCGATACTCTGGAAAAATCCCACAATTATTTTCATTGGTTCGCTTCCGCAATTCCTTATATTGATTTTTGGTCAATTTCAAATCCAAAAATAGGGCGAACGCTTCTTCCGGCGTAAGTTTCTTATCTTCAATTGGTGTAGGAATGCTTTTCAAAATCCTCTTTGTGCGCCTTGGGCTCGCTTCTACAATTTTTTCAATTATTTCAATTTAATTTTTTTTATTTTGGGTTGGTTGAATTTGGTGCAAAAATGAATCCTTAATAATTCTTTGAGAAATTTCTTCATTGATATTCTCCAGCTTGCGCCTTCGAGATCTTTCACTACATCCGTCAATTGGTTTTGCTGCTTGACCCCTTTTTCCACTTTCGTTGGCAGTTGTAGATGCACTCTCAAAAATAAGTTCCTTTATTAACCAGTCTTGGTAACGTTTGTACATCTTTGCCTTGCTATGAGAGCATTCAATGTACCGTCTTTTCAAATTCGATGCAAAATTAGTAATTTTTCCTTTGTGCATTTCAATGTCTTCTAGGTTACAATTCTTAAAGAGGTCGTTGCTCACTATGTGCAAAATTACATCGTCTACATCATTTCGTTGAAAATAAATATCTGCCAGATCTCTGTAACAGTACTTAGCCATTGCACAAATTGTAATGAATAATAATTTTGGAAACATTATTATAAATACTCTTTCTTGCAATTATGTAAAATAAAATTTTTTATCTTTTATTACCACTTTTAGAAGCATAAAAAACCCACACCCTAACCCCTTTTAAAAGGTGAAGCATACCTGCTCATATTTTAAAGGGCTATGTCGCAATAGTTTTTTTTTTACAATTTACCTGTTATTTTAATTGTTTCCCATTTTGTCAGGTATTTAAACTATATAACTCTAATTCAGACTATTAATTTTTTTGAAAGATACCTATGTAAATGTACCTGTAACAATTAAGCGCATTATATCTCAACCCTTTTTTATAAGTATATAACAACTCCTGCCAACTCTACCGACACGCAAAAAAATACACCGCGGTGCACCGGTACGACCAACTTTTGTATTCATAACAATCAGACGGACGGACGGACATCGTTTAATCGACTCAGAAAGTGTTTTTGAGTCGATCCGTATACTAAAAGATGCATAAAAATCACCTCAAACTTAATATATCCTAACCACATAGCGGACAACTTTTGTATTCATAAATTTTGCAGAAAATATCTAATCTTGGGTCAGAAAAATTGTTCTGGTGCACACGGGCGGAAACTGGCGGGTGTATAGTAGGGTGTAGGAGTATAGGGGAGGGTTCGGACTATAAAACAGCGCAAGATTTTTTCTGGCTGCTTTTGACTGGCAGGAGTTATGCTCTATTAAGTAGGAGATTTTCGGAAAATTTGGACCTTTTTAAAAATTTTTTTTTTTTAAATTTCCGAATGACTCAGTGATTTTACATTTTTAACATTAATAGCATTGAAGCCACAAAATTATACAAAATATAATTCACTTCAAAATCTTTTAAATAAAAAAAAAAACAGTCATTCAAAAATTAAAATTTACAAAGAAATTTTTAATTTTAGCAAAATACTGCGAAAGCCCATTTTCGAAGACCCTGTTCGCTGTGATATAGTTGAGATAGAGTCGCAATTTTTTGGCTCCCGAGGTTTACTAGTATTAACTTTCAAATGAATAACATAACTTTAAAATCGGTAACAAAAAAAAAAAATGATTTTGGCCGCCTTCTCAAAATATGGTCCACTGTGTGCTGTAGAGTTACCATTAGCATGTGTGAGTTTTCTTTGCTTTAAAAACGCTGTGAAAAATATGGCAAGTCGCTGCGATAGTCCTAATATGACCACAATGAAATCCATTTGCATTTATGTTATTAGTTATGGTCCATCTCTTTCCTGTTGGGGCTCATAATCGGTATCAAATGGATCTTCATAAGAACACCACCTGCTCTACTCATTCCTGTAAATTCTGTGCTAGGAACAGGAGTTGGTGGCCTTGGTGGCCCATAAAAAAAGTGTATGACATGGGGCAAAACTGGGATACACGGGTCTTTTTTTATTATCTTTTGTCACGTAGTAGTGTCCGTATATTTGTTTATGTTTATACGTGTTGCAGTGCGTAATTCAGCATTTTAAACTTTATTGAGTGAAACATTCTTAAATGTATGAAGTCACCCAATAACAGTTTTTGAGGTGTTGTGGTGTTCTCAACTCGATCTTCAAATAAAACAAGGACGAACTTTCTTAAGCGCAGTGTTTTTTTATAATTCTTTTAAATGCAAAAGTTTACTAGAATATGTTTTTTTTATTTTTATATGAAGCCTACTGTAAGACTTTTTTGTTTTTAATTGAACCGCGTTTGAAAAATATACAATTTTAATAATTTCTCTCAGTATTCACTTGTTGTGATGATATTATTTTTATTTTTTTTTTTATCAATTTCCTTTATTATCAAATATACATGTATGTATATAACTTCCCGACATTAAGATACATAATATATAGTTTCAAGTACAAAGTTTAATAAACTTTTACTTTTGCGTTTGTAACCATTATTATTTTGTATCTAATATTGCTACCGAATCTTTGAATATCAAAACAAACATAATGTAATTCAGAATTAAAAGAAAAACAAAATCTTAACAAAATGATGCTTTAACGTTATCGCCAAAAAAGAGAAACAGCTCGAAAACAGATTGATAACAACTTGATAAGAAGAAAAAAAAAGATAAAAGTGGAGATCTTTCCTCTAAAAACAAATTTAGAGCATGAATTTTATGTATGTATATTTTTGTAAGAACAAAAACAAAATAATATTCATAAGGCTGAAACAAACAAGAAAATTTATTGAATTTGTATGTCATATTTAGAAAAACCACAACAGGCAATTTTTTCTTAATTTAAAAATTTTCTTCTTCTTGATGAAACGCTCATAAAGATTTTTTCAAAATTTAAAATTACCAGGCCATTCATACAATAAAAATGTCAACAACATAAAAACTGTCAAAATGGTATTTTATAAATTTCCAACAGATGAAAATGAAGATGTGTAGTGTACGAATTATGAAATAATTTTCTTTTTAAAATACATACTCGTACATGTGTTCCCTACAATTGTTCTGCTTTGAATGGAAATTTAACACAATTTTTAATATACTTTTTATTTCTTTATCGCTTTGACACTATTAAATTATAAATTATAGTATTTTTGGCGCCTAAATTATAAAACCGGACAAACCTTCAAGTACAGAAAGCCGTATTAGTTCTTAAAATTCTAGTCATAGAGTTCGTTCCACAAAAACTTTGTGCCAAACTAGTATTGTTTCTCTGAATATATCCCAAGCGAGTAGTTGGATTTAGAAAATTTTTTGATGAGTTCACTCTTTTGTTTGTCCATCAATCCTTTTTATGTAATAACATCGTTTTTATGTAGAGGTAATAACGTTTTAATTATTCTTACAGCACTTAAAAACTGTAGTACGAAAATATTTTGATGACATTTGCTATATGTGCTTTCATCGGCCGCAGGAAGCTCTTTATTGGAAATGGTGAACGTTCGTCGAACGTTTAGATCTAAACCCAATACAAAGACTCTATGAAATCGTTTTAAATATGATATATTTTAATCAAAATTGGTTGAGAATATAAAAAATGGTCTTGATCGTAATTACTACCGCTAAGACCTTTAGCACATTGTGTGTTATTTACAATTGTAACCTCCTCTAAGCTTAACAGCATTTCCGTAAATCTTTAAATTAAGAAAAAATAGTTAAATTAGTTTTGGAAAAAAATGGCAAAGTTTAGAAAACAAATTTAATAAAAGTTGTTCGAACAACGAACCCCGTTGGCAAATATACCTACAGTCAGTCCATAAAGTTTGTATGAAACTGTAAATCAAAATTCAATTCAAAATTTTTCGTACACCCTGTACTACCCTGCCGTCTTTATTTTTCTGTTTTGTTGTTTATTATGTCAGCTTCCAGCATCTAGTTAGAGTAACCAGTTTTTAAAGCACCGTTAGATTTGCGAGCAATTGTAAAATGATGTAAAAATATAGTTAATAAAGTTTGTATGCAAAAAGCACAGTTAATTCCGGTCTTTGTGTGTAAGGTGACGAAGTGAACTTTGATTAGGATTTACAGTATTTTTAAAAGTTTTGGTTGTATATTTGGAAAAAAATACATTAAAAACATACATCAAATAGCAGCAACAATGGCACCACGGGGCAAAGAATTGTCTTCGAACCTCAGATAAGTGATAATAAAACTCTACTTGGAGCACAAAAGTCAAGGACAAATAGCCGAATTGGTTAGAAAAAGTCATGCAACAGTCCAAAAAACAATAGAAAGGTACAGAAGGCAAGGATGTAATAATAACAAGCCAAGATCAGGTCGGCCAACCACATTCACACCCAGTGAATTACGAATTATCGTGCGCAATATGCAAAAAAATCCGAAAATTTCTGCACCAAAATTACAGATGGAATTTGAGAATGAGGTGGGAAACGTTTGTATTACAGCAACAATGCGCAAAGTATTCAATTCGGCTGGATACTATAAAATTTGCAACAAGCCGTTTGTAAGCCCAATAAACCGAAAAAATAGACTCTTATTCGCAAAACAATATGATACAGCCGCCCAAAGCTTTTGGAACACCATTATTTTTTTGGACGAAAGTAAATTCGGATCAGATGGACGAGCCAAGGTATGGCGAATATCCAATTCTGAGCTTGAGCCACATAAAATGGTGGTCACAGTCAAATACGGTGGTGGGTCAGTACCCGTTTGGGAGTGTTTGGCTGCCTCTGAAGTGGGTAAACTTGTTTTTAGAGATGGTATAATGGATCGTTTTGTATATTTAAATATTTTAAAAAATAACTTGCATATAAGTGGTGCTAAACTTGGGATTGCCGGGTCACTTGTGCTCCAGCAAGACAACGATCCAAGCACACATCGCTTTTTGTCAAAGAGTGGTTCCTCTATAAAGTAAAAAACAACTTAAAACCCAACCCCAGTCGCCCGATATTAATCCTATTGAGCATTTGTGGGTCCACCTGGAGCGCCAAATCAGAAAACACCACATAAGAGCCAAAGAAGACTTGAAAAAAGCGCTGTTTGAAGAGAAGGAGAAAATACCACCGAACGTTACCACGAACCTGGTGTCATCGATGCAAAACTGTCCAAAAACAGTCATAACAAATAAATGCTTTCCAACTAAGTATTGAACATTGGGAAATTAACTGTCCAACCTATGCAAAAATTAATTACCTTTTCTTGACTTAGATTTGCATATATACTTTTTTGTAAGTTGTTTTTATTTGAAGACGTTAAGTTTCTCTTAGATTTTCTTTCATCGTTGTGCAGTGAATATATAATTCTTGATGATTGACTGACTGCACTTACATAAAACAAGTGAAAAATTTTAGTCGCTCTAGACCGACAATACGATACCCTATACCATGGTTTAGAGACCCTATCTCTTCAGTCCAACTAATTGGATATAGTGAATAAGAATAAACCAAATTTGAGTGGCATTGTTATTAATTTTTTTGGCAGCAGATAAGAAAAAGTTCATTACGGATACTATATTTATATGGGGACTAGGTCGAAAAATGGACCGATCCTGATCATATTTAGTAAAGTCACTTAAATTTTGAAAAAATATATACAAAGCAAATTTTAGAACAATCTTTGCAATATTTTTGTTTTTTGATAGATTTAAGCGCAAATCGGGAAGCAGCTTTATTATATGGGGGCTATGACAAAGAATTGCCATATGGGGTTTCTTTTTGGACAACTGATAAATGGATGTAATAAGCACACACAAATCCAATTTTACCGCGATCTATATGATAATTTGGATCTTATGGCAATTTAAGTCGATTTTATAGGGGTCATTTGTATGGGGACTAGGTCTGAACATGGACCGAATTTCACCAATTTCAACAAATTTCATTAATATATCTTCATATTTGCGACCTGAAGTTTGATTACAAAGTTTACATGGACACACAGACGGACAGACGGGCGAACTTCGCTAAATCGACTCGGAAAGTGATTCTGATTCGATTGGTATAATAAAAAAAATGGGTCTGGGTCAAATTTTTTTGGTAGTTACAAACAGCAGCACAAAGTCAGTATACCCAAACCACATGTGGTATAGGATATAAAAATAAATAAGAAAAAAATGCATAGTTTAGCTGGTGTTCATGATTTGTCCTCTCATAAATTCCTGGTTGTCAAAGAGGTATCACATATGAATTAGCCTTCCATAGATATTTGCACCAAACTAGTAAGACGTAAAACGCCTGACTGGTCTCATGTATCCTTTAGTTGTCATTTGAAACGCATAATGTGATTTTATGTTGTACTAAGAATTAATATGATCCTTGATTTTTATGTATTCTTAGACAACAAAATGTACTTTTTTAAGAAATGGTACTTTCTTAGGAAAAAGTACTTTTTGAAGAAAATGTACTTCTTGTAGAGGCAATTTTTATTAGAAAATTTACTTATTTTAGAAACGGAACTTTTTTATGAAATTTTACTTTTCTACTAAATGGTACTTTTCTTAGAAAATATGCTTTTCGAGGAAAATATGGGTTTCTTACAAAATATGATTTTCTTAGGAAATGTAGTTTTTAATTAAAACTACTTTTTTTTAAGAAAACGGACTCTGTTAAATAAGGGCACTCTTAAAAAAAAATTACTTTACTTACTTTTTAAGAAAAAAGATACTATTTTAGAAAATGTATTTTTTTAGAAAAGGTACTTTTTCAAGAAAATTAACTTTTTTAAAAAGAGATGATTTTTTTAGAAAAGGAACTTTTTAAAGAAAATGAACTTTTTTAAGGAAATTGTATTTTTCTAAGAAATGGTACTTTTCGTAGAAAATATGCTTTTAAGTAAAAAAATTTTTATACCCTATACCACTATGTGGTTTGGGTATAATGACTTTGTGCTGCTGTTTGTAACAACCAAAAATATTTGACCTAGACCCATCTTTAATTATACCGATCGAATCAGAATCACTTTCTGAGTTGATTTAACAATGTCCGTCCGTCCGTCCGTCCGTCTGTGTGTCCATGTAAAGCTTGTAATCAAACTGCAGGTCGCAAATATGAATATATTTTTACGAAATTTGGTATATAAGCTTTTATCGGCCATGGGATGAACGCTATTGAAATTGGTGAGAATCGGTCCATGTTCAGACCTAGCCCCCATACAAATTACCCATATGAAATCGACATAAATTGCCATAAGATCCAAATTGTCATATAGATCTTACTCAAATTGGGTTTGTATGCGTTCATTACATCCATGAATGAGTAGTCCAAAAATGATCCCTTTGACCCCATACAGAGCTGCTTCCCGATCTTCACTTAAATCTATTAAAAAACAAAAATGTTGCACTGATTCTTCTCAAATTTTGTTTGTATATATTTTTGCAAAATACAAGAGACTTTACCAAACATGATCAGGATCGGTCCATTTTTGGACCTAGGCCCTATATAGATATAGCATCCGATATGAACTTTTTCCTATCTGCAGCCAAAAAAATTAATAAACATGCCACTCAAATTCGGTTTTAGCTTATTTTCTATGTCCAGTTAGTTGGGCCTATGAGATAGGGTTTCTAAACGCATGGTATAGGGTATCATATAGTCGGTCTAGACCGACTATAATTTTCTTACTTGTTTGTTTTGTACTTTTTTAAAATAGATGGCTTTTAAAATGTGCTTGTTTAGGAAAAGATACTTTTTAAGTAAGGGTACTTCTTTCAAGAAAAGTACTTTTTTCAACAAAATGTGCTTTTTTTCCGAAAAAGTACTTTTTATGAAAAGGTATTTTTTTTAAGAAAGCCACTTTTTAAAAAAATTGACTTTTTAAGAAAAAGCACTTTCGTAAGAAAATTTACTTATTTAAGAGAAGTTACTTTTTTAAGAATGGTACTTTTTTAGAAAATGTAATTTTTTTAAAAAAGGAGTTTAAAAAAGGAACCTTAAAAAACTTACTTTTTAAGAAAAGGTACTTTTTCCCAAGAGTAGATACTGCTTCCAAGAAAAGATACTTTTTTCCAAGAAATGGTACTTTTTCCAAAGAAATTGTTTTTTTAAGAAAATTTGCTTTTTTAAGAATGGTACTTTTCTATGAAAAGATATTTTTCAAGAAAGGCACTTTTTAAGAAAATATACTTTTTAAGAAGAGGTATTAAAAAAAAAATATATATATTATATACAGTTATAAAAAAAGAAAAATCTTATATGTATATTAAAAGAATTTATGAATAAACTTTGCATTAAAGATTTTTTTCAATATTTTTCTTCTCTCAAACCTCTATAACTAGAGTTCTAATTAACATAGGCTGTTGACATAGGTCTAAGAACACTCAGTGGACCAAGCTCCTTCTTTTGAGCTATTACTGCTTAAATTCATTGGGTTTGAGGAAAGTTATGCGTGGAGAATCAACTTTACTTTTACTGTACGTTAACTTATCTTGGCATATTTTGGCATTACTGTACGTTAACAACTCTTTGCAAATTCGTTGGGTTAGAGGAAAGTTATGCGTGGACAATCAACTTTACTTTTACTGTACGTTAACTTCTCTTGGCATATTTTGGCATTACTGTACGTTAACTTCTCTTGGGAAATTTTGGTATTATATTATAAAAATTAATATAATATAATATAATGCTGCGAAGCAGCAGGGGTCCTCTAGTAATAATAATAAAGATAATAATAAGAATAAAAAAAATAAAAATTTTAAAAATAATAAAAAATCATGTGAGCCCGATCACAGGGGAGATGTGTAAACATCTAGTAATTAAAGATTTTTTTATAGCACATTTTTAAAATCAAACAGAAAGCTTCATCTATGTATCACTTACAGCAATCAACTGCAGGCGCTCTGCTAATATTAAAAATTTATTATTATTTATTATTCCAACCGGTTAATTTTTAATTTAATTTAATTAATTTTAATTTTTAATTTTTCGGTTTTATTTTTTATTTTTTATCTTTTCTTTTTTTTTATTTTTAATTTTTTATTTCTTACTTTTCATTTTTCGTTTTTCATTTTTCATATTTCATTTTTCATTTTTCTTTTTTAATTTTCATTTTTCATTTTTTATTTTTTATTTTTCATTTTAAATTTTGTATTTTTAATTTTTTATTTTTCATCTTTCATTTTTCAATTTATATTTTTAATTTTTAATTTTTCGTTTTTCATTTTTTATTTTTCATTTTTCATTTTTAATTTTTATTTTTCATTTTTCATTTTTCATTTTTCATTTTTAATTTTTTATTTTTCATTTCTCATTTTTTATTTTTCATTTTTCATTTTTCATTTCCAAACAGGTTATTAGATATCAAACAACTGTGACTTTGTATTTTTAATTTTTTATTTTTCATCTTTCATTTTTCAATTTATATTTTTAATTTTTAATTTTTCGTTTTTCATTTTTTATTTTTCATTTTTCATTTTTAATTTTTATTTTTCATTTTTCATTTTTCATTTTTAATTTTTTATTTTTCATTTCTCATTTTTTATTTTTCATTTTTCATTTCCAAACAGGTTATTAGATATCAAATTTTTTTCATCAATACCATCATAAGTCACACCGATTTTGTCTTACGGCTCACATGTTACACTGTTTTTGTGCTTGTATTGTGAAATAGAAATTTACCCCCCTGCGCGTACTTATCAAAAACGAAATTAATTCATAAACAACATATAAAATTTCTCTGTTTTCTGTTTTATTACTTCTTCTTCTTCTTTTAATTTGTATTTTTTTTTAATATATATTTGTTATTACCTTTTGATTTTTATTTTTATTTTTTTTTTAACACATTTTTAAAATCAAACAGAAAGCTTCATCTATGTATCACTTACAGCAATCAACTGCAGGCGCTCTGCTAATATTAAAAATTTATTATTATTTATTATTCCAACCGGTTAATTTTTAATTTAATTTAATTAATTTTAATTTTTAATTTTTCGGTTTTATTTTTTATTTTTTATCTTTTCTTTTTTTTTATTTTTAATTTTTTATTTCTTACTTTTCATTTTTCGTTTTTCATTTTTCATATTTCATTTTTCATTTTTCTTTTTTAATTTTCATTTTTCATTTTTTATTTTTTATTTTTCATTTTAAATTTTGTATTTTTAATTTTTTATTTTTCATCTTTCATTTTTCAATTTATATTTTTAATTTTTAATTTTTCGTTTTTCATTTTTTATTTTTCATTTTTCATTTTTAATTTTTATTTTTCATTTTTCATTTTTAATTTTTTATTTTTCATTTCTCATTTTTTATTTTTCATTTTTCATTTTTCATTTCCAAACAGGTTATTAGATATCAAATTTTTTTCATCAATACCATCATAAGTCACACCGATTTTGTCTTACGGCTCACATGTTACACTGTTTTTGTGCTTGTATTGTGAAATAGAAATTTACCCCCCTGCGCGTACTTATCAAAAACGAAATTAATTCATAAACAACATATAAAATTTCTCTGTTTTCTGTTTTATTACTTCTTCTTCTTCTTTTAATTTGTATTTTTTTTAAATATATATTTGTTATTACCTTTTGATTTTTATTTTTATTTTTTTTTTAACACATTTTTAAAATCAAACAGAAAGCTTCATCTATGTATCACTTACAGCAATCAACTGCAGGCGCTCTGCTAATATTAAAAATTTATTATTATTTATTATTCCAACCGGTTAATTTTTAATTTAATTTAATTAATTTTAATTTTTAATTTTTCGGTTTTATTTTTTATTTTTATCTTTTCTTTTTTTTTATTTTTAATTTTTTATTTCTTACTTTTCATTTTTCGTTTTTCATTTTTCATATTTCATTTTTCATTTTTCTTTTTTAATTTTCATTTTTCATTTTTTATTTTTTATTTTTCATTTTAAATTTTGTATTTTTAATTTTTTATTTTTCATCTTTCATTTTTCAATTTATATTTTTAATTTTTAATTTTTCGTTTTTCATTTTTTATTTTTCATTTTTCATTTTTAATTTTTATTTTTCATTTTTCATTTTTCATTTTTAATTTTTTATTTTTCATTTCTCATTTTTTATTTTTCATTTTTCATTTTTCATTTCCAAACAGGTTATTAGATATCAAATTTTTTTCATCAATACCATCATAAGTCACACCGATTTTGTCTTACGGCTCACATGTTACACTGTTTTTGTGCTTGTATTGTGAAATAGAAATTTACCCCCCTGCGCGTACTTATCAAAAACGAAATTAATTCATAAACAACATATAAAATTTCTCTGTTTTCTGTTTTATTACTTCTTCTTCTTCTTTTAATTTGTATTTTTTTTTAATATATATTTGTTATTACGTTTTGATTTTTATTTTTATTTTTTTTTAACTGCTAATGATTTAATTTAAATTTTTTTTTTAATAAATTTGGTTGAAACAATGGTTGTCGTCTTTATAGGGGTGTATCAGATTTTTCCGATCGCGAGTGGATAATGTTTTAATTTTTAGATGTACGCGTTCAAGAACATGTTCTGTTTTTTAGCAGTACACGTGCAATAACACGAACTTAAAATAAAGCTACACGAAACAAAGAATACGTGATGGAAACATGTCCGTTTACATAACGAACGGCACCGTACAAAATTTAGAAACACAAATAATTGCTATGAAAATAAAAATATGTGTTGGCTGCTTTAGAACAGAACATTGTGTGTTTGTTTTGTGTATTTTCTGAACCTTGATTTTGCAGATAGTGTGTATTAAAGACAGGCCTCTATAATTTTTTACTAAATTTGGATCTGCTTTCTTAAATGATGGTATCAAACGGAAGATATTATTAAACGCAATCAATATTTCATTAAGGAGGCAACGGGGAGGAACATTTATAAAATTCATACGGAATTCCATCATGCGGTGGAGCTTTGTTTAATATAAGATTTTTTGTAACAGCATATAACTCACAAAATTCAAAAGCAGAATCCAATAGAGCGTCGAAAAAATGAGGATTCTGGGGTCCATTGTGATACCACGTTACGAATAGGTGTTCCCCTCAGTCTTCACCGTAGAACCAATTTGAGCTCCTGATGAATCCCCTGATATATGAAATTTTCACATTTGAATGTTCGAAGTCTCGTTCTGTAGAACGCCGGGCAATAGAAAAGGAAGTGTTCTATGCTCTCCACTTCCTCCACATCAATGCAGCTTCGACAGAAGTCATTTGACGAGACCCTGAGGCGTTCAGCGTGTCTCCCTATGAGGCAGTGTCCAGTGATAACAGCAACTACCGTTCAAATCTCCCCACGGGGGAATGATAGTGCGAACTAGTACGCTTACAATTCAGAGCCGGCCAGATTTGTCTCGTGATCCTACACGTTGATCCATTGGCTCATCTGTAATCCGTTACGCCAGCGGTGCGAAGCCGAAGTTCGAGCTTGCACGATTCCAGGGGTATACCAACACATTCCAAGTCTGCTTGAACCCGTAAGGTAGTACCTTGTCTTGCCGGCTCATCAGCTTTACAGTTTCTTCGTATATTCCTGTGCCCTGGGACCCATATGAGTCTGATATCAAACTGCTTGGTCATCTCATTTAATGATGTGCGGCAGTTAAGGGTGATTCTTGTTTTCAGGAACATTGATTCCAAGGATTTTACTGCGGCTTGACTATCAGAGCAGATATTGACTGCGGTTGTAGACATAATATTCCGACCCAACCAATCAGCAACTTCCTTTATTGCCAGTAGCTCCTTTGAATAGACTCCAAAACCAACTTGGCCACACAATTTCAATGTAGAAATTTGTGGAACGCTAACTGGAGCCCTCCCAAACCAAGATTCCCTGGTCGGTATTAGAGTATTGTAGTGTCGTTCGAATACGCTCCTTGGAGTAGTGTAATCCACGTTCAATGGTAAGTTCCTGTCACTCAGGATCACTCCATGGCCACAATTGTAGCCACGCGATTGTAGTGTGCTCCCTAGTCGAATGGCCGATGAGGCCGGCGACTGCTTCCCTAATATGTCCAGTGGTATTAGGTGTAAGATGATGTTCAAAGCATCCGAAGGTGTAGTACGAAGAGCGCCAGTGATACACATGGAAGCCATACTCTGTACCCTTGCAAGAAGGTTGATATTGGAGGCCTTCTCTAAAGCAGAGGGCGAACCACCGCTGTGTAGATCCAGTAAGTAATTTTCGGGCGGAAGCCCCATCGCTTTCTAATGGCAGGAATATAAAGCTATAGTCGCCTTCTTCGCCCTCTCCTCCAAGTTCCGTCTGAAGTTGAGCTTCCTGTCTAGGAATACGCCAAGATATTTGGCTCCATCAGAAAAGGCGATTTCAGTGCCGTCATGAGAAATAGGATCGAAGCTAGGTATCTTATACTTCCTCGTGAAAAGAACAAGTTCCGTTTTGGTCGGATTTACCCCCAGACCTCAACCACTTGCCCAGCTAGATAGCCCCATAGGAGCTCTCTGCAGAATATCTGTAGATGGAAACCTTCCATTTACGGCTATGGCCACGTTACCCGAGAAAACGGTATGCTTATATGACAGAATGTCATCAACGAACTAAGTTTACATATAATCCATATATGGGTAATATACTTGACAAAAGGAAAGTTTGATACACATAATGTCCATGTTAGTACTCCAGCAAAATTTGGATGAAATTCGCATTAACGTGAATATAGAAAAACTAAGTGGAGATTAAAATATAATGAGTTTGTGTTAAAAGATCTAAACCATAAATTTGCATTAGGCGCGCTTTAAAATATTCGTATGATTAACATTAGATTATGGCATTATAGAAGAGATGTGAAAAATCTTTATAAGAGCGGTTTATTAAAAAACGTTATTATATAACGGACATTTTTTGGAAGCCATCATAAAAAATATCAAGGTTTATATATTAGTTACCACAGTTCGACTTCAAAATTCACATTTTCCATCCCTGAATGCGAGAGATTAAAACCTGCACTTAATAACTTATACAGCTTATGCCTGATCTCTATAAATAGTTAAATATCACTCATTTATCTTGCAGAACAGAGACTTAACCAAATCCCATATAATTTATCATATTTTCTTTCCAGCATAAAATTTGTCATGCTTGCAATTAAGCCCTTTAAAGTTTTCTACGTTTCTGTGTTTTCTAAAGTGTTAAGATAATATTAAAAAATCATATTACCTTTTAAATGATTTCACGCATATACTATTTTCGAAATAAATCCCTTAAAACTATGGCTAAAAGTGAAAAAGAAAAAATCTGCCATTACAACAAGTTGGAAGAATTCAAAAAAAAAAAAAAAAATATTAATAATGACTAAAACAAAAACTTAAAAGGTGCCAACAACTAACAGACACTTTAGCTACAATGAAACAATAATGACAACAACAACAAGAACAGAAAATAACATCATATCAACGAACAACAAAAATACATCAACACCATCATGATCATCTCCAGCACCCAACATCATCTCAACCAGCCTCATCATGATCTTTTATTCATTTTTAATGGCAGAGTGAACAAATAGACAGATAGTCAAAACTTTTTTTGTTTTTGTTTTTTGTTGTTGTTTTGTTTTCTGTTTTTGTATGCCATTCATTTATCCTTCAGTCAAAAGTTTCAATTTCAATTTACGGTTTTAGTTTCAATTTCAATTTTTTTTTTAGTGCATCGTAGTTATGGATGTGCATAATACGTATAAACTACTGATGATATGAAATATTTATGACTGGAAAAGTGATGCTTTTTAAGATTTATGAAAGGGGCAATGTAAGGCACCTAGGAAATTCCGTGATACGAATACAATTTTGTCCAAAATATTATGAAATATGTTTTGTAGAGCACTTTAAAGAACAGAAGTACTGAGCACTATATTCAAGATAAGGCTAACCAGAAAATTCTTAATTTTTTTTTGATCCACGATAAAAATTGAATCTCAGCTTGAAATTTATGCGAAATTTTAACTATTTCTATTTCAAACGATGTTCGACTAAGACAGATATACAATATTTATTTAAATTTGAACATAAATATATATGGGGGGTTTCATGTCAAGTGCACCAACTTCTGAAACCGATGTCTTCCGATCGGGATGAAAATAAAAAAAAGCAGTAAATAAAGACGCCAAAAAAGCTGCATAAAACACTGGGTATTTAAAAGTTTACAAGACTTAAATACTTCATCAACTACAATAAATTAAGCATAAACAAGTAAAAAATTTATAGTCGGTCTAGACCGACTATACCATACCCTATACCATGCGTTTAGAAACCCTATCTCTTAGGCCCAACTAACTGGACATTGAAAATAAGCAAAAACCAAATTTGAGTGGGATTTTTATTAATTTTTTTGGCTGCAGATATGAAAAAGTTCATATCGGATGCTATATCTATAAAGGGACTAGGTCCAAAAATGGACCGATCCTGATCATGTTTGGTAAAGTCTCTTGTATTTTGCAAAAATATGTACAAACAAAATTTGAGAAGAATCAGTGCAATATTTTTGTTTTTTAATAGATTTAAGTGAAGATCGGGAAGCAGCTCTATATGGGGTCAAAGGGATCATTTTTGGACTACTCATTAGTGGATGTAATGAACACATACAAACCCAATTTGAGTAAGATCTATATGACAATTTGGATCTTATGGCAATTTATGTCGATTTCATATGGGTAATTTGTATGGGGGCTAGGTCTGAACATGGACCGATTCTCATTAATTTCAATAGCGTTCATCCCATGGCCGATAGAAGCTTATATACCAAATTTCGTCAAAATATATTCATATTTACGACCTGCAGTTTGATTACAAGCTTTACATGGACACCCAGACGGACGGACGGACGGACGGACGGACATTGTTAAATCAACTCAGAAAGTGATTCTGATTCGATCGGTATAATTAAAGATGGGTCTAGGTCAAATATTTTTGGTTGTTACAAACAGCAGCACAAAGTCATTATACCCAAACCACATAGTGGTATAGGGTATAAAAAATAGTTATGATATAAATGATATAAATTATTTATCTTTTTATTTTTATACCCTATACCACTATGTGGTTTGGGTATAATGACTTTGTGCTGCTGTTTGTAACAACCAAAAATATTTGACCTACACCCATCTTTAATTATACCGATCGAATCAGAATCACTATCTGATTCGATTTAACGATGTCCGTCCGTCCGTCCGTCTGTGTGTCCATGTAAAGTTTGTAATCAAACTGCAGGTCGCAAATATGGATATATTTTGATGAAATTTGGTATTTCATTTTTTATCGGCCATGGGATGAACGCTATTGAAATTGGTGAGAATCCGTCCATGTTCAGAGCTAGCCCCCATACAAATGACCCCTATGAAATCAACATAAATTGCCATAAGATACAAATTATCATACACATCATAGTCAAATTGGGTTTGTATGTATATATTACATCCATTAGTCAGTAGTCCAAAAATGATCCCTATTGAATAACTCTTAATCATAGGCCCCATATAGAGCTGCTTCCCGATCTTCACTTAGATCTATAAAAAAAACAAAAATATTGCACTGATTCTTCTCAAATTTTGTTTGTATATATTTTTGCAAAATACAAGAGACCTTACCAAACATAGTCAGGATCGTTCCATTTTTGGGCCTAGTCCCCATATAGATATAGCATCCGATATAAACTTTTTCATATCTGCAGCCAAAAAAATTAATAAAAATCCCACTCAAATTTGGTTTATGCTTATTTTCTATGTCCAGTTAGTTTGGCCTAAGAGATAGAGTCTCTAAACGCATGGTATAGTGTATCGTATAGTCGGTCTCGACCGACTATAATTTTCTTACTTGTTAATATTATTATTATTATATATTAATTTAACTATTATTACAAATGAATAAAAAATAATAATTTTTCAACATTTCTATAGAAAAGTATAAGTTTTATTTGTAAGGTTTTTCACGAAAATAGGAAAAAAATTCAAAATATTGCATTTGTGAAAAATTGAAAAACCGTTTTCTTGAGTTACAAAACATTTATTTTGATAGATATCCCACTCGCATCCCACTAAGCGAACAAAAAGCTCTTAAAGGAAAAATCCTAAGATTTCTTATGAGCAAAAAAAAAAAAAAAATTTGAAAAAAAGGCAACAAATGCTTTGATTTAGCAAAAAAAAGTGAAAAATTTTTTTTTAAAGTATTTTTTTTTTCGAAATATTGAAGAAATAGCTATCTAAACTATTTGGGAGAAAATTTTCTAAGAACAATAGGTAATAAGTTACATGGATGAGAAAAAACACCTGTTTGGTCAAAATGTCAAATTTTGATCCCCTCTAACTCAGAGAGATCTTGACCAATCTTGTTGAAAAATAGTGTCTAAACTACTATCCAATAGGACTAACCTTGGTGCAAATTTCATCCCATCGGAAGACATCGGTTTCAAAAGTTGGTGCACTTGACATGAAACCGCCCATATATATATATATATATTTGTTGGGAGGCAAATAATCGCTCACGTGACAAGGAAAATCATATTCTAGGGATCAAAATAAGAAACTTTGCTCAAGGAACCATAGCTCTAAAACGAATTCTGATGTCCCGACTTTTGACCTGTCTGGTTGTCTGTCTGTCTGCCATGGAGCAACCCCATTCCCCCTCATGCAATTGATCTGAAACTTGGCCCATAGCCTTGTTGTGACTACAGATTAATTTTGGTTTAGTCACGCAGAGTCACGCATAGTCACGGAGTGAATTACATAACATAGTCAAGGCGTATGATTATTATTTATTAGCAGAGTAGAAGATACGTATACGTATGAGTGTTAATTTTTATATTAAATCAAGCATAGTCAACCCAATTCTAAACAAAAAATGGTGATCACAGTGGAAAATCGTAGAGTAAGACCAGCCCATAATTCATTTTTAAAAAGGTTCGAATTACGCCATAATTTTTTTTTTATCGAAAAGCTAAGATGTCGAACTTAATAATTTGAGGAAAATATTTGATGTTTGGTCAATAGTAATACTCGGAAATAAGGACCGTTTTCACATCTTTTTACGACAACGATTTATTACTATAAAAATAAAACATATTTCAGAGCATATTTTTAATATAATTCACATTACAATTAAGGAGTTATATACCTTATTGGAAAGGTAATTTGATGTAGATTCTGATTTTATACATAGCGGATCAAGTTTTAGTGAAAACATTTGAAATTTTAGCTCCTGAATGATGTAATGTTGTTTTAGCTGCATGTAAAAACTTTGGTAAGGCTTTTAATTAGGGGCTGTGTTTAGCTCTGCTCTCATATGTAAAATTTATTAAACCTTAATATATTAATAAAATACTATAAAAATATTAGCTGCATATTCTTGCATATACAGAAGTTACATTCAATAATGTTAAAAAACTCCGTTATTTAGATAATTGAAGAAATGATTATTGTTAAAGTTGCTTTGCATTGTTATCCGTTATTCGGTTATTCCGTTGTAAAAAAAAAGTAGACTAGTAGGCTATTGATGGAAAGTTTAAGAATTGTCACAATTAATATATGTTTTTTGGTTATACTGTGTTTTTTTTTTGTGAAGAGATTATTAAAAATCAGTAATTTTAAGTGTTCAGTGTGGTGGAAAAAATCAAGCAGATATTCAAAAATATTTTTTGAAAAAAATGTTGAGTGGTTAATGGGGACTTTCGCAGAACTTTGCCAGCAATAGTGAAACCTTCAAAATGTACGGCGAATCGAGGAAGACCCTGTAACTCTTATGAAACATCATCAAAATCATCAAAGAAACGTAAAAATACTTCTCTATGTAATGATAATGTGTTCCAACATATTTATGGCGCTTATGTCCAAGGCTTGCGATCGATGGGAGAATTAGAAGAGGCAAAAATTATTGAACTGGTAAGATATTACGATGAATTAGAGGCGTTAAGTGTGTTTATTGATTTTGACATGACAAAAGCACAATACATATGGGGGGTTTCATGTCAAGTGCACCAACTTTTGAAATCGATGTCTTCCGATCGGGATGAAATTTGCACCAAGGTTAGTCCTATTGGATAGTAGTTTAGACACAATTTTTCAAAAAGATCGGTTCAGATCTCTCTGAGTTAGAGGGGATCAAAATTTGACATTTTGGCCAAACAGGTGTTTTTCTCATCCATGTGACTTATTACCTATTGTTCTTAGAAAATTTTCTTCCAAATAGTTTAGATAGCTATTTCTTCAATATTTCGGAAAAAGATACTTAAAAAAAAAAAAATTTTTAGACTTTTTTTTGCTAAATTAAAGCATTTCAAAAAGTGCATTTTTTTTTTTCATAAGAAAGCTTAGGATTTTTCCTTTAAGAGCTTTTTGGTCGCTTAGTGGGATGGGAGTGGGATATCTATCAAAATAAATGTTTTGTAAGTCAAGACAACGGTTTTTAAATTTTCCACAAATGCACTATTTTGAATTTTATCCTATTTGTGTCTAAAACCTTACAAATAAAACTTATACTGAGAAACTAAACAAATTAACCTTTCCGAAGGTATGTAACATACATTCATAACATAACAGAAGAGAATGGTTATCTGTAACCTGAAAGAGTTATTTGCAACATTTCAATCTGAACACGAGAATGTTAGAATTGGCTTCACGAAATTAACCCAAATGAGGCCAAAACATTGCGTTTTGGCAGAAAGCAGCGGAACTCACACAGTATTCGTTTGCATTTACCATGAAAATATTAAACTGGTGTTGAAGGAAATCAACTTAAAGTATTTAACAGATGATTCGGCAGAAGATTTACACGATTACCGCGATTGCCTTAAATTGACTTTGTGCCACTTAGGTGAATGTACCAATTGCCCGAAAACCACATTCATCAAAGGAAATTTAATCAGCTCTTCAGATCGAGAATATATAGAGGAGGTCAAATTTGATTCTTGGATTCAGACTGACAGATGCACATTGAAAATAATCATTTCAAATGTGGATGATTTTGTGGAAGAAATGTGTACAGGATTGCTAACTGGAAAACCCATGACTTTTTAGTCAAATAGCAATGGTCATTCTTCAAGGATTTGAAGATACATTTGAAGTCTGGTGAATTCGTTATTTCATATGATTTCGCAGAAAACTATAAATATCTTCTTCAGGATGCCATACAAGCATTCCACTTCAATAACGACCAAGCAACTATATTCACAGTAGTTATTTACTACATGAAAGATGAAAAACTGGAACACAAAAGTATGGCAATCATATCCGACGATTTAAAACATGATACCGTTGCAGTTTATGAGTACCAGAAGAGAATACTAAAATTTCTAAAATCTAAATTTACAGTAAAGAAGGTATACTACGTTTCGGATGGAGCTCCTCAACATTTTAAAAACAAAAGTAGCTTGGCAAATCTTATGGCCCATGAAAAAGATTTTGGAATGCCAGCTGAGTGGCATTTTCATCCTACTGCTCATGGTAAAGGAGCATGTGATGGTATTGGAGCAAACCTTAAAATAAATGCAGCGAAGTATAGCCTCCAGTGCTCTCATCAAGATCGCATCTTAGATGCGACTGCTTTATTACATTGGGCAAAGAGTTATTGTAAATAAACTAAAATAGTTTTTAGTAGCAAAGAGGATCATCAGGAAACATTGAGAACGTTGAAGAGCAGATTCGATGCTGCGGTAACAATCGATGGCACCGCTCAATACCATGCTTTTATACCGCTTGTCGATGGAAGACTCAAGTTGAAAAAGTTTTCTGCCTCTATTCAATGCGATTTCTTTCTAAAGACAACAAATAAACCAGCAGCGAAATCAACAGCTGAACCTAGTAAGGCCAAGAAAGGATTGACCAAAAAACGCAGTAAATAAAGGCGACAAAAAAGCTGGATGAAAGACGGGGTATTTAAAAATTTACAAGACTTAAATACTTCATCAGCTACAATAAATTAAGTATAAAAATAGTTATGATATAAATGGATCTAATGTAATTACGATTAAATTTTATTAAATTATTTATCTTTTTATTTTTAATATTATTATTATTATACATTAATTTAATTCTTATTAAAAATAATTAAAAAATAATAATTTTTCAGCATTTCTATAGAAAAAAAGCGATTTTTCTCCTGAGGTTAACATATTCTGGGTATTACAGTATCGTGGGTATAAAATTTTGGTTGGGTATGTAATATACCTTCGGAAAGTTTAGTTTGTCTAGTTTCTCAGTATAAGTTTTATTTGTAAGGTTTTAGACAAAAATAGGAAAAAATTCAAAATAGTGCATTTTTGAAAAATTGAAAAACCGTTGTCTTGAGTTACAAAACATTTATTTTGATAGATATCCCACTCCCATCCCACTAAGCGACCAAAATGCTCTTAAAGGAAAAATCCTAAGCTTTCTTATGAAAAAAAAATAAAATATGCCCTTTTTGAAAATAAAGGCAAAAAATGCTTTAATTTAGCAAAAAAAAAAAGTCTACAAATTTTTTTTTTTTTACGTTTTTTTTTCCGATATATTGAAGAAATAGCTATCTAAACTATTTGGGAGAAAATTTTCTAAGAACAATAGGTAATAAGTTACATGGATGAGAATAAACACCTGTTTGGCCAAAATGTCAAATTTTGATCCCCTCTAACTCAGAGAGATCTGCACCGATCTTGTTGAAAAATTGTGTCTAAACTAGTATCCAATAGGACTAACCTTGGTGCAAATTTCATCCCGATCGGAAGACATCGGTTTCAAAAGTAGGTGCACTTGACATGAAATCCCCCATATACTTAAGGAATCTTATGATGGAAAAAAAATATACTGTTTGTTCAAGATTAGTTGAACATGTTTTATGTTATATTATATTTAAGTAGAATTATGTAGACTAATTGTATTTCCCTAATTACCAATTGTTCAAGATTAGTTGAACATTTTTTATATTATCTTATATTTCAGTAGAAGTAGAATATTTGTATTTCCCTAATTACCAATAGAAATGCAAGTATTCATAACTGCATTCTGGAAAAAAGGGACATAAAATTATCACTCGAAAATTATGATTATTAAATGAGTTTGTATGTTTAGGTCTTAGCATGTGGTACGCACATGTGTGAGGTACTGAGATACTGATAAGGCATATTACATATAGATATAGCAAAAAATAAAAAAAGGTTTTATGGTTGCTTCGCTTATCGTAAACTCATTAGAATTCATCCCTTAGAGGATAGTAAATATAGCTAATAGGTAGCCTAATTTAGTTTTAAGAAATTTATGTTTAGTATTTAAGGAATTGTATTTTCAATAAATAAAACAGTATCATACAAATACTCAAAAGAGACGGTAGTTTCTAAATTATTAAGTTGAGTGTCTTACAAACATTCAAAGAATATAGTTTAACTTGATTTAGTTGAGTTCAATTATAGAGTGTCTTACAAACATTCAAAGAATATAGTTTAACTTGATTTAGTTGAGTTCAATTATAGAGTATCTTACAACTACTCAAACGGTACGCGTTTTATTTTAATAGAATTTTAATTCGTACACTGTTCTTCCTCCATACTTTAAAATTCAGGAAGCAAAAAAAAGTTGCTGCCCTCCACCAGCTTTACTAGAAGTAACAAATACTTATGCTAGATTTAAGTCTTTACAAGATCTGTTAGGTCACACTTCAACCAGGATTTTAATGATTGATGCTGTGGATAATAAAAGCTTAATAAACCTAACTCTCTACTGTAAATGGGGTTGTGATGACTCGTCAGATCAATCAGAATATAAACAATCGCTTCCAGAGGAATCTTATCTAATTTCTGATGCAAATCTATTTATAACATCTTTAGTAAACTTGTAAGCAAAGAAACAGGTGATATTATTTGGGAAAATCCAGTCTGCTCATCTGTTCGATATTGTCGCCCCATTTCAATAGAACTTTGCAAAGAGACACCAGCAAAAACTAAAGAAGTGGTAGATAATATTGAAACTCAAATAAAGTTATTGTCACCAACTATTATTGCAAAGAAAAAAAAAAATGTAGCCGTAAACCTTACAATGATTGATTGATGGTAAAGTAGAACAAGTTTTAACAAATACTCCATCAAGTGCATCATGTACCATATGCAAAGCAACACCTACTCTAATGAATAACTTAGAGGGAGTAGCTGCAAGACCAGAAGATGAAAATGCTTTTAAGTATGGTTTATCGACCCTCCACGCGTGGATAAGATGTATGGAAATGTTTTTGCATGATGTATGATGATGTGTGGAAATGATTTTTTTTTATTTACTAAAATATAAATTAAAAAGAAAAAGAATTTATTTAAAGTTAAAGTTTATTTAAAGTTAAAGTTACTATTTTGTACCAAATACATGTACAAGTCATCTCTATATGCAAAAAATAAAATTCTCACCTTTATTCTAAAATAAGTTGTGGTTTAATTTGACTCATATTTTACAGAATAATACCAAAGACATTTAGGATTATTCGTGCAAAATTTCAGAACTCTAACTCTAAGAACAAAAAATTTACAGATTTTTGATCTGATAAGAACTAAAATTTTCCACTGTGCACTGGTTAGCAAACACTTGCATTTTCTGGATATCGCGAGGTATAGCGTTCCATGTTTCATAGCTATAGAGTAGGATTGATTTCACGTTTGTCTCGAATATCTTAAGTTTCACTCGGCGAGAGAGGGCACGCGAGCTTCATACGGATTTCAACCGACCGTAGGTCGGTCAAACCACGATTTTCAATATCATCTTTAGAACCACCAGATTTTGTTATAATGCTACCTAAATAGCAGAAGGAATGCACATCTTCCAATTCGTGGTTGTTGAAATGGAATGGTTCCATTAATACGTAATGTTTTTGTTTTGCCAACATTTATCTTCAGTGCAGCTTTTTCTGTGATATCGACTAACTGTTACAGTTTAACTATCATATCCTCGATATTGTGTGCAATAATACAGATATCGTCTGAGTAACATAGGTCACTTAAGTTACCATGCAGACCCCACCTTATGCCTCTGCCATCCTGCATAGCCTTAGACATAATAGTGTCGAAGACAATATTAAAGAGAAGTCGTGATAAAACACAACCGTGCGTACTGCAATGCCGACTGAAATTCGTTTGCTTAATTTACCTTCATTCAGGATTCGGCATGTTGCCTGGCGATACATGCAATGAATCAGGGTGATTAGTTTTGTCGGGACACCTTTGCATATTAAAGCACTCCCCAAGACGTTGTGATCCAATGTGTCAAATGCTTTTTCAAAATCGACAAAGCAGAGATATAATGACGATCGCCATTCAGCCGACTGCTCAATTATGACCCTCAGGCTACTGACATGGTCAATACAGGATTTATGGGGCCTAAAGCCCGTCTGTTCATTTGTTAATGCTGGTGTTATTACATCCGAAATTTGTTTTGTGATTATGTGAGCAATTACAAAAATGCTGAGGTTATAGCTATCAACAAACCTAGTAAGCTAAAAAATAACCCAAACAGTTACAGACCTATTAGACTATTAAGTAACTTAGGTAAAATATTTGAGAAAATACTACATTCTCATCCTAGTGAATTTGTAATGACCAATTCTATTGTTGCTAAAGAACAACTTGGATTTAAAAAAGAGCATAGCACTACTCACCAAATAAACAGAATTAAAAATCAAATAATCACCAATGACATGTAAGAAAATTATAGTCGGTCTAGACCGACTATAAGGTATCCTATACCATGCGTTTAGAAACCCTATCTCTTAGGCCCAACTAACTGGACATAGAAAATAAGCAAAAACCAAATTTGAGTGGGATTTTTATTAATTTTTTTGGCTGCAGATATGAAAAAGTTCATATCGGATGCTATATCTATATGGGGACTAGGTCCAAAAATGGACCGATCCTGATCATGTTTGGTAAAGTCTCTTGTATTTTGCAAAAATATATACAAACAAAATCTAAGAAGAATCAGTGCAATATTTCTGTTTTTTAATAGATTTAAGTGAAGATCGGGAAGCAGCTCTATATGGGGCCAAAGGGATCATTTTTGGACTACTCATTAATGGACGTAATGAACGCATACAAAACCCATTTGAGTAAGATCTATATGACAATTTGGATCTTATGGCAATTTTTGTCGATTTCATAGGCGTAATTTGTATGGGGGCTAGATCTGAACATGGACCGATTCTCACCGATTTCAATACCGTTCATCCCATGGCCGATGAAAGCTTATATACCAAATTTCATCAAAATATATTCATATTTGCGACCTCAGTTTGATTACAAGGTTTACATGGACACACAGACGGACGGACGGACGGATATTGTTAAATCAACTCAGAAAGTGATTCTGATTCGATCGGTATAATTAAATATGGGTCTAGGTCAAATATTTTTGGTTGTTACAAACAGCAGCACAAAGTCATTATACCCAAACCACATAGTGGTATAGGGAAAAAAAAACAATAAACGTTCAACGGGTCTAATATTGTTAGATATTGAAAAAGCGTTTGACACTGTTTGGCATAATGGCCTCTTATTTAACCTTCTTGATGCAAATATACCAAAATTTTTATGTAAACTTATTTCAAATTTCATTCACGGCAGAAGCTTTAAAGTTGCGATTAACAATGAAATATCATCTCCAAAAACAATTACCACAGGGTTACCTCAAGGATCAGTCTTGTCGCCATTGCTTTACTCGATATATACATCCGATTTCAAAGTCCCGAAATATATGAAAGTTGCTTACTACGCAGATGATACTGCGTTAATTTCTTCAAACAAAAATTACAAGTGCACTCCTGAAGAAAATGGAAAAGGGACTTGTAAATTGCAGAAATGGAAAATCAAAATCAATCCAAACAAGATCGAAGCAATAATTTTTCCATTCAACAAATCTCCCAGAAGACTGCCAAGACGTCATCTTCTTATTGGAAATAGTACCATAAATGAACTTAACGATGTCAAATATCTCGGAGTTGTTGGGCAAAAAGCTTACATTTAAACAACATATTATGGCTACATGCCAAAAAGCTATAAAATCATTAAAAGCATTATGGCCAATACTAAATAGAACGTCATTTCTAAGCCCCAAAAACAAAAATCTCCTGTTCAAAAGTGTTATAAATTAACATACGTGTATCCCATTTGGAGTGACGCTGCCAACTGCCACCTAAATCGCTTACAAATTGTACAAAACAAATGTCTTAAAATGATAAATAATAAGCCCTGGTGGTATCCTACAAATCTTCTTCATGAAGAAACAGGTTATGAAAAAATTATTCAAAAAATTTGCCAAAATTGAAAATTCCTCTTACCCACTGATAAGAGAATGTAGAGAAATAACGTAAAGTTAAAAAGAAATCACCAAATTGAAAATTATATGATTATAGAGGTCTATTATTTTTAATAAACCTCCTATAAACACATAAATATTTTCAGACAGTATTTGAATATATTAAATAATGTAAAGGTTTTTCCTTCCATTTTTCTTTAAAAATCATTAAAAAATAAAATAAAAACTATTTAATATCTTTAGATCCTATGTATTATTTGTTGCAATATCTATATGTAAAGATAAGATCTCATATCGACAGCTCAATTCCAAAACATGCTAAGTCGAAAAAGTGAGTTTTGAAGGGGAAGCTCTTAAAGTTTACGGGCGATATCACGAAAACTATATGAACTAGGACTTTGGGTCTTTCATTGTTTTGATTAAAAATTTAAAACAATTCTTTTTGCACTTGCCAATTTTAAAAATTTTATGTCACTAATACTTAAAAATGACATAGCATTCTTTAGTCCGTACAAAAATTTATCAAGTAGTCGTGTAACTCTACTTAGCATCTTTTTGATGTTTCGCTAATATTTTCGTTGATCGTCCATGTATGCATAGCATTGTTTGGTTTGGAAAATTTCACAGACGAACGTACATTTTATATTATTATTAAAAACCAAATAATTTTTAATAACGTGTTAAATTTTTTTATTGATTTAAAAATAAAATAATATCAAAACAGTTCAATCAATTCTAACTAAAAGTTTTAAAATAATATCTATAAATAAACATTTGATAATAAAAGTAAAATATCTATAATATTAATCAGCTAGGCGATTTCTTGTGACGATGTTTTGTTCTACCGCTTTATCCCGATTTTGACCAAACGTATATTATTTGAAAGGTATTTCTATTTAACCGTTTTGCAGATTTACAGATTTTTAAATGTTTTCCTTTATTTTGAGTAAATTGCATTTAAAATTGCTACTAATACATACATAAAATTATCCATATACTAAGTGTGTTTTATTAAATTTGTTAATGTGTTTGTTAGTAAGTTTGTTATCTTCATTCACAATAATAATAAACCATAAAAGTGTTGGTTTGTGAATTGGCTAAGTTGAAAAATAAAGCAGCCTAGAAATTGCACTCGAATTTCGAGCGCGTAACTATGTCTTTTATGTAATTTTTAATTTTTAATTTTTAAAATATTATATAATATTTTAATTCAAAAAATGTTGTGTGCCAATAGTTAAAAGTAGGTACAGATAGTAAACGATTATTCAAGTTTTCACACATGACCACATATTCGTTACCAATTACGCTCTTTAGTGCGCCATGGAAATGTTGGTAATGTTTTGGAACCAAATTTTGGTCACGTAGATATATGAGATCTTTTCGTTTTTTTCAGTTCTCGGTATTTCTTGTGGAATCAAATTTCCATTTTTTTCGCTTTCTGATTTCGATACACCTTTAATTTCTTTAAAGTCTTCATTGAATTTATATTTAAAAAATAGTTTATAATTTTCTTCGTTAGATACTTAACTTCTATAATTTTGGATACATTAAATTTTTCCTTTATGTGTTTTTAGTCCAATTTGTAACTGAAACCAAATGCTCTCAATTTAATAAATCCTCGTTTTCCATTTCAGTCACGTCGTATAATGGTGCGGTTTTTTTTGTAGCATTTCTTATCACAGAGAACCATTCCATTGGAATCTATATACGTTTGTTTTTCTTGCAGTTCTCAATGAGTGCATAACATTATAGCCTTCATTTTGTGAATGACCTTTTCAAGAAATTTGTAATTAATATCAATGTTAAATTTACGTGAATTCCATATATACAATTCGAATACAAAGTTATTTTTATTTTGACCGGCACACATGCAATCTATTTTCTTCAGATATATTTTGGAAACATTTCATTCTATAGGGTTCTTCACAACCATATGCATTTAAATACTCCTTACCTTGGTTTTCTAAAGTTTTTGCCTTAATTTTAAGCCATTCAGATGGTCTTTATTTCCTGCCAAAGTTTTTTAAAGGTGGTGTATACAAATCTGTTTAATTCCTTTTTTGCTATTTTCGGTGTGATGGGGCTGTACGCTGGAGGCGATTCCAATGAATTTTTATCGAATTAATCATTTATGGGGTCATATTCGCTGGCACTCTCGGGAAATGGTTGTAAAATTATTCTTTTGTTTATTATGATTAAATTATACAACCCATAACTATACATACCGAAGCTGGAATCACTATCTGGACAAATTTTATTGGTCGATAATGGAGAAGACAATTTAGGGGATATCAAACTGGATGCTCTTGTATCTTCCTGAACATTTCCTAATAACAAACTATTCAAAATTTACACTACTTTTTTTTTGCTTACCTAAATTTTCCTTATTAAGGATAACAGATTAATTGTAACTTTTAACATTATATCTGTGGTCACAAGCAATAACCGCCTAACTCGAAAATCATGCTTTTGAGAAAAATAGATTTTGTATAAATGTAATGTGGATTCATTATAACTTAGGTCAGAATATTTGTATCAATATCTTTTTAAAAAGCAGTGTTAGAGAAATGGAGATTTCACGTAAATATAAAGATTTTTTAGCAGAATATGATAGTATACACAACTCAAATCGGCGAAAATCATTCTTTCTAGAAAAATAACTCTTTATAAATGTAATTGGGCTTTGTTACGACTTAGGTCAGTATGTTTTCATTAATAACTTTTTAATAAAAAGTGTTAGAGAAATGGGGATTTCACGCGGATATAAAGCGTTCTTAGTAGAATATGACAGTATTAGGGTGGCCCTTCGTTATATTGAGGAAAAAAAGTGCTCAAACTGTCGGTCTCACACCCTAGAAATATGCAAATAGTAAAAAAAACTAAGCAATACAGAGTTTTGGACCAATCAAAAAACGTTTAGTCGTGGCGCAAAGCGATTGAAAATTTGAAGTGTGTTTATATGGGGAAAATATGACTTTTTTTTTCAGATTTTACGAAAATTTCGTTCTATAGTTTAATTTTACCGACAAGCTGTTATATAATTCGGGATCAGTATTAAATTATCCTTTCAAAAGGCTATAAAACTTCAAAATCGATTAAATCCTCGCCAAGAAATAGCAAATGCCCCAGACCACTTTTGTGCCAAAAAAAAACTAGGTCATGAAATTTGATAGCATTTTTTTCAACTTTGAGAAATTGATTAAAGCCATCATTCTGTTTTGGTCTCTATACTTATAAGTACTCAGATATGAAATACTGTTTTATTACCACGTTGTTAACCTATTGCGCATTGAGACCGGAAATTGGAAATTTTTTTGATAAAATTTTGAAAACTGCTTTTTCAAGTTTGAAAAAATTTTCTTAAACAAAATTTCAAAAAATTAATATATTGGTTTAAGGTTTTATTAAATACATGTTGCAGATTAACTGTGTGAATTTTTAAGTAAATCCCTCTACCAGAATTTTTTTGACAAGGATTTTATTTTTGCGGATTTCGAGAAAACTTGGATTTTTGTGAAATATTCTGTAAATGTACTCTTTCTAAATACTTTGTATCAAAAATTCATCACTTTTTTACTTTTAAATTTTCTATTTTATCTTAATAGCCTAGGGTTTCGGAAAAAAATAATATGACTCCATTAACCCTTTTGGAATTGGGGTCACATATGACCCCAAGCTAATAAAAGAAAATTTATTAAAAAAATTGAAATATTTTGTAAGTGCTGTCCAATTATTAGATGCGACGCTTAAAATATAATAACCAAATGTGTAGAAGCTTCGTTTCAAAAATTTTGGATAAATCCGAGAACGTTAACCCATTATTTGCCAAGGCCAGAATTGGATTTTAAGATATTTTTAAATAAAAATAACCGAAAACGAGTTTTTCTATTACAGTCGATGAAACCACTATGTAGAATTTAAGAAAAATAATTCAGTTAATTTTTTTTTATTTAACCCTTCAGTGCTCCTGAGATCAAAATTATCTATTGTGATATATCTCTGGTGCAATTGTCTGCTTATTGCTCGCGAATATATATTAAAACAACTTTTTTTTTATATTTTGTTATAAAATTACTTTATATAATAAAGTAATAGTTAGTTGAATTTCTTTTGGTCTCACTCACCAATTTGGTGGATATTGATCAAAAAACGCCAAAAAAAATTTCAGGTCAATCGGTGAAGATGCCATTACTTATAATGTTTGACATTTTTGATTTTTTATAATCGGTCGCTTTATATTATCTTCAATGTCACCTACATCTTTTCAAACTTCTAACATTTTATTTCCCAGTTTTAAATAGTTTATTAAATAAAAGTAAATTTCAAATATAATAATATATATAAAAGGTAATATTAAATTAATACTACTCTTAATGGAATAAATTACAAAATTAAATCAAAGTGAATTTCAAAAACGTCCTATTTTTGAGACATATGACCTAAGTTGTTTTAATTTATATTCGCGAGCAATAAGCAGATAATTGCACCAAAGATATATCACAATGGATAAGTTTGATCTCGGGAGTACTGAAGCGTTAAATAAAAAAAAATTAACCGAATTATTTTTCTTAAATTCTACATAGTGGTTATTTTTATTTAAAAATATCTTAAAATCCAAATCTGGCCTTGGCAAATAATGGGTTAACGTTCTCGGATTTATCCAAAATTTTTGGAACGAAACTTCTACACATTTGGTTATTATATTTTAAGCGTCGCATCTAATAATTGGACAGCACTTACAAAATATTTCAATTTTTTTAATAAATTGTCTTTTATTAGCTTGGGGTCATATGTGACCCCAATTCCAAAAGGGTTAATGGAGTCATATTATTTTTTTCCGAAACCCTAGGCTATTAAGATAAAATATAACATATAAAATAAAAGAGTGATGAATTTTTGATACAAAGTATTTAGAAAGAGTACATTTACAGAATATTTCACAAAAATCCAAGTTTTCTCGAAATCCGCAAAAATAAAATCCTTGTCAAAAAAATTCTGGTAAAGGGATTGACATAAAAATTCACACAGTTAATCTGCAACATGTATTTAATAAAACCTTAAATTAATATATTAATTTTTTTAAATTTTGTTTAAGAAAATTTTTTCAAACTTGAAAAAGTAGTTTTCAAAATTTTATCAAAAAAATTTCCAATTTTCGGTCTCAATGCGCAATAGGTTAACAACGTGGTAATAAAACAGTACTTCATATCTGAGTACTTATAAGTATAGAGACCAAAAAAGAATGATGGCTTTAATCAATTTCTCAAAGTTGAAAAAAATGCCAACAAATTTCATGACCTAGTTTTTTTTGGCACAAAAG
Source organism: Cordilura impudica (assembly GCA_963682025.1). NCBI lineage: Eukaryota > Metazoa > Arthropoda > Insecta > Diptera > Scathophagidae > Cordilura > Cordilura impudica. The sequence goes on from OY821517.1 coordinate 295,786,723, forward strand.
TGGTCTGGGGCATTTGCTATTTCTTGGCGAGGTTTTATTCGATTTTGAAGTTTTATAGCCTTTTGAAAGGATAATTTAATACTGATCCCGAATTATACACCAGCTTGTCGATAAAATTAAACTATAGAACGAAATTTTCGTAAAATCTGAAAAAGTCATATTTTCCCCATATAAACACACTTGAAATTTTCAATCGCTTTGCGCCACGACTAAACGTTTTTTGATTGGCCCAAAACTTTGTATTTTTCTGTTTTTTTGCTATTCGCATATTTCTAGGGAGTGAGACCGACAGTTTGAACACTTTTTTTATTAAGGGCCACCCTAGACAGCATACATAACTCAAATCGTTCTTAAGTCGAGTTAGGCGGTTATCACTTGTGACCACAGATATATAAATAAATAACACAATTATATATATTTAGGGCTAGTTTCAGCATTTATTTTGCACGATAACTCATTTTATTCGCAAAAGTACACAAAACTGTGTCCCTCTTCTGCCGATGGCTTTGTACAAACTAAAACATGTTAAGTAGACACAAAAGTTCAAACTAGTTAGTCAAGTTAGGCGAAAACCCTGCTAACTACACTTGGAGGTGTAAAATATTGTATGTTCATCATGCTAAGTACGCATAGAAAACATTCCATATAATGTTAAGTCTACTTATAATTTCATCAAATCTAAAAAGTGCTAAACCAAAGTATGTTAATTACACTTACGCCATTTTGGAATTGAACTTTTCTCAACAATCAGTTGTATGCTTAATTTTTTGTTATATAACTTTTGATTGGATTAGCCGATCAACACCAAAATTTGATAGACCGACTATACGACACCCTATACCATGGTTAAGAGACCCTATCTCTTCGGTCCAACTAATTGGATATAGAAAATAAGCATAAACCAAATTTGAGTGGCATTGTTATTAATTTTGCTATTAATTTTGCAGATATGAAAAAGTTCATATCGGGTGCTATGTTTATGTGGGGACTAGGTCAAAAAATGGACCGATGCTGACCAGGGTTGGTAAAGTCTCTTGTATTTTGCAAAAATATATACGAACAAAATTTGATATGAATCAGTGCAATATTTTTGTTATTTTTATAGATTTTAGTGAAGGTCGGGATGCAGCTCTATATGGGGCCTATGACTAAGATTTGTTCCATAGGGATCGTGTTTAGACTACTCATTAATGGATGTAATAAATACATGCAAACCCAATTTGACTAAGATCTATACGACAATTTGGATCTTATGGCAATTTATATCGATTTCATAGGGGTCATTTGTATGGGGGCTAGGTCTGAACATGAACCGATTCTTACCAATTTATACAGCGTTCATTCCATGGCTGACGAAAGCTTATATACCAAATTTCATCAAAATATATTCATATTTGCGACCTGCAATTTGATTACATGGACTCACACATACACGGACGGACGGACGGTGGACGGACGGACATGTTAAATCGACTCAGAAAGTGATTCTGATTCGATTGGTATAATAAAAGATGGATCTAGGTCAAATATTTTTGGTAGTTACAAACAGCAGCACAAAGTCACTATACCCAAACCACATAGAGGTATAGGGTATAAAAATGGTGATTTTTTGAAATGTTTGTATGGGGTTTCAGGGGTGTGCCACTGGCATGGCTGGGTCGGCCCTCAAAAGTTAGTAGGGGTCGATCATACATTTGGACTCGATTGGGGCACTCTAAATGGGTCAAAATGAGACAGACAGGTCAAAAGTCGGGGCATCAGAATTCGTTTTAAAGGTATGGTTCCTCGGGCAAAGTTTCTTATTTTGAACCATAGAATACGATTTTCCTTGTCACTTGGGCGACTTTTAAATCGACCCGCCCTACTGTACATACATATTTTTTTAACACAATATTTGAATAAATGCTAAAACGAAACGAATTAATTTTAGGTGTGATAAAAAACGAATCGGTTTCATATTACGGTTTCGGTTTCGGTTTCATAAATCAACTATGTGGAATTTAAATAAAAAAAATACACAGGCCTATGTTAGATAACACGGGCGCATAGGTCAGACGTAGAATACTTTAGTCATTTTGCAATTGAAATATATGAATTAAATATAATTTTTGATAAATGATTTAAATCTATCTAATATTCGTTTGTGATTGCCATGCATGTTAAGTTACGATTTATCATTAATTTTTATGTTAAAAATTTAGGATAGTTTTTAATAAAATTTATATCAATTCGATGCACTTTTGAAAACAAGTGAAAATACTGCATGTGGCAACACTGGTTCTGTAATGTTCACATAAAACATGTATAACGTATTCTACGTTAAAAAAAACAGTTAAGATTTTGCATCAGCTTGAAGTTATTCTTCATTTGAAAAGAATTATCAATATATATATATAATTTCGTTCGAAAATGTTTTCCGTCACATCTGTGGACTTTCACGAAAATGGAAAATCGCGAGCTTGCCGAAAATGCTTACAAATCTAGAAAAAGAGTGCGTGGTGTAAAGAACATTGAAAACTATAAACATAATAAAATAAAAAAATCCAAAATTGTTGGGGAATCTCATAAGAACCATAAAGGGAAAGATGTGGCACCAAGACAAACAGGAGCTGACTGCAGGTTAGTTGTTTGTTCCAAATATATTTGATTCCTCATGATGTTTTACCGCATATGTTACGAGCACATGATATTGTTGATTGTTGGATTTATTTACAGATGTAATTTAAAATGTATGCAAGATATATCTGAAGATGTTAGGCAAAGTATCATTCATTTCGTTAACAATTTTGATAGTAAAAATGCCCAAGACACATACTTGCAGACATTGATTGAAAAAAGAGAAATACAGAGAAAACGGCCCAGATCTGAAGGACCTAAGAAAAGAGAATTTACCTACATATATCACATTAAGATTAAAGGTGTAAAAAACAAAGTGTGCAAAAAAGCATTTTGCGGCATACATGGAATTTCCGAGAAACAAGTTAGACGTTTATGTGATTTATTAAAAACAAATAAGCCACCCATTGATCACAGAGGTAAGTCAGAGGACTCATGGACCAATGCAGTAGCTGGTGATACATTAACTAAAATAAGGGAGCATATTGAGTCATTTCCTGTTAAATGTGTACACTACTATAACAAAGATACATCATCCTATTATTTAGATGAAAAACTCAACTTGAAAATTATGCACACAATATACCAACAAAAATATCCAGATTATCCAGTAAAATATAAGTTTTACTTAAAATATTTTCAAGAAAACTTTAGCTTATCATTTGGTAGAAAGCAAATTGATGTCTGTGCACTGTGTGAAGAGTTAAAGCTTAAACTAAAAACCCTCATCTTAATGACGATGCAAAAAGAGTGTATAAAGCTGATCCCGAGATGCACAAAAGTCATGCAAATAAATTTTACAAAAAATTACAGGAAGTGGAAAGTAAATGCAAGAATGATCCAAAGGTTTATGGGATTGCATTTGATTATATGCTAAATTTGCCACTTCCACACATTCCAGCGCAAGATGTTTTTTATCTACGTCAATTGTGGCTATATTTACGATCTTAAAACTGGTAAGTCAGTTTTTTATTCCTATTGTGAAGGAGTCCCTAACAAAGGTCCCAACGAAGTGGGTACCTTTGTCGTGGATTACACAAGGGAACAATGGTTCTGTTGATTAAGAACTGAATATTGTTTTTAAGGTTATTTGGGACGCTGAATCCAAATTTTTTTCTATCAGCTCGACTTTTCGAGATATACCGTTATGTTCAAAATTAAGGCACTTCCGCTACATATATTGGAATAACTTGAAAACGGTTCACCATATTAAATTAAAAAAAAAATCCGAAACTCGCAAACAATATTCTCTTAAAGCCGTGCTTACTTTGTTTTTAAATTTTCCAAGTAGTTTTAGAGATATCGTTCAAGTTTTGAAAAAAAAATTAAAATTTTTTTAAAAAAAACATTTTTTTTGTTCTTTAAAAATTCCTAAAAAATAAAAATGGGACAAAAATCACAGTTTTGGTCTACAAACAGTTAGTTAAATATATTTCGAATAAAATGAGCTTTATTTCATTGCAATCGGTGCACAACTTTTGATTTTGTTCACGATTTACTGAATTGATATAAATCGCGATTTCCATACAAAAATAACATTTTCTAATGTGTAAGTGTTTGTATGTAATAAGTTAGTTTTTTATGATTCTAAGAATTAAAAAAATTAAGTAATAAAAAAAGATTATTTCATTTTTATGGTTGCGGTAGCAAACTCATAACGCCTATAAATTTTATTGTCCCTTTATGACACCTAGTCAGTTCACAGTCAATTAAAGAGAAAAAAGAAAAGTCCACTTGTTTTTATTGATGTGTGGTTTACCGTTGGTAACGGATGATTTTTTAAAGGAATTCCCCTGAACACATGTGTTCATTCATAAGTGACTGTCAATAAAAAAAATAACAGGCATTAATAAAACAAACCGGTCTAAATGGATTTATCCTAACGTGTTGTCTATTACCCAACCAGTCCTGTACTCTAGTGAGGATTCAGAACCACAACCATCTACATCTACACACAATTTCCACGACTTACGACAAAATGTTCCTTCACCAATTTCTGAATTTGGATCAGATGACTTGCATTTAGATATTTCTTCTGAACGCGAGCAATTTAATCAGGAGGAGCTTAGTGATTTAGTGAGAGACCTTGGACTTTCTAAAAAAGCATCTGAAATTCTTGCTTCTCGATTAAAGCAAAAAAATCTGTTAACCCAAGGAACAACAATTTCATACTACCGTAACAGAGAAAAAAACTTACTTCCATTCTTTTCCGAAGACGATGAATTTGTTTATTGTTCAGATGTTCCTGGTTTAGTAACAGCGATGGGATTAGAGGAGTATGATCCAAATGACTGGCGACTATTTATAGATTCTTCTAAACGCAGCCTAAAATGTGTACTTCTGCATAACGGTAATAAATTGGGTTCGTTGCCCATTGCACATTCAACTAAAGCTAAAGAAGAATATTCTACAATTGCCTCAGTTATAAATAAAATAAAGTACAACGAACACCGCTGGCTAATTTGTGTGGATCTAAAAATGGTGAATTTTCTTCTAGGCCAACAAGGTGGCTACACAAAATATCCGTGTTTCATTTGTTTATGGGATAGCAGAGCCAGATCTGAACACTGGAGTAAGAAAGACTGGCCTTCGAGGGAAGCTTTGGTTCCAGGAAACCACAATATAGTTAATCAACCACTTGTGCCCAGGGATCGCATAATACTGCCACCTCTCCATATCAAGCTAGGACTTATGAAACAATTTGTCAAAGCTCTCAACAAGGACGGTGATTGTTTTAGATATATCAGTAAAAAGTTCAACAATTTGAGTTCGGAGAAACTGAAAGCTGGCATTTTTGATGGCCCTCAAATCAAAAAATTAATCAATGATGAAAATTTTAGTAATTCCATGACAGATATTGAAAGAAATGCTTGGAATGAATTTGTTTGGATAGTGCGCAATTTCCTGGGAAACAAAAAGGGTGAGCACTATTCGGACCACGTGGATAACATGTTGTCACATTTCAAGCAGCTTGGTTGTAATATGAGCATTAAGGTGCACTACCCACACAGTCATTTGGATTGTTTGCCTGAAAATCTTGGAGACTTCAGTGAAGAACAAGGTGAACGTTTCCATCAAGATATCCGCACTATAGAGGAGCGGTACCAGGGTCACTGGGATAAGCATATGATGGCGGACTATTGCTGGAGCATTAAAACAAATCCCTCTAAACAAGGTTATTTAAGAAAATCTTATAAAAGAAAATTTTTCGATGAGTTGTAATTACATTGTAATATTTGTGTATTAAAATTTTTTCTTTTTCTTTAAAATTCTCTTTTTGTGTTAAATTAAAAAGTATAGCTGACCATAAAAATGAAATAATCTTTTTTTATTACTTAATTTTTTTAATTCTTAGAATCATAAAAAACTAACTTATTACATACAAACACTTACACATTAGAAAATGTTATTTTTGTATGGAAATCGCGATTTATATCAATTCAGTAAATCGTGAACAAAATCAAAAGTTGTGCACCGATTGAATGAAATAAAGCTCATTTTATTCGAAATATATTTAGCTAACTGTTTGTAGACCAAAACTGTGATTTTTGTCTCATTTTTATTTTTAAGGAATTTTTAAAGAACAAAAAAAAATGTTTTTTTTTTAAAAATTTTAATTTTTTTTTCAAAACTTGAACGATATCTCTAAAACTACTTGGAAAATTTAAAAACAAAGTAAGCACGGCTTTAAGAGAATATTGTTTGCGAGTTTCGGATTTTTTTTTTAATTTAATATGGTGAACCGTTTTCAAGTTATTCCAATATATGTAGCGGAAGTGCCTTAATTTTGAACATAACGGTATATCTCGAAAAGTCGAGCTGATAGAAAAAAACCAAGTGCAGATTTGAAATCAGCGACCTCAAATTAGTAAAAATTTGCTATAAATTTCAAATCAGCACAAAAAAAGTACAATTTTGTTCCCTTGTGTTATATTAAAAAAAAATATTGGTCATGATGCCGAAGAACTGCACCTATTTTCAGATGGTTGTGCCGGCCAAAATCGGAATCATGCCATGGTCCGTCTTCTTTTATCTTTGGTAGGGGAACAAAATAGCAATATAACTGAGATACAATATTACATACCCAAATGAGGCCATTCAATCCTGCCAAACGATAGAATGGGACAGCAAAGAGACATATTCGAAAAAATGACAGGATATACACACCAGCCGAGTACGAAAATCTTATAGTTGAGGCCAATGAAAATTTTGAAATTAGAAGGCCTAAAACTGAAGAAATTATTGACATAAAAAAATGGTGGCCGAACCATTATAAGAAACTGGTGCTTTCTGTGGATTCCTATGGCAAAAGAGTACCCAAGGACAAAAAAAAAAACTTTTGCTATTTCCCAAGTGTCACATTTCACATTTTCCAAGTCTACACCAGGCCTTGTTGCAACACGTGAATCTATAGATTGTTTAACCAGTTATGAATTCCAGCTCTTACAGAGAATGGGCACCAGCCCGCCTTAACCATCAAATGATACTCCTGCGCATGCTGGCAAAGTGCCAATCAATGAAAAGAAAATACCAGATTTGAAAAAACTAGAAAAATACATTCCAGAACAGTACCAAAATTTCTATGCAGAGATTTTTGCATGGCCAACAACTTCAGCTAATAAACAATATGAAGAAAATAATAATGATTAAATGTCACTTCTTCCGAAAATCTTTGGATTTGCGATTATTTCTAAGAAGTCATTTCGAAAAGGGCATAAGTCCAAAAATTTCAACCACCAAAATCTGTATGATACATGCTTTTTTTAAAAATAAATAAATGGCAAAAAAATTATATATGTTTTTATTTATTAACTTCTATATTCAGTTTCTTAACCACCATAGACTTTTTCCGAACAAATACGTTTTTTGTTAATCCTGAAAAGCTTTAATGTATGGACTCATGCCCTTTTCGAAATGACGGGTTCAATTGTTTTAAAATAAAATAAAAATTAATTAACATAATTTGATATATTTTTGAGACCGCTTTATATCAAAATAACGTAAAAAAAAATTCGCGTAAAACAGAATTACGTATGAATAGTTGTAGGACTTTTATTTGCATCTACAATCTAAAACTAAAACATCCCTGATTTAAACGCAATAACATAAATATTTTGAATAGTCATCTTAAGATGTTTAATGAAAAAAAAAATTAAAGAAAAAAGTGTATTGTGAGTAAAAATAGCCAGCCAATGAAGGAAGGTGTTATACTGGGGCTCTGAAAATGTCAAAAGATTAATCATAAATTGTAATTTACAATATATTTTGTTACTGCTGTTGTTGTTGTTGTTGTTGTTGTTGTTGTTGTAATAAAAAAAATGGACACAGAACTTTAATTTTGTTATTATTTAAAAATGCATTTTTCTTTTAACGCTTTTTGCTGTCAGTTGCCAGTCAACACGCTGTAAAAAAACTATAAAAAGAAGCTGGAGATGAAGTTTCAAAATTAAATTAAACAAAAAAAAAAAAAAAACTTCTTTCTCCGCAAAAGAAAAATAAAAAACTATAATTTGAATATATCAGCGAAAAATAGGCGGTTTTGTTATAGTTGTTAAAAAAGAAGTGCTATTCTTTAAAGAAGTACGCCTATTTGAAAGCAAAAATTTATGAAAAAAAAGAAAACTAAAATATTTTTTTGTATGAAACCACTACAATAACCATTGATTATTCAGTTGTTTAGTTTTAATTGTTATCTTTTGGATGTTGAACGACTTCAAAAATTGAAAAATTGTAGATTGTTCTCCAGGCATTTGCGTTAACTATTCGTTTATGTGGTCTTTAGCTGATGTTGAGCACAGTGGGTCAGACTTAGAGGTATTGGAAAAAAAAGTTAGCCAATTCTTGAAAGCTATAAAGTCTACAAAGACTTCAGCCACATTATGTTCTTCCTGGCCCAGTTCTAGAAGAATTTGTGCTGTCATCTATGGCTTTTTAGTTCTTTCCGTACAGCCTGTAAGAAATGGCTAAATTGTCTCCATAATTATTTCATTCTATTCCACTGTGTGTTGCTTGAATGATGTTTGGTTGATTTGGTATTATATTTGGATTCATGCAACTGACACCTAAATGTTGGTTCAACTTGTCAAGAATATATTTTTTTTTTGTGTTACAATTTGATGGTTTTCTAAAACCATTAAAATTAATTAAATAACGTTGTTGTGCTTCAGAATATTTCCTTATTGAAGAAACATTTAAGATTATGGCATTGCTATGCACTTGTAACATTTAAATTGGATTTAAGACGAAATATTTACGAGTATATTTACAACCCCAAAGGTAGACATGTTTTTATATCTAAGGATGTGTAGTTTCGCAAACTTCGAAAATAGCAAGGCGGAATGTTATGGCTCTTGGTCTAAAAATGGTGTGGCAAAAATTTTAAGTAAAGCGTAAAAAATCGCCCTTTAGTATTAGAAATTTTGATTTTAGGAATTTCCGTACATTCAGCTCTATTATTCATTGCTTTTTATACCCTATACCACTATGTGGTTTGGGTATAATGACTTTGTGCTGCTGTTTGTAACAACCAAAAATATTTGACCTACACCCATCTTTAATTATACCGATCGAATCAGAATCACTATCTGATTCGATTTAACGATGTCCGTCCGTCCGTCCGTCCTTCCGTCCGTATGTGTGTCCATGTAAAGCTTGTAATCAAACTGCAGGTCGCAAATATGAATATATTTTGATGAAATTTGGTATTTGATGTTTTGTCAGCCATGGGATGAACGCTGTTCAAATTGGTGAGAATCGGTCCATGTTCAGACCTAGCCCCCATGCAAATGACCCCTATGAAATCGACTTAAATTGCCATAAGATCCAAATTATCATACAGATCTTATTCAAATTGGGTTTGTATGTGTTTATTACATCCATTAGTGAGTAGTCTAAAAATGATACCTGGGACAACTCTTAGTCATAGGCCCCATATAGAAATGCTTCCCGATCTTCACTTAAATTTATCAAAAAACAAAAATATTGCACTGATTCTACTCAAATTTTGTATGTATATATTTTTGCAAAATACAAGAGACTTTACCAAACACAGTCAGTATCGTTCCATTTTTGGGCCTAGTCCCCATATAGATATAGCATCCGATATGAACTTTTTCATATCTGCAGCCCAAAAAATTAATAAAAATCACGCTCAAATTTGGTTTATGCTTATTTTCTATATTCAGTTAGTTGGGCCTAAGAGATAGGTTCTCTAAACGCATGGTATAGGGTATCATATAGTCGGTCTCGACCGACTATAATTTTCTTACTTGTTTCAGCATAAATTGATGAAAATGTGTGAATGTGAACTAAGTACGAGTATACCGCAAATATTAATTGTGCGCTATACCACTATATGGTGAGGGTATAATGAGTTTTTGCTGATGTTTGTAACTACCAAAAATATATGACCTAGACCTATGTCTTATTATACCGATCGACCCAGAATCACCTTTTTAGTTGATTAGGTGGTGAAAATCGGTTTATTTTCAGACCTAGCCCCCTATCGGAGCGGCGAAAATTGTCGTAAGATCGTAGGATCCGACAATATATTGTTGACTTTTACTGCGGCTGTATTAAGTTTGTATAGTTCGTGTATAATCCGTACTTGATGTTGTGGTACAGCCAGTTTCAGTAGCACATTTAAAAGAAGATTCCATTCTACTGAATCGAATGCTTTTGTATAGACCACGAAACAGACGTATGCTGGTACGTTTTATTCTCGTACTTTTTATACCCTCCACACGTCAGTGGCAGAGGGTATATAAATTAAATTCCTTTAAGAATTTTAGTTTAAAAAAATTAATTGTTGTGTCGCCATCAGCCGTCTTTATTTGTAATTCAAAATAAAAAGCAATGATTTTCTTAAAACTACCCTAATTTATAATAACATGTTTGCTGATCACGCCATTCATTCACACTGTTGTCATTCTGCCGCTCGTGCAATGCTGTTCAATGTTGTTGGTGTGAATTTACTACCTTGCAGAATTTCTGTGTTGACCATTGGCGGGTGCAATGGTATTATTGTAAAATGAGCTGCTTTATTCGTTGGCATGTGCAATGCCGTTCAATATTGTTGGTGGGAAAATACTACCTTGCAGAATTACTGTATTTTGGTAATCGCGCCGGATGCGCGTGCAACGGTATTGTTGTGAAATAACTGTTTGTTGGTTTTGCAGAAGACGCAACGTCAGCTTTAGAACTAATTTTGGTATTTATACCCTATACCACTATGTGGTTTGGGTATAATGACTTTGTGCTGCTGTTTGTAACAACCAAAAATATTTGACCTAGACCCATCTTTAATTATACCGATCGAATCAGAATCACTTTCTGAGTTGATTTAACAATGTCCGTCCGTCCGTCCGTCCGTCCGTCCGTCCGTCCGTCCGTCTGTGTGTCCATGTAAAGCTTGTAATCAAACTGCAGGTCGCAAATATGAATATATTTTGATGAAATTAGGTATGTAAGCTTTTATCGGCCATGGGATGAACGCTATTGAAATTGGTGAGAATCGGACCATGTTCAGACCTAGCCCCCATACAAATTACCCATATGAAATCGACATAAATTGCCATAAGATCCAAATTGTCATATAGATCTTACTCAAATTGGGTTTGTATGCGTTCATTACATCCACTAATGAGTAGTTCAAAAATGATCCCTTTGACCCCATATAGAGCTGCTTCCCGATCTTCACTTAAATCTATTAAAAAACAAAAATATTGCACTGATTCTTCTCGAATTTTGTTTGTACATATTTTTGCAAAATACAAGAGACTTTACCAAACATGATCAGGATCGGTCCATTTTTGGACCTAGTCCATTTATAGATATAGCATCAGATATGAACTTTTTCATATCTGCAGCCAAAAAATTAATAAAAATCCCACTCAAATTTGGTTTTTGCTTATTTTCAATGTCCAGTTATTTGGGCCTAAGAGATAGGGATTCTAAACGCATGGTATAGGGTATCGTATAGTCGGTCTAGACCGACTATAATTTTCCTACTTGTTTTTAATGTGTGTTGTTGTTGTTAGCGAAATATTTATTTTAAATGTATTTTAAATGTATTTTGTGTTAACTTATATAGTTTGTCATTCCGTTTGTAACGCATCGAAAAACTAATAGCCGACCCCATAAAGTATATATATTCTTGATCCTTATCACAGCTCGAGTCGATATAGCGTTGTCCGTCTGTCCGTCTGTCTGTTGAAATCACGCTCATTCACAAAAAAAGCCATCTAACTAGATAAGGTTACAAAAATATCATTTGCCACAATTCCCAGCAGGTTGGTATTGAAAATGGGCTACATCGCGCATCATTTAGATTAGATACGAGCAAAAATATGGAGATATCTCTAAAAAAAAACATAAAACCCAGTATGTTTGTTGTAACAGTTTAATGGTTGAACATAGGAGTTGTACAACAACATAAAAAAAATGCCACAAAAATAATATGCATATATATTAACAATACCAAGAACACAACAACATAGCTCATGTTAGTAGTAATGCCACATATTTTTTTATCGTTATCACGTTATAATAAAAAAAATTGCCAATATGAAAAAAAAAATGAAAAAAAATGGAAAATGAAACTGGAAAATGAAAAATGGAGAATGGAAAATGGAAAATGGAAAATGGAAAATGGAAAATGAAAAATGGAAAATGATAAATGGAAAATGGCAAATGAAAAAAGGAAAATGGAAAATGAAAAATGTAAAATAGAAAATGAAAAATGAAAAACGAAAAATGAAAATTGAAAAATGGAAAATGGGAATCGAAATCTGAAATATGAAAAATGGAAAATGGAAAATGAAAAACGGAAAATGAAAATTGCAAAATAAAAAATGGAAAATGAAAAATGGCAAATGAAAATTGAAAAATGGAAAATGAAAATTGAAGAATGAAAAATGACTAATGGAAAATGGAAATTGAAAATTGAAAAATTATAAATGAAAAATGGAAAATGGAAAATGAAAATAGAAAAACGGAAAATGGAGAATGAAAATTGAAAAATGAAAATTAAAAAATGAAAAATGAAAAATAGAAAATGCAAAATGGAAAATGGAAATGGGAAAATGAAAAATGGGAAATGGAAAATGAAAATTAAAAATGGGAAATGAAAAATGGAAAATGGAAAATGAAAATTGAAAATTGAAAAATTAAAAATGGAAAATGGAAAATGAAAACTGGAAACTGAAAAATGGAAAATGCAAAATGGAAAAGGAAAATGAAAATTGAAAATTAAAAATGTAAAATGGAAATTGAAAAATGAAAAATTGAAAATGGAAAATGAAAATTGAAATATGAAAAATTAAAATTGTTAAATGGAAAATGAAAATTGAAAAATGGAAAATGACAATTTAAAAACCAAAAATGGAAAATGAAAATTGAAAAATGAAAAAAGGCAAATGGAAAATGAAAATCGAAAAATGAAAAATGGAAAATGGATAATGAAAATTGAAAAATGAAAAACGGAAAATGGAAAATGGAAAATGAAAAAATGGAAAATGGAAAACGAAAACTGAAAAATTAAAAATGGAAAATGAAAATTTAAAAATAAAAAAAATGGAAAATGAAAATTGAAAAATGAGAAATGGAAAATGAAAATTGAAAATTGAAAAATGAAAAATGGCAAATGGAAATTGCAAAATTAAAAATGGAAAATGAAAATTGAAAAATTAAAAATGTTAAGTGGAAAATGAATAATGAAAATTAAAAGATGAAAGATGAAATATGAAAAAATGAAAAATGAAAAATGGAAAATGAAATATGAAAAAAGGAATATGGAAAGTGGAAAATGAAAAATGAAAATTGAAAAATGGAACATGAAAAATTAAGACTCAAAAATGAGAAATGCAAAATGAAAAATGAATAATGAATAACGAAAAATTAAAAATTAAAAATTAATAATTAAAGCTTAAAAATTAAAAATTAAGAATTAAAAATTAAAAATTAAAGATTAAAAATTAAAAATTAAAAATTAAAAATTAAAAATTAAAAATTAAAATTTTAAATTTAAAAATTAAAAATTAAAAATTAAAAATTAAAAATTAAAAATTAAAAATTAAAAATTAAAAATTAAAAATTAAAAATTAAAAATTAAAAATTAAAAATTAAAAATTAAAAATTATAAATTAAAAATTAAAAATTAAAAATTAAAAATTAAAAATTAAAAATTAAAAATTAAAAATTAAACATTAAACATTAAAAATTAAAAATTAAAAATTAAAAATTCATAATTAAAAATTAATAATTAAAAATTAAAAATTAAAAATTAAAAATTAAAAATTAAAAATTAAAAATTAAAAATTAAAAATTAAAAATTAAAAATTAAAAATTAAAAATTAAAAATTAAAAATTAAAAATTAAAAATTAAAAATTAAAAATTAAAAATTAAAAATTAAAAATTAAAAATTAAAAATTAAAAATTAAGAATCCAGTTCATTCGCAGGCGTTTTGAATCATACTCAAATGTGCTACGCACTCAAAGTCATCCTCCCAATGTTTCAAATCCACGAAACGATCCCTCGAATCACAACACAAGTATATTGGAAACAACACTCGACACACTAGCTCAAACAATATATAATTTTACTAACGCTATGAATAGCATGATACAGAAGATGATGAAGATGCAATCTATGATATTGCAAGCATTGTTAAATAAACAATGAACTGTTTAAAAATATGTTACTGGAACGCAAACGGCTAAAGCCAAAATAAACAAGAACTCGCCCATTTCCTAAAAGACAAGCAAATTGATATATTGCTTGTCTCTGAAACTCATTTGACTTCTAGGAGTCAATTCTCATTGCGTGAACATATTTTGTATGATACAAAAGATCCAAGAGGCAGATTATGTGGTGGCTCAGCCATTCTTAATAAATCTCGACTGAGGCATCATCTAATGTGTGATGATTGTAAAGATTACCTTCAAGCAACTGCAATCTGCTTCGAGGAATTTGATAACAATTTAGTTATCTCATCAATATACTCTCCACCAAGATTTTCTATAACGAAGAACATTGCGAGAGAACTTATAAATACTGAATCCTCATTAGAACTCTCATCAGATCATACACCAGTTATTATTACTATTTCTAAACCCCGAGAAATTGTGCCTCCGAATGGCAATTTAGAGCCAACAAGTATTATAGATTGGTTAAGGTATAGAAAGTTTCTCAGTACCCATTGTACGGATAGGTTACCACTAAGAACACCAGATGATATTGACCTGGCTATTGTTAACTTTGAACAAAACCTTAAAATATCTTCTCAACTTACTGCGGAACCCCCCCGATACAAAGGGCAGTATAGAACGTGTTCGGTAGATGTCGAGCGGCTATTACATTAAAAAAGAAGAATTCGAAGAAAGTGGAAACTGTACAGATCCGCACAACTTAATGAACAATTGAAAGCATGGACATCAAATTTAAGAAAGTTGCTTGAAACCCAGAGACACGATATATTAAACATATATCTCGAAAAATTTGATCCGACTTGAAGAACTAATTACTCGTTATGGCGAGCTACAAAAAATCTTAAAAGACCCGTTGTACGTAAACCACCATTAAGAATGCAAATTGGAAGCTGGGCTAGAAATGATATAGAAAAAGGTAATCCTATTTGAAGAACATTTGAAAAAAGTTTTTACTCCGAATATAAGTACTAGTTCAATAAATGAGTTTCCACCAGTAGTAAACCAGCGCAGTGCACAGTCACTTCGATTTGAGATTAGAGAGGTTGAAAAGGCCATTTCTGATCTTAACCCTAAAAAAGCATCGGAGATCGACGGGATCAGTTAGAAAATATTTTTGGAATTACGCAGAATAGCATTGAGAATAATTCTTTTTATATTTAACGCTATAATACGCCTTAAATATTATCCCTCAGAATGGAAGGTTTCTATCGTTACCATGGTACCCAAGCCAGGTCAAGATCACACAAAGGTCGATTCGAACATGCCAATAAGTTTATTTTCAAATCTGTCAAAATTGTTCTAGGAAATACTAGTAAATAAGCTTACTGTAGCTGTAGATCAAAATAACGTCATCCCAGCACATCAATTTGGATTTATGCGAAGACACAGCACCATTGAGCAAGTCCTTAGGTTAGTAAGCGCTATAAGAAAAGCCTCTGAAGAATAAAAGTACTGCTCTGCTCTCTTTATTGACGTTTCGCAAGCTTTCGATAAAGTTTGGCACGATGGTCTACTCTATAAACTTAAAACGCTGCTGCCCCCAAACGTTCAGAAACTAATGGAGAGCTATATAATTAACAGGAAATTCTCAATAAAGGAGCCCCCTCAGGTTATTAAAGCTGGTGTGCCACAGGGCAGTATTCTGGCTCCGCTCCTATACATCCTTTATGCAGTGGACATGTCAACTAATGAAAACACGATTACTTCAACCTTTGCAGATGACACTGCAATTTTGAGTATTCATGAGGACTCCCTCAACAGCATCTACACTTTCACAACGACATCTTTTTCAATAGGAGTACTCGTTACACAGGTGGAAAATAAGAATAAATGAACAAAAATGTATTCACGTTACTTTTACGCTCAGACGAGAAACATGCCCTCAAATCCGAAGAAGCTATCAGCAAATACCGCAACATTCTGGTGTAAAATATTTGGGACTTCATCTTGACCGCTGCCTTACTTGGAACAAACACATATAAGCAAAATTAACACAAATAAAAAAATAAAAATTAGTTCAACTTACGTGGCTAATTGGGAAAAATTCAAAGCTAAATCTTGATTGCAAGTTATTGATATATAATTCAATCATTAAACCCAATTGTTGCTACGGTATACAGTTATGGGGAACCGCTTCAGCTTCCAATATAGAGAAAATACAAAGATGCCAAAATAAGATCCTAAAGTTGATTACCATAGAGAATTAAATGTACCCCTAGTTAAAGTCGAAATTATGAAAAACTGTTCAAGCTACTTGAAAAAACTAGAAACTCACCCGAATCTGTTAGCACGTAACCTTCTCAACAATCGCATCCACCAACGCCTAAGAAGAAGAGAGACTGCAGATCTTATAATAAATGTTTGCGGTTATCTAAGCCAATGAATATTTATTTATTTCGAATTTATGTAGAAACATTAAATTTTTTCTGGCACTGGCCGGATTTAATGAGTTAAGTATTAGTTCTTAGATTTGAATAATTATTGCTAGTTTACTATGTGAAGATTCAATAAATAAATGCATGAGAAAAAAAATTTAAATGGAGAATCAAGAAATGCATCTATGCACCAATGAAACTGACCAATGGGATTTGAAATTTGTTGAATACTGTTGAAGTGTTGAAGTAATAAACAACAGCACTTAAATTACCACATATGGCACATGAACGAGATTTCAAAGCATTAGACAATTTCCACCACTCTTTGTGCACCTTATGTTATTCAATATATTTAGATTAGAATTGTAATGTTGGAGTTTACTATTATGACACAGTATTTAAGTAAAGGGTTTTTCAATAAGAGCGCTACAAAAGTTTTTTAAATAAAACAAAAACGGTTTCGGATATCAATGAAATTCTTTATTCCTGTGAAAGTACGTTCGATGCCATTATATATGGAAATCGATCTCTTTTACATGGCCACCACGCGCACGCTTGCAGAAGTCCAGACGCTGAACCCAATTTTCAACGGTTTTCAAGCATAAATCGGCCGATACTGCTGCAATTTCACGTTCGATATTCGTACGAAGTTCATCAATCGTCGCTGGCTTGTTGGCATAGACCATAGACTTGGCGTAGCCCCACAGGAAATAGTCCAACGGCGTCAAATCGCACGACAGAGGCGGCCAATCGACTGGACCATTTCGTGAGATAACACGTTCTCCAAACTTGGTTTCCAGAAAATTGATTGTGACATTCGCTGTGTGGCTTGTGGTGCCGTCCTGTTGGAATTACATGTTCTCCTAGTCCATATCATCCAATTGGAGCCAAAAATATTCGGTTATCATTGAACTGTAGCGATTCCCATTCACAGTAACGTGCCGGTCTTGATCATCACGGAAGAAGTACGGCCCAATGACGCCGCCGGCCCATAAACCGCACCAAACCGTCATTTTTTCGGGATGCAATAATGACTCATGGAGTACGTGTGGATTTCTGTCTGACCAATAACGCATATTTTGTTTATTGAAGCCATTCAGCCAGAAATGAGCCTCATCGCTGAAGATAATTTTTCGATGAAAATCCGAATCATTTTCAAGTTGTTCCTCAGCCCAATTGACGAACATACGACGCTTCTGGTGGTCAAGCGGCTTTAGTTCTTGCATCAATTTGATCTTGTGAGGATGTAGGCCAAGATCTTTTCGCAAAATTCGCCACAACGACGTCACAGAGATGCCCAACGCTTGTGAACGACGTGTGAGAGACACATTTGGGCTTTCTTCAACTGAAGCCTCAGCGGCAGCAATATTCTCAACACTACGGGCACTTCTTTGTCTTACTGGCACGGGATTCAAATTTTTCCACTAGACGCTCAATTGTTGATCTTATGACGATCATAAATTGGACGTAGCGCTCTTAACGTTGAGGCCACTGATTCCGAATTTCGATAGTAAATTTTAATAATTTCGACTCGCTGTTGGCTCGTATATCTTTCCATCATGAAATGGCAAACCTTACTGAAGAGAAATATCGAAAGAGCGGCAAGAAATATGGTGTCGTTTGCTGTCCCTGTCTTTCTGCTTTTGTAGCGTCCCTGTTGAAAAACCCTTTATTTACTTTTTGAGGATGAGTATTTTTATTAAATGTCGAAAGAGCGGCAAGAAATATGGTGTCGTTTGCTGTCCCTGTCTTTCTGCTTTTGTAGCATCCCTGTTGAAAAACCCTTTATTTACTTTTTGAGGATGAATATTTTTATTAAAATTGATAAGCATTTTTCTACGAGAACGAGCTCAGTTCCAATTGAATCAATTTTGCTTGGGTTCAAAGCAATATTTTGATTTAGTTTTTGCGGTGGAATCAAGAATTTAATTCTTAAGGCCTAGTTAACCACCCGTAACCGTAACCAAACGTGTCAGCTGTTTTTTTCTGTTACATGAAAAGCAATTAGACCAGTTAGGGCACTTACTCGTCACGTAACCGGAACATCCCAATCTGTTGAAAATAGATTTTTGCTACGTTTGTACGTGTATTTATGAACAGCTGATAAAGTCTGGTTAATTTTACACAGCAACATGCTGGTTCGTTTTTTACGTTCTATAACAGCACTAAATGCCAACGTTACATTAACAGTAACTAGGCCTTTAATTTGGAGAACCAAAGAATCAACTGAATCTTTCAGTGTTATTTTTATTCCAATGTAGTTTTTGTGGGATAAATCAGGTCTCAATTAATTTTTGTTGATATCAAGCAAGTTCAGTTTAAAGTCAATAGGCATATGGTCAGAACATGGCTTAGCTCCTTAACGCATTCACAGCCTGCCATGTATTCTGCTTCGGTAGTAGAGAGCGCTATTGTCTGCTGTTTTCTTGACGACCATGAAATCGGACCTTCCGATAACATTATAACAAAACCACCAGTTGAATGTCTTTTTTCCGTATCCCCAGCATAATCTGAATCTGAATAACAAATTAAAGATAAGTTGTTAGATTTTGAAAATTCAATTTCTTGATCAATAATTACGCACAAATATTTAAAAATACGCTTCAGTCCAGCAGCATGTTCAACATTAAAGGAATCCATAAAACGACTTGCATATGAAACAGCAAATGCAATATCTGGTTTTGTTGCTATTGCGAGATACATAAGAGATCCAATTGCTTCTCGATATGGAAACTTGACATTATGTGAATCGATATTTGATACTTTAACATTATCAGCAGGTGTATTCACTATTCTAGCATCTTGCATATTAAACTTTTGAAGCACTTTCTTTACATATGCAGTTTGACGAACACATATCTTGTTCGGTTGTTGTTTTATCTCCATTCCTAAATGGAAGAGCGAACTAAATACTTTAACGTCAAACTCGCACCTCAAAAATTTTATAAACTTTTCAGCTACATCTTTTGATTCTGCAGCAATTATACCATCATCAATGTATGTATATAGCCAGTACGATTTTCTTCTTTTTAATTTCCCCAGTAAAGACACAAGAATCTGCATTGCTTCCCTTAAAATTAAACATCTTCGGAATTTATGTGAACCTTTTGTTCCAACATCTGGATGCCTGCTTAAGTCCATAGAGACTTCTATAAAGTTTGCAGACTTGATCACTACCATCGTCATATCCGATAGGTTGATGCATATATATATCCTCCTCTAAATCGTTCAATATCACCATCTGGGTTTCTTTTTATTTTGTATACCCACTTGTTAGATATTGCTGTTTGTCCTTTAGGTAGCTGTACCAAGTTCCAAGTTTCATTAGCCAAAAGAGATTCATACTCTTCATCCATGGCTTGCTTCCACTGCAACCTAAGATTACTATTTACTGCTTCTTGGTAGTTCTGAGGTTCATCATAATCGGCCATTATTGCACAATTTATAATATTCTGAATCGGACTCTTCTTTCTTGAACGTAAATTGTACCGACTACTTTGTACTTCATGATCATTGTCTATAACTGTATTTTGTTCTTCTAAGTCATTTTGAGCATCCTCAAATTCCTCTGTAGACTCAATTTCTAATGTAGGTTTTTGCATAGATTTATTCTCCCCCACAATGTCATGATTAGTACAATCCACGAAATTCTCTCGGACTATAATCTCCTTTTCAGATTCTCTAATAATGACATATCGTGAAATTTCTAACCGTTTTTCAAGAGGTATCCAAATTCGACAACCCTTACAGTTGTCTTGATATCCAACGAAAACACCTTTCTTGAACTTTGGATCCAATTTTCTACGTTTTTCTTGTGGAACATGAACATATGCATCTGAACCAAAAACATGAAACATAGAAATATTGGGAGTTTTTCCAAAGCACAACTCAAAAGGACTTTTGTCTTTCTGAGGACTCTTTCCTGTTCTATTTAATGTAAATACGACATAATTAACTGCCTCTCCCCAGTAATTAATATTAAGATTTTTATTGTGTATTGTGTATGCTTCTACCAAAGTTCTCATGTCTCTTTCGGCTCTACCATTATATTGCGGTGTATATGGTGTAGATTTTTGGTGTATAACTTTGTATTTACGTAAAATATTACATACCTCTTTATTAGCGTATTCCGAGCCATTGTCTGACCGCAATATTTTAATCTTCGCGCCTGCATCTGCTTCCACTTGATCAAAATATTTAGATATTACTTGCGGTACATCGGATTTGGCCTGATGAAATAAACGTAACGACAGTTTGAAAAGTCATCTCGAAAAACAACCATAAAACGGGATCCACCAAACGATTTTTCTTGCATCGGTCCACTAAGATCAGTATGTACCAGGCTTCCAACTTCTTTGGCTCTGTTTAGACTTTCAGCAAGTGGCATTCTGTGTTTCTTACCCATTACACACCCTTCACAAAACAAATCGTCACCTGAATATTTAATATTGTGCCGCATCAACACATCCTTTATGTGATCTTTGCCTTGATGGCACATTCTTTCATGCCATAGTTGCAAAGAACTGCCTTTTACTGCAACATTTGTTTTAACTTCTACTTCTTCAACTTTTCGCAGCAACTTAAAGAGTCTTGAATTTTCTCTTATTCCTTTAAGATAAATTTTACCTTCACGTTTAAATATGCATTCGTTTGCTTCGGCTTCCATAGTATACCCCTTATCCAGACATGCATTTGTAGAGAAAAATTTAGTTTGATTTGCGGTACATAAAGAACGTTAGACATATATGTGCTATTCCAGACGTTACCATCAAATGCCTTTACATAAACATCATCCTTACCAAATGCAGGAATGACAGCATCATTTCCAACTCTTATACTTTTTGGGGTGTCAAAGTGAACATAATTTTGAAACCATTCTTTTCTGCTTGACATGTGATCACTTGCACCAGAATCAGCATACCATGCATTTTCTTCTGAAGAAACAACGAATAAATGCTCTCCGACAAAAGCATCGCCTCCACCAGACTTCTTAAAATTTTTGTTGGGACAATCTCGTTTCCAATGTCCGAATTTTTTACAGATGAAACATTTACATTTAAATTTTTGTTACCATTTTGATTTTGTTGACTATTTTTAAATTTTTTTTAAAATTTCTTTTTGCTACAAAGGCTTCGGTCTTCGAGGGTTGAATTCCTAATCTGGATTCCTCCATACACAATCTTGATGTTATATTTTTTAGAGTTCGTTCATCTTTAGCCGTAGCTTCCCATGATGCAAAGAAATGTTTGAAATCTTCCGGCCACGTCATCAAAATCTTGGTTATAAGCATATTATTTGAAATTTTCTCACCAAGATCTTCATGCTGCTTTGCCATCTTCTGTAATTTAGAAATGTGTACAGATATTGCATCTTCAGGAACTTTCTCATATTGGAAAATTGTTGTTGAAGCAAATGTATCGACGCACAGTGGCGCCCGTAGAGCAAACGAGGTTGCAAATATCAAAATTTTCATTTGCGCCGACGAAGTTCTGAATAAACCCATGTTATAGGAAACCTTTCAACGATTTAAAATATGCTACTCTTAATAATATCACATTTTTAGTTTAGAAGATATAACCGTTCAAAGTTGACCGACTTTCGGTTTTCAAAAAAAACACACAATTTTTAGTCAATTTGTTGCGATTTCAGGTGTAATATCACGAAAAATAGGTAACGAATCGCCTTAGTTTTTGTTTGTATTGATTGATGTATTTATTAAATGTATAATGATAAAAAAAATTAACTGTTTGCTTTGTGTTTTTCCTGGTTAATCACTATTTAAAAACTATCCGTTTTTTCACTATTTTTCAACTTTGACGGAAAATAAAAAAAATCTATATTTTTATTTAATTGCCATATTTGCAAAACATGTTCTTTGATTATTTCTTTACATAATTCAAAAGGTTTTATCTGCCCGTACGTGCCCGTTTGTCTTCTAGAGGTAAAAAAGGTTAAAAAGACATGGTTGCAGAAATTGTATGGCGTGCATCCCTTACATGTTTTGACTGACAGTAGTTTGATCTAATAGTTTGAAAATTGCATTTTAAGTCGGTTGTCTACCTGTGAGCCTCTACCATAGTCTACTCCCAATATTCTGTTACAGACACAGGATGCACAAAAAACTACTCATTGAAATTCGTAGGTACGCACCTCACTTAAAAATTACTTTGGAGTACAAATGGTCAAGAACAATATTGATTTATGGTCCCTCCAGGTAGACACAAATCTTATTTAGACACAAGCATAACATCAAAATTGCATAATTCAGCCTAAATCCATATGTATGCAGGGAACAGGTAAATTTTTAGGCATGTTAGCATAAGCCTATATATTGCAAAATAAGCGTAATGCCTGGATTAGTCTACAACTGAAAGTTGGCGCAACAAGTACTGAAACCATTTAAAATTATTTGAAGTGTTTAGAAGGTCAACCACACCAAAGTTTTTCACGGAAGCTGCTTTAGAAGAACTTGATAGCTTATACGGAAATATTCAGAGAAGCGAAATTATAAAAAATAATTTTTATCTGATATATGCAAATATTAAGGCAAGATGGGTGAAATCTAATCGAACCGTTCAGAACTTCAACTCCAAATACAAGGACTGGCTTAATGAAGTCACCATCCTGGATATATTGGCAGTAGATAAATCCACCACATCAACCAGAGGAGCAGAAGGAAGGCCAAAAAAAAGTATTGAGGAGTGTTCAATTTTCACAAGAAAGAGGAAACTTGCCGATGCCACCAATGACTTGACCACGAAGCATTTATCGGACGCGCTGTCTATTAAATATACAAAGGATAGTGAAACAGTTTGGTCGCAGATTACAAAATCTGTTGCTGATGCAAGCCCACTGTGACTAAAAAGGATTAAGGAAAGCAAATTCTTCCTGAGAAACTGACATTGATCAGCAAATGGGGCTGCGATGGATCATCCGGACAAAGCGTTTATAAGCAAAGGATATCTTCCGATGACGCTACAAAATCGGACGGTAATATGTTTATGGCATCTGTTGTTCCTTTGCGGCTAAAATCTGATGTTTCCCTACACTGGAAAAATCCACGTCCGTCATCAGTGCATTATTGCCGACCAAAATTGTTTCAGTTTGCAAGGGAATCGGCAGAACTCATAAGGACCACGGTGAAGGACATTGAAGAACAAATAAGCAAGATTAAGCCTACAAAGCTGCAAATTGGAGAAGGAAAATATATTGAATGCAATTACGAGTTTCACCTGACCATCGTTGACGAAAAACTCATAAACGAACTGACAGAAACAACCTCAACGTTGTCATGTCCGATTTGCAAAAAGAGTCAGAAGAACTTTGCTAATTTAAACGATTCTACAAACAAGGAGAATTACGAATATGGAATGTCACCAATGCACGCAAGGATAAGGTGTATGGAGTTCTTGCTAAAACTGGCGTATACCCTACCGCAAGAGGAGGAAAACTTCGATGAAAATACATCAATAAAGGATAAGGAAAAGATCAGAGAGAAGCAAATACAGGATGCTTTTTTTAAACAACTTGGACTAAAAGTAGACTGTCTCAAGTACGGATACGGTAACTCAAACGATGGAAACACTTCTAGGAGATTTTTTGAAAATGATGAGGCAATAACTAGAATCACTGGAATTGACAATCAAATCGTGAAAAGATTGGGAACGATCTTGAATGTTTTAAACTGCAAAGAAAATGTCAATTCTACAAAATATGGAGAATATGCATCGAAAACTGCATCTCTTTTAGCAGAAATGTATCCACAGAAGAAGTTGCCCCCGACCGTCCATAAAATATTGGCGCATGGCAAAGATATAATTGAGTACCAGTCTTTGCCAATTGGAGAGCTTTCTGAAGAAGCACAGGAGTCTCTTAACAAATTTTATAAAATATATAGATTGCAGAACACATTCAAAGCATCAAGGGTAAGGCAAAATGAGGACCTCTTCAACATGTTGGCAGCATCTTCCGATCCACTTATTTCTTTCCTGCGGCATGTGAAGTCACGAATAGAGTTAGAAAATAATTATAGTTTAGAAATGATTAGTCTTTTAGATATACCTTCTCTTACGAATTGTGATGAATATTTTACAGAAAATTGAAAAAATTAATTTAAAAAAGATGTAATTTTTTTTAATTTGTTGGGTAATAATTTAAAACATAAAACTCTAAAGAAAAAAAAAATAAAAACAATCTAAAAATGTAAAAATAATATTTTTTAGTTACCATAAAATTGATTTTTCTACAAATTTTAACTTTGATAACCCATAAGTAGGCCCCTACAAAGCGTAGCACCCTTTCCAAACTCGCATTTCGTCGGCTGAACAGTTATCTATCATATACTGTTCAATTATGGTATTCGGTTCAAAAGATATGATTTTTGCAACGAAAAAACTCAAATGGCGCCACTGTGCGACGTCTCAGATTTCTGTTCGTATATGCTTTCGCGAACAGACCACATAGCTGCCGCTGAATCACAACTTAGTATATGCAACATTGGCTCCTCACCCATGGATAACACCAGAGTCTTTTGAGCTTTGGCGTTTGCAAAATTCCAGCTATTTAAATCATCACCAGCTTCCTCAGGCTTTTCACGAACTCCATTTACAATATTCCAAAGGTTACTAGCACGTAGTACCACCTTTATCTGGAATTTCCACAGGGTCCATCCTTCTAAACCTTCCAATTTGCTGATCTTGAGTTCCTCCATTAGCTTATTTGGAGCAATCACACGTTCCAGAAAACAATGTAAATCCACGAAAATAACTAACAGCCAATAATTTAATTATTTAGTTATGGTTCTGGGCCCTTAACCTGTTAGCAGAGAAAAAGACTTGTTTTCTATGGTATACATAAATTGTGAATCAAATTTCATTTTTTTTTATTTGACTAAAAACTAAAATACAAATCAATGCATATGTGTCTATAAAAACAGAAACATAACAAGTGTTTTATTACAAAGTATGAATGAATAAATATGTAAACAAATTGATTCTCAACACATACAAGCTTAAGTCACCTGCTGTATCACCAACCATTCTTCCATTCACCACCATACCACCAATGCTTTCAATTAAACCCATAATCTCTTTCTTTCGATATTTGTTACTTTATCTTTCGAGCATCTTATTTTGTTGACGTGTGGTAGATTAATAAGTAGATTAGTATGGTTCTCCCATGAACGCGCCCAATTTTAAAATTTTATGTCGTATACGGTTACGTTTTTGTTAATTTTCAATGCGTCAAATATGAAAATGGCAGTTGAAATTGATTCTCCCAAAAATAAGAAATAATCTCAGGTATCGACTGGGATTTGCGCAGGAACTCGGCCTCTTAAACCTTTTATAGCAACCAA
The DNA here is from genome assembly GCA_963682025.1 of Cordilura impudica. Classification (NCBI taxonomy): domain Eukaryota; kingdom Metazoa; phylum Arthropoda; class Insecta; order Diptera; family Scathophagidae; genus Cordilura; species Cordilura impudica. The sequence continues at coordinate 295,812,776 of OY821517.1, forward strand.
TAAATTATAGACCAATCCAAAATTATTACTGAATAAATGCTCGAAAATAAGATTAGTGACAGGGCTCTTATGAATAATGAAATAAAAGTTTAGTTAATTTAACCTAAGTTGGCTTGTAAAATTTTTATGATAGTCCAAATTGATCAGAAAAAAAAACGTTCTAAACTTTACATTGAACTAATAATGCCTTCCCGCAAGTGAAGTATGAGTACATTTATTATGATATATTAACACCCAATATATAATGAGGTTATATATAAGTTTTGCTGTTTATTTACTTGCGCAATGATTCAAATAATTCGCACATAATTTGGAATTAATTGTTTAATGGAAATTACTGATGTTGATATTCAAATAAAACAAAATTTATAATAATTTAATTTTAGTTGAGTAATGCATAATACTCGTAAAAGACAATGCCTGAAGCGAATGCGACCAAACGTAATGATGATATTGCAACGATGTCCACACGCACAAATTATGAAAGTAAATTGCCCGTACAGACGTGGAACAGGTGAACGAACAACAAATCGCTTATGAGAATTTGAATGTTTTTTTTTATATTTTTTTTTTATTTACACAACAAACCAAGAATATCTCAACAAAATGCATGAGTAATTCTAATAAAGCATGTTTAATTGTTATGTGTTTGGTGTTTAATGTCATCTAGCACACTAATATTTAATGTACGTAAAAAGTTTTAATATAAAATAAAAATCAAAGCATACACTCAGGCGGCTGTATATACACTAAAGGCTTAATAAATAAGTACAAAACAGTAAAGCATTGAAAAATAAATACACCACTCACCATGATTGTTTCATAATAAATATACACATATATATTATTTTTTAATTACTTTTTTCTTTATTAATAGATTTTTTCTTATTTCCAGGTCAAATTCGATTAATGTTAGCTATTTACCACTTAATGAACGCCACAATAATGGCCTATTTACTAATGTGGATTGTCTTATCGAGAATGCCAACCCACAACAGTGTCAAAATGATCAGTGTAATTTGAATACTTCGAATAATTTTAGTCTTTGCTGTTGTAACCACAGATCGAGTGATTCGAACTCTTCTTCATGTTGGCATTTGAAACGTAAACAGATTATACGACAAAGTTCACATGCATCAGGTGGGTAATGGATACACTATACGTATAAAAATTATTTTTGTTTTAAACATAAACAATTTGGCTAGCTTTAGAGGTTTGTGGTAAAGAAATTTTACTCATAACGAGATGATTTTAAATGATTTTGTAGCTAAAAAAATTATTTTTTTGGGTAGAAAACAAATTTTTGAGATGAAAGAAAAAATTATGTGCTAAAAAGCTTTTGAGACGAAGGCGACATATTATTGTGTTTGAATTAAAAAATTCCTTTTTTTTTTATAAAATTATGCCAAGTTACTCAAGGAGTTGTTAAAGTCGATTGCCGTCTTCGATTGCAATTCAAAACGGCGTCCTCGGAGTGGTCCATAGAGTTTAGTGCACAGTTTATACCATTGTGACAGCTTGACAGCTGTCAAAAACGCAATCTCGAACCGTATGGCTTTGTTTACCTTTTTCTCCATTTTGTTTTGGTAAAGAAGTGCGAAAGAGATTAAAAAAATTTAATATACAAAATATAATTTGTGCAAGCGAACAGCTACACACCATGTTTTCAGCCAGTGACAGAAAAAAAAATAATAACAATGGAAAAAAGTGAGTACAGTGATAAACATTAAAACATTAAAAATTAATAAAATCGTATTTTCTTTTCAGAAATAAAAGGTATAATAGGTGCATATTAAAACCTAAAGCTTGTGATTGTGATAATACCAGTAATGCTGGTATAAATGCTGGTAAATTTCCCAGTTACATTCACCACTGCTCAACCCAGGGCCGAAAGGAAGAAATCAAAAATTACTATAGTTGAGCTAACTATTGGTAAAGTTGCTGATGGCGAGTCACGAAACTTTTCGCAAGTTGAATTGTGGTATTAATGCTTTGGATTATGACTTGCGCGTGAGTGGTCCTAAATCGAAATTTGTCCGGTATTATTCAATGCTTTGGGCACTATACCATTGGCTTTATAAACAAAACATTAATTGGCACTTTTTTTACTCCTATAAGTAGACATCTAGCTGAAAAGGAACAAAAATTAGCCGCAACTGAAGAAACAAAATCTCAAATATAACAACAGATATCTACAGTTGAGAACGCTTCTAAACAACAGCCTGTTGAACAGATTTGATTTTATAAAGGCTAGTAAACCCTTAAAAATTTGAGTTCCAAAAATTAACAATTACGAAAAACAAATACAAAACCACCAAGTTTAAAGTTTTTAGTTTTTTTGACTAAGTCCGTTTCTACATCTTGAAATCTATGTGCCCATTGTTATAAAACATAACAAAGGTCAATAATTTTACTGTAATTCAATACTAACAAGTAAGAAATTTATAGTCGGTCTAGACCGACTATATGATACCCTATACCATGCGTTTAGAAACCCTATCTCTTAGGCCCAACTAACTGGACATATAAAATAAGCAAAAACCAAATTTGAGTGGGATTTTTATTAATTTTTTTGGCTGCAGATATGAAAAAGTTCATATCGGATGCTATATCTATATAGGGACTAGGTCCAAAAATGGACCGATCCTGATCATGTTTGGTAAAGTCTCTTGTATTTAGCAAAAATATATACAAACAACATTTGAGAAGAATCAGTGCAATATTTTTGTTTTTTAATAGATTTAAGTGAAGATCGGGAAGCAGCTCTATATGGGGTCAAAGGGATCATTTTTGGACTACTCATTAATGGATGTAATGAATGCATACAAACCCAATTTGAGTAAGATCTCTATGACAATTTGGATCTTATGGCAATTTATGTCGATTTCATATGGGTAATTTGTATGGGGGCTAGGTCTGAACATGGACCGATTCTCACCAATTTCAATAGCGTTCATCCTATGGCCGATAAAAGCTTATATACCAAATTTCATCAAAATATATTCATATTTGCGACCTGCAGTTTGATTACAAGCTTTACATGGACACACAGACGGACGGACGGACGGACGGACATTGTTAAATCAACTCAGAAAGTGATTCTGATTCGATCGGTATAATTAAAGATGGGTCTAGGTCAAATATTTTTGGTTGTTACAAACAGCAGCACAAAGTCATTATACCCAAACCACATAGTGGTATAGGGTATAAAAATAACGATTTACACCAAAATGAAACAATTCCAATATATCATACTGACTTTAATTAAATGTATTAATTTTTCCAAAAATTGCTCTGGTGGAATTATTGCGGTTCGTTATGGACCTCTTAAAATATACTTTCCTTTATTTTTTTGGTTTTATGCATTATTCTATTTGAATGGAATGTTTAAAGTATTTTCTGGTACATAATTTGAAACTAAATAAAGAGGAATCTTAAAAAAATAATAAAATCAAGCGAAATTCTCGTAAAAACTCGAGTTTGAATGAAACATTAATTTATCCGGAATTTGTGATTATCCGGAATGCTCTCATCATCGAGCATTCCGAATAACAGGGCTTTTACTGTATGTACAACAAATACTAAACAAGATCTGAATATCAATTTAATATAGAAAAAATAACAAATTTAGAATATACAAAAAATATATAAAAATAGACATACCGGTTCGGATCCCTCGGTAACGTATGGAGTCTTGCCTCCCCAAGATCACAACCCATTAAACACACACTATATTAAAAATATATATATATATATAAATAACATTGTTTAATTTTTATACCCTATACCACTATGTGGTTTGGGTATAATGACTTTGTGCTGCTGTTTGTAACAACCAAAAATATTTGACCTACAACCCATCTTTAATTATACCGATCGATTCAGAATCACCATCTGATTCGATTTAACGATGTCGGTCCGTCCGTCCGTCCGTCCGTCTGTGTGTCCATGTAAAGCTTGTAATCAAACTGCAGGTCGCAAATATGAATATGTTTTGATGAAATTTGGTATTTGACCTTTTATCTGCCATGGGACGAACGCTATTGAAATTGGTGAGAATCGGTCCATGTTCAGACCTAGCCCCCATACAAATGATGTGACGGTGATCTTTTTTGCTCTGCACTGTAGCAAAAGAATTTCTGGTACAGGCAGAATAAGAAAGAAGAAAAACTAATAACCTTGATCTTGAAATTATTTTCAAGTTCAAGTATGTACAAGTAAACAACACCTTATATGGTAATAGGTTGATGGCATTCTTTTTTTTTTATTAGCAAACTGATTTATGGCGTGTTGTTTTCTCTTCATTGTGTTGTATGAAATCATGAACACATTCATATGCAATCATTTTCTTGTATTGATCTCACTTGCTCTCATAGTCATATATGAGTGGGAGTGTTATAAATACTAGAGAATATTATGAATGCATATGAATGTTCTCAATGAATTGGTGGTGATTTTGTTTTTTTAATAAACAGGTTTTTATCTAGAGATAATGAATGAAGGAAAAAGATTAGCTTGAATAAAAAGTCATTTTTATAATTAAGGGGAGTTGAATTTTGAATGTTGAAATGAACAGGTTGAGGAAAAACCTTAATTAAAAATTAAAAATGTAGTCTTAAAAATTAAAAAAAAAAAAAATATATTTATAATTTAAAATAAGGAAAGTTTAAAATAAATTTTATAAGTAAAGTTTAAGTGGATAATAAAAGTAAAGTTAAAAAATAAAGTTTTACGAAAGTTTGAAATAGCAATTAAAATAAAGACCCAAGAAAACTATAGAACTAAAAATTAAAGAAATAAGAAAAGACATAAAAAAAATATGTAAATTTAAAATAAAGTAACGTGAAATTAAAATTAAATTAAAGTAAAATTAAAGTAAAGTTTTAAAATAAGCCCTAAGATAATAAATTCGACAGTGAACCTAGATGTATTGAATAAAATAAATTAATGAGATTAATTAATGAAAATAATGTAAAGTAAAAAAAAATTTATTTAAAACTTGCCGATACAAACAGATTGGGGGATGGTGATAAAGCCCAATATATTAAAAATTTCGGCACAACTATATATTCTACAACTATTTCATCGTTGTCAGCCTTCTCCAAAGTTAATTAAAAAAAAAAAAAGTTTTCATCATTTATTTCTATACATTAAATATGCCAGTAAAAAAAAAAAGAGAAAAGCGTATTGCGAGACACAACCACGGCGTCCGGCGGCCGCAGCTTCATCGGTACCTCATCAACACCAGCAATAAGGCGGTAAATCTACTTTATACATATACATAAATTAAAAATTTTCCTATATATACATAAATTAATAATTTTCCTATATATATAAATTAAAATTTTTTGCTAAATATAAATTAAAAATTTATGCTAAATATAAATTAAAAATTTTTGCTAAATATAAATTAAAAATTTTTGCTATAAATAAATTAATATTTTATAACATTATATATGTATGTAAGTAAAATACAGTGGAACATAAAAATTTGTCACCACTACCTTAAATTAAAACAAAATCTCTTGGAAATGAGAATTTTTTTTTTCAACTTACCGTTAAGTAAAATTACTTTAAAATTCAACTATACGCTTTTACAATGAAATTAAAAATTTTATAAATCTACAAATTAAAATCTCGCTAAGATGTAATTTTTTATTTAACCAAAATTCCTTTTAGAGGTTAAACAAAAATGTTTCCAAAATGTAAATAAATTTTCTAAAATTTAAATACAATATTTTTATGATATAAAATTGGACTAAAACGTTAATAAAAAAAAAATTTGCCTAGATATGAAATTGTCTAAAATTTAAATTTTCCTAAATTTAAAAATTTTTCCTAAAATTGAATTTTTCTAATTTTAAAATTTTTCTAAAATTAAAAATCTTTAAAAAAAAAAAAAAAAAATAAGTTTTTTTTCAAAATTTTTCCTAAAATTGAAAATTTTCCTAAAATTAAAAAAAAAAAAGTGTTTTCCTAAATTTAAAAATTTTCTAAAAAGTAAAATTTTGCTAAAATATAAAAATAAAAAAAAAAATTAAATAAGTTTTGCTAAATATGTATAATTTAAATTTTGAAACCCTTAATGAAGGTTAAATAAACCGTTTTTTTTAAACCCAATGTAGAAAAACAAACCAAACCAAAATCTTATCATTAAGTGGGTTACCCCCAAGTAAGATGGAGTCGAGGTAACATGGTTGGGAGGGCAAAAGGGGCAGAACACCTCGTCCCCAATCCCAAGGTAAGTATGGCCATCTGTCCCATTTAGCGTCCGTTGTTTTTGACAGTTGTTTTTTTTTAAATCGCAAGTGAAAATCTGTAGTGCGGTTTCCCTGGGCCTGAGCAAGACCCCACTCATCCGGCGAGCTAGGCCCCTACGCCAGCACGTGCGACCAGCAAAGGCTCAGGGAAACGGAAGCGGATCTTCCACCAACGCCGCACCATTACAATGACCCCTATGAAATCAACATATATGCCATAAGATCCAAATTATCATACAAATCTTAGTCAAATTGGGTTTGTATGATATATTATATCCATTAGTCAGTAGTCCAAAAATGATCCCTATTGGATAACTCGTAGTCATAGGCCCCATATAGAGCTGCTTCCCGATCTTCTGTTAAATCTATCAAAAAACAATAATATTGCACTGATTCTTCTCAAATTTTGTTTGTCTATATTTTTGCCAAATACAAGTGACTTTACCAAATATAGTCAGGATCGTTCCATTTTTGGGCCTAGTCCCCATATAGATATAGCATCCGATATGAAATTTTTCATATCTGCAGCCAAAAAAATTAATAAAAATCCCACTCAAATTTGGTTTATGCTTATTTTCAATATCCAGTTAGGCCTAAGAGATAGGGTCTCTAAACGCATGGTATAGGGTATCATATATTCGGCCTCGACCGACTGTAATTTTCTTACTTGTTTACTAATTACAGTTCGTATCTACTTATAAGCAATATTATTTTTAGGAGAAAAATGTATAAATACCCACTTAGAAGCTTTTAGTTAAACAAGTATGAAAATTATAGTCGGTTTAGACCGACTATACGATACCCTATACCATGCGTTCACAGGCCCTATCTCTAAGGCCCAACTAATTAGATATAGAAAATAAGCATAAATCAAATTTGAACATAGACAGTTTTTCACCAATTTAAATAGCGTTCATCCTATGGCCGATAGACGCTTATATACTAGATTGCATCAAAATATATTCATATTTACGAGCTGTAGTTTGATTACAAGGTTTACATGGACACAGAGACGGACGGACAGACATTGCTAAATCAACTCACAAAGTGATTGAGCATCGGTATAATTAAAGATGGTTACAAACATCAGCACTAAGTCATTATACCTTTGTTTCTGTAATTCCTCTGATATGTTCTAACTCTGCAGAATCCTTACATCCCTCTATTTGTCCGCCTCAGGAGGTTCTCTAACACTTAAGTTTTCATGGTGAACATTTGTCACACCTAGATTTGTTGGGCAAACAACCATTGGTGTACCTCTTGCTTAGCTTTTTTCTGTACACTAGTATTTACACATTTTCTTTTGAAACTATAATGTATATTATGTTACTTACTTTAATTATTATTATTTATTTAAAAAATTTTATTTGTGATAAACTGTGCTGTGGAATTTTCAAAGTTTAAAAAAAATTTATTCCCAAATTAGAATTTTTGACAGTAATAATCACAAATAAATAAAAACAATGTATACAACGTGTATAAAGGTGACAGCATATACTTTTTAATATAGCTGTTGCTTCCGATTTCTTTACAAAATACAACCCTGATTTGATAGTTAAAACAAAAATACAGTGTTGTATTTTTCGAGCTGTCGTCACTGTTTACATTGTGGTTTAGTGCATGGCCATAAGCCACTTGTTATTGATTTATGTGAATAAGTTGCGTGTGGAATAATTGTGCGAAAGAACCAATATAATGCAGCGATAGTGCGAGTAGATAAGATATAGGAGAACCAGGAATTTTTCATTTTCGCCACCGTTAGATGGCGCTGTTTGGTTGAGGCCTAGACTGAATAATAAGATATAGGAGAACCAGGAATTTTTCATTTTCGCCCCAGTTAGATAACGCTGTTTGGTTGAGTTCTATAGGTGAACCAGGTTTATAGGAGAACCAGGCGTTAGATGGCGCAAAGTTGAATTACTTTTTACTATGTTATGTCACGGTGTGCTTGAAATGTTTTAAATAGAAATTTTTACCAGGTTGAAATTTTTTGATGCAATCCATGAATAACCTTATTTTGATGATTTCTAGTGAGTTTTAAAAAAATCGGTAGAGCCGTTTTTTGTTGTTAAAACTTTTATTGTGAAATACAACCATGCCAAGAATGTCAATGAAATGAAATAAAAACTATTTTCTTCCTCTTACGGTTTTTACTTTTTACTTAACCGCACGCGTTTTACACAGTATCGGCACATGTGCATTTTATGCATTTAGAAGTGGAACATGACATTTTTGATACAATGAGTAAATTAAATTTTAGTAAAGATCACAGGTTTACGCATTCAGAAAATCGGTCTAAAATTTATTGACTTTGCCTTAAAAAGAAAAAGACTTTATTCAGCATTAGTGGTAAACTCAGAGAGTAAATTGAAAAATCTATCGACTACGATGCTGAAGACGAACGTCTCCCAAACGCTATTTGTTCTACTTGTCAAATTAATTTATGTATATGGTTTCATCAAAAATCCCAGTTCAGATAAATTCAAGCGACCCGAATTACCTGGCGACGTGTCAACATGGAATCTTCCAAAATCATTAAGATCAAATTCCAATGAAAATTGTAACTGTAAGCTATGTGAAATTGCTCGGTCGCCGGGAAACTGTAATTTTACAGCTAAATCGACGAATGCGAAAAGCGTTGATAAAAAACATATGCTCCAAATGTTTGTCTGTTTAGAAGAGAGGTAAAAGCTCGTGGCAATTTCTCTTCGTTTTCCAAAACTATTATGGAACATATTGATGAAGTATTTACGGAAAAGCATAAGGAGCACCTTATTTGTGAACTCATTAAGGACGTTAAAAATTACAAAAACGACTGCAAGGAAAGTGAATTAGCTCGATCTCAAAGCCGAGGTAAACCCTTAACTGTAGCTTTCCTGATTACGAAGAATTGCGTAAAAATACCAAACGTCGCACAGTGGACCATATTTTGAGAAGGCGGCCAAAAATCATTTTTTTTTTGTTACCGTTTTTAAAGTTATGTTATTCATTTAAAAGTAAATACTAATAAACCTCGGGAGCCAAAAAATTGCGACTCTATCTCAACTATATCACAGCGAACAGGGTCTTCGAAAATGGGCTTTCTCAGTATTTTGTTAAAATTAAAAATTTCTTTGTAAATTTTTATTTTTGAATGACTGTAACTTTTTTGATTAAAAAGATTTTGAAGTAAAATAAATTTTGTATAATTTTGCTTCTATACTATTAATGTTAAAAATGTAAAATCACTGAGTCATTCCGAAATTAAAAAAAAAAAATTTTTTAAAAAAGGTCCAATTTTTCCGAAAATCTCCTACTTAATAGAGCATAACTCCTGCCAGTCAAAAGCAGTCAGAAAAAATCTTGCACTCTTCTATAGTCCAAACCCTCCCCTATACTCCTATACACCATTATACACCCGCCTGTTTCCGCCCGTGTGCACCAGAACAATTTTTCTGACCCAAGGTTAGATATTTTCTGCAAAATTTATGAATACAAAAGTTGTCCACTATGTGGTTAGGATATATTCAGTTTGAGGTGATGTTTGTAACTGCCAAAAATATTGGACCTTTATCTATCTTTTATTATACAGATCGACTCAAAAACACTTTCTGAGTCGAGTGTTATGATACAAAAGTTGGTCGTACCGGTGCACCGCGGTGTTTTTTTTCGTGTCGGTAGAGTTGTCAGGAGTTGTTATATACTTATAAAAAAGGGTTGAGATATAATGCGCTTAATTGTTACAGGTACATTTACATAGGTATCTTTCAAAAACATTAATAGTCTGAATTTGAGTTATATAGTTTAAATATCTGACAAAATGGGAAACAATTTAAATAACAGGTAAATGGTAAAAAAAACTATTGCGACATAGCCCTTTAAGATATGAGCAGATATGCTTCACCTTTTAAAAGGGGTTAGGGTGTGGGTTTTTTATGCTTCTAAAAGTAGTAATAAAAGATAAAAATTTGAAAATGAAAAAAAAAAACTATTGCGACATAGCCCTTTAAGATATGAGCAGGTATGCTTCACCTTTTAAAAGGGGTTAGGGTGTGGGTTTTTTATGCTTCTAAAAGTGGTAATAAAGGACAAAAATTTTTATTTTACATAATTGCAAGAAAGAGTATATATAATAACGTTTCCACAATTATTATTCATTACAATTTGTGCAATGGCTAAGTACTGTTACAGAGATCTGGCCGATATTTATTTTCAACGAAATGATGTAGACGATGTAATTTTGCAAATAGTGAGCAACGACTTCTTTAAGAATTGCAACCTAGAAGACATTGAAATGCACAAAGGAAAAATTACTAATTTTGCATTGAATTTGAAAAGACGGTGCATTGAATGCTCTCATAGCAAGGCAAAGATGTACAAACGTTACCAAGACTGGTTAATAAAGAAACTTATTTTTGAGAGTGCATCTACAACTGCCAACGAAAGTGGAAAAAAGGGTCGACCAGCAAAACCAATTGACGGATATAGTGAAAGATCTCGAAGGCGCAAGCTGGAGAATATCAATGAAGAAATTTTTCAAAGAATTATTAAGGATTCATTTTTGCACCAAATTCAACCAACCCAAAATAAAAAAAATAAAATTGAAATAATTGAAAAAATAGTAGAAGCGAGCCCAAGGCGCACAAAGAGGATTTTGAAAAGCATTCCTTCACCAATGGAAGATAAGAAATTTACGACGGAAGAAGCGTTCGCCCTATTTTTGGATTTGAAATTGACCAAAAATCAATATAAGGAATTGCGGAAGCGAACCAATGAAAATAATTGTGGGATTTTTCCAGAGTATCGAGATTTAGTTTCTGCCAAAAAAAGAATGCTTACCTTCACAATCTGCTATTAGTGTCACTTCAACATCAGCAGAAATAAAATTGCAAGATCTCCTGAACATATTGCAGAACGATTGCTAAATACGCTTGATACTGATCATTTAAAAAAATTGGTAGTGGCAGCATTACTTTAATTTCTAAATGGGGATGTGATGGATCCTCTGGTCAGAAACAATACAAACAATTTAATGCCGAAAATTCATCAGATGCTAATTTATTTATGGTATGGCGTCTTAGAGCCGTCAACTAGTAGAGCAACAGAAATTGATATATGGAAAAATTATACTCCTTCTTCAACAAAGTATTGCAGATCAATAAAATTTGCATTCAAAAAGGAAACCAAAGATGTCATAACTGAAGAAGTTCAAAAAATAAAAGATCAAATTAAGGAACTTCAACCAGTAATATTTAAAGTTGATGACCAAGACATTGAAGTACATTTTAAAATGTGTCTCACAATGATTGATGGAAAAGTTGCACAAGCTTTAACTGGAACAAAGTCAACGTCAAGCTGCATTATATGCCAAAAGACATCAAGTCAATTAAGCCAACCCCCACCAGAAGACGATAGTTTTAAGGAAGCCTACGAATTTGGAATGTCCCCTCTTCATGCTAGAATTCGTTTCGTGGAGCATATTCTTAAATTGGGTTATGATTTAGAATTTGGTCCATTAGGCGAAACAGTGAGAAAAAACAAAGAAAATGAAGAAAAAAGAAAGCAAAAGAAAAAAGAAAGCAAAAAAAAAAACAAATTCAACAAAAATATCTACAGCTAGGCCTCGTAATCGACCAACCAAAACAAGGGGAAGGAAACACCAATGATGGAAATACTGCATGGAGATTTTTTCCGATCCGGAAACTGCAGCATCTATCACAGGTGTAGGTAGATCATGAATTAATAAGACGATTCAAAATCATATTACAAGTTCTAGCATGCAGCAGAAAGATAAATGCATAAAAATTTGAAGAGTGCGCCAATAAAACAGCTATACTTTATAATGAAAAATACTCTTCGAGATATATGCCATCCACAGTTCATAAAATTTTGTACCATGGGGAACAAATAATTCAAAACAATATGCTACCAATAGGAGATCTATCTGAAGAAGCGCAATAAAAAAGGAACAAAGACAACAGATTCTGTCGCGAGCACGACACAAGGAAAATGTCCAGATGTTGTACTAATGGAGACCTTATCACTATTTTGTTGTGCACTTCAGATCCATATATGTCCAACATTCGTCAAAAATGGAAAACTACCTCTATTGAATTAGACGAAGAAGCTAAACAACTTCTAGAAGAGGAAAATCAATTAGAAGAAATTTTTACTAAAATTGGTTGATTTAAAGTAATTTTTCATTACACTAACAATAAGTTACACTTTTTTTTATATAGTTAAAAAATTTTCTTGATTTAAAAATTTATATATTTTGTAAATTTACAATAAAAATTGTTATATTTCATAAATTTACCATAAAAATTGATGAAATATATAAAAAGACAATAAAAAAAAAATTTAACTAAAGCAAAAACATACGAGTTTTTCATTGAAACTTCTCTATCTTGAACCAATATAAGGTAACTTTTACGTTCGCTGCTTAATAAATTATATTTTAACTCGGGATCTTTCAAAAAAAAAAAAAACAAAAACAACCTTTGGCCCTTGTGCACGTTAGGACTAAAAATTTACGGGGGCCAAAGTTTGGCATTTTCTGAAAAAATAAACTTAAAAAATTGGTAAAAAGTATTAGTTGTATAATTAACTGAAAAAATAAGACATTATATTAAAAAAACCTTTTTTTACCTTTTAAAACTTCACTTTTGTACTAAAATTCAACTACAACTACCCTCCGTAATTATTTTCGGTCGAGAATTACGTTTTATAGCAAAACTTAAAGGCTAAAGTCTCACCTACGAAACAAAAAAAAAAAAAAACCGCATATCAAAATTCCAATTATAGATTTTTGACCGCCTTCTCGTCAAATGGTCCACTGTGCGGTGGTTGAAAACAAAAAAGTTGTTTTACTAATTCCTAATTCTTGGAACTTTCCTATTTAATTACTTCTACCTAAATCGCTATTTATTTAATGGTTTTGGGATTTTTAACGCAAATTATCGACTAAGACCATTTTCTTTTGAAATGAAATTTATTGAAGAAACTGAGAAGTATATTATAGATCAAACAGAAAGCAAAAAAGACTTAGTTTTGTGGAAAATATTTTCAAAAAGCATGAAAAAAAAGAATTTTTCCAACATTTTGCTTCATAAGCACCACAAAAATTTTCTAAATCAATTTTTTAAAAAATTTTAAATGTTGGACATGCTCTAGCAATAATTTGGCTTTTACAGATTGACGAGTTATAGCCACAAACCTATATAAACAATATGCTGAAAATCGGCATTTGACTGTACAGTTCGAAGATCGATAAAAAAAAAAATTCGAACTAATATAAACAAACGCCGCGATACGGGTCTTCTAATTTAGTTTCTATTTTCACCACTCACTCTCAGAACCGACCTAACTTTTGCCAACCTGAATTTGTTCCACAGTGTTATGTAATATATTCAAATAGTATCTGAAAATATTTATATGCTTATAGGAGGTTTATTAGAAATAATAGACCTCTATAGGCGGATAATTTTCAATTTGGTGATTTCTTTTTAATTTTACGTTATTTCTCTACATTCTCTTAGCAGTGGATAAGAGGAATTTTCAATTTTAGCAAAGTAATTGTTATTAAAGTTAAAAAAAGTTGGCAACCCTTCAACTTATCTAAAGTGAAAATTTTGTGCGAGAGTTATTTGTATTAAAATAAAGTATTTAAAATATATATAGGGCAATTTACGTCTGTGCCGTTATAATAACCAACAGCATTAACATAGTCAAAAAACATTAAAGGAATAGTAAATTAATATCTGGAAATACATATGTTAATGATTTATTATTTGTACACTTGCAAAACTAAAACAACAACAAACATTAAATAAATCAATTCTCTATACAGATAAAACAACAACAAGCACTAAGTCATCTAAGAATAAGAAAAACAGAAAATAAATAAAAAAAACTTCCCGCTTGTAAACCATTCACAATAATATAATCAACAAACAGCTGTTTTTTAAACTACAGCTTTCCCTCCCGTAACTCGTTCCTAGATTAACGCAGTAAAACATAAATTATGAGTGGACGTAAAACTAAAAGAAATGCTACTGTGTCTGATGCAGATTTAAATAATTGTCCTAACACACCAGTAATGTCGGACCTTTTTTTTTGTTAAACTCTAACGATTCAATCACTCGCGCTCGTATGTGGAATTAGTTAGACAATAAATTTTCAAAACAAAACGAATATATTAAAGAACAATCTGAAATGATAAAGTCAATTATTGAAGAAAATAAGAGGACTTAATAACAGAAATTGAAAACAAATTCAGTACGTTGAAAAATTAAATAATCAACGCTTTAAGAGAAGAAATTAGTAATTTAAATGAATGAATAATTGGGTTGGAAGCATCTAACAATAACAATGATATTGATCAGCTTAAAGCTGATGTATTAAATCTTAATTTAAAAGTACTTAAACAAGAAAACTCGGTTGTGGCATCGGATATTCGTATAACTGGCATACCTATTTATAAGGATGAAAACTTAAAATTAATTTTTGAAAATATTTGTGGTGCACTTAATATCGCAATGCCTATGTATCTTCAAGTCCATTTTTCGTGTAAAACATTTTAGAAACTTTCGTGATGTGGATGATCCTCGCATTGTGATAAAACTTAATTCGCCATATGAAAATAACTATTTCCTAAAATCTGCTGCTGCTTATCGCCGTAATAAAAAATCACCTTTGCGTTTGTACGATGCTGGCTTTGATAGCATTCAGCCCTTTTTCATTAACGAAGGCTTAACTCCGCACAATTTTAGTATTTTTAAAACAGCACTTGGGTTAAAAAAAGGATAAATGCTTAAATGCAGCATATACGTACCGTGGTTTAGTATATGTCAAGAAAAATGAAAAAGATGAACCTCTTAAAATAGATTTTCCTGAACAACTGCGACAGTTTTTTCAGTCATCAAACTCGTTTGCTAATATATTGATATCATTTGCGTCTCTGAAACTTGGCTCGCAGAATCAACTCCTGATAGTCTTATTTGCCTAAATTGTTACAAAGTTTTTAGAGTTGATAAAGATGGTAAAGCTGAAGGTGGAGCTATTTTTATAAAGGATCCCTTACCATGTAAATTTTGCCTAAAATCGTCAATTCGCTAATTTCGAATATTAGTTCGGCAATTAAGAGAAAAAATAAAAAAACGAATAAGTCGCCAGAATCGAAAAAAGTGGAGTATATCTTTATCGAAGTTTTATCTCTAGGGATGAAAATACTTGTGGGCTGTGTCTACAGGCCTAATAATAGAATTCCTTTTTCGGAATTTTTTTCAACGCTTGCAAATCTGGCGGAGTCACATGATGATGTTGTAATATCTGGAGATTTCAATTCGAATGTATTAGCGGAAAATATCTTAACAGAAAACATGTCGTCTTTTGGACTTACGCCTACTAATGTGATTAACCCAACATACCACACTGCCTCGAGCAGTACATTGTCTGATCTTTTTTTTGTGGCGAATTTACTGAATGTAATTTTATATGATCAAATATCTGCTTCGTGTTTCTCTAAACATGATTTGATTTTTTTAACATACAACTTAAGAGTTAACCAAGTTGAACAGTTTTATTACTATCGTGATTTTAAAAACTTGGATTATGATATGCTGCGTGAGGATTTTATTCAGGTAAACTGGAATGACATATATTTAATGACTTCTGTAGAAGATCAACTGTCGTTTTTTGAGTACAATATTCAACGTCTTTATAATGATCATGTTCCACTAAAATGTAAAAAATTATCAGCAAAGGCAAAACCGTGGTTCTCAACTGCCATAAAATGGTTAATTGTTACAAGAGATTTGTCTTAAGCTAGATGGAAACGCTTTAGAACTCCTGAATTGAAAGCTGAATACAGTGCTGCTAGAAAAAATGTTAACGTAAACATAAGAATTG
The DNA here is from genome assembly GCA_963682025.1 of Cordilura impudica. Taxonomy (NCBI): domain Eukaryota; kingdom Metazoa; phylum Arthropoda; class Insecta; order Diptera; family Scathophagidae; genus Cordilura; species Cordilura impudica. The sequence goes on from OY821517.1 coordinate 295,828,924, forward strand.
CGAAAACTGAGTGCTACTCTAGACGTTTTTGTGATGCAGTCAATTCTAAACAGACTTGGAAAACCATCCGTGAAATTGGAATTGGAAATCAGAATAGATCAAACTGCCATGCAGACGCTAATGACCTTAATAATGTTTTTACGAACATACCCATGGTTTCAATAGATAATAGTTTTTACAATTTTCCAGATGTAAATAACTCTGACGGAGATCATCTTTTTGAATTTTCTTGCGTTAGTCAGGCTGATGTTGCTTAAATTTTTCATTAATGAAATCGAATGCAGTGGGATACGATGATATGCACCCTAAGTTCATTAAGATACTTTTGTCTTCAATTTTGCCATATGTCACCCATTTGTTCAATACTATCATTATGTCCAGCACTTTTCCGTCAAAATGGAAACATGCCAAAATAATACCTTTGCCAAAATCAACCTCGGAATTCAGGCCAATATCTTTCAAAAGTATTAGAGAAGATTTTACATGGGCAAATAAATTCATTTATTAATGAAAATTCTTTGCTAACTAATATGCAATTGGAGTTTCGACCTGACCACAGTTGTGTGTCTGCTTTGTTGGATGTTTCTGAAAATATCCGACGTGAACTAGGTAATGGTAAAATAAATTTTTTGGTGCTGCTTGATCATTCAAAGGCCTTTGATACTGTTGATCATAATACACTCTGCCTGAAATTACGACACTTTTTTAAGTTCTCTCAAACATCGACTTTTATTTTCATACTTAACCGATCGTACGCAAGCTGTTTATGTAAATAATACATGGTCTCATTCTGTAAACATGTCTCGAGGAGTGCCTCAGGGATCAACTTTCCAACTGTAAAATCCATATGTACGCGGATGATGTGCAACTATATTTAAGTAGCCATTCCCAAACCATTGTTAGTAATATTGCTAAACTTAATGAAGATTACGTAAAATATATGCGTGGGCAATTTCAAATGGCCTCTGTCTCAATCCGCAAAACTCAAAGTTCATGATAATCCATAAAGGAACTGCTGATCCTGTTTTAGACGATGATGTTTTAATAAATGGTGAAAAAATTAAACTCGTTAATACTGCAAAAAATCTTGGACTGATTTTTAATAACAATTTAACTTGGACCAATCATGTCAATACACTGGTTGGCCAATCTTATATAAAATTGAGGTCACTCTGGTCGACTCAATTCTTTACTCCATTAAGAATAAGAACAAGAGTAATTCTTGCTAAATGTTACTTGATTCCTGCACTAATTTATGCATGTGAGTTATTTGGCAACTGTGATTGTACTAGCAAACGTAAGCTAGAGGTATAAATAAATTTGGGTAAGTTTCACATGTATCAAGTAATCTCTATGGAGTATCTTTTGTATCCTTGCTAAAAACTCGTGTTCTCATCTTTCTGCATAAGGTAATCTACACACAAAAGCCTCAATATCTATACGCCAAAATTAGGTTTGCCAGATCACGAAGGGGTAGGAAAATTATAATCCCTCGTCATAGCGCCCTCGTATCTGAGTGGCAATTTTATATAAATGCCTCACGTCTATGGAATATTCTTCCACACAACCAACAACTCAATAGCAACGCAAATAGCTTTAAACAATTCCTATTCAATTTTTTTCCTTAATTGTTTAAATGTATATATTTTCTTATTGTATGTTAACTTTGCATTAAATCTTTAAATTATTGTTTTCAAAAAATTTTTTTTTGTATTTGATTGTATTTATATTTATAAAGTTTTTAAACTATCCTATGAATAATGAATTCCTGTATTTTAACTATAAGATTTATTCTTGTTCTATAGGAAATGGAAAGTTAATAAATGAAATGAAATGAAATGAAAAAAAAAGAACAAAAAAAAAAAGAAAAGAAATCCTCGATATGAAATCGATAATTTTTTCATAACCGGTTTCTTCATGAAGAAGATTTGTTGGATACCTCCAGGGCTTTTTAGATATCATTTTAAGACATTTGTTTTGTATAATTTGTAAGCGTTGGCAGTGTTTTGGGAGATTTGTTGAATGGAATAATTATTGCTTGGGTCTTGTTTGGATTAATTTTGATTTTCCATTTGTGAAAATATTTACTGCAATTTACAAGTCCCTTTTCCATTTTCTTCAAGAGTGCACTTGTAAGTTTTATTGAAGAAATTAATGCAGTATTATCTGCGTAATAAGCAGTTTCCATATATTTCGGGACTTTAAAATCGGATGTGTATATCGAGTAAAGCATGGCGACAAGACTGATCCTTGGGGTAACCCTGTGGTAATTATACCCTATACCACTATGTGGTTTGGGTATAATGACTTTGTGCTGCTGTTTGTAACAACCAAAAATATTTGACCTAGACCCATCTTTAATTATACCGATCGAATCAGAATCACTTTCTGAGTTGATTTAACAATGTCCGTCCGTCCGTCCGTCCGTCCGTCCGTCCGTCTGTGTGTCCATGTAAAGCTTGTAATCAAACTGCAGGTCTCAAATATGAATATATTTTGATGAAATTTGGTATATAAGCTTTTATCGGCCATGGGATGAACGCTATTGAAATTGGTGAGGATCGGTCCATGTTCAGACCTAGCCCCCATACAAATTACCCATATGCATTCGACATAAATTTCCATAAGATCCAAATTGTCATATAGATCTTACTCAAATTGGGTTTGTATGCGTTCATTATATCCACTAATGAGTAGTCCAAAAATGATCCCTTTGACCCCATATAGAGCTGCTTCCCGATCTTCACTTAAATCTATTAAAAAACAAAAATATTGCACTGATTCTTCTCAAATTTTGTTTGTATATATTTTTGCAAAATACAAGAGACTTTACCAAACATGATCAGGATCGGTCCATTTTTGGACCTACTCCCTTTGTAGATATAGCATCCGATATGAACTTTTTCATATCTGCAGCCAAAAAAATTAATAAAAATCCCACTCAAATTTGGTTTTTGCTTATTTTCAATGTCCAGTTAGTTGGGCCTAAGAGATAGGGTTTCTAAACGCATGGTATAGGGTATCGTGTAGTCGGTCTAGACCGACTATAATTTTCTTACTTGTTGTTTTTAGAGATGATGTTTCATTATTAATCGCAACTTTAAAGCTTCTGCCGTGAATGAAATTTGAAATAAGTTTGCATAAATATTTTGGTATATTTGCATCAAGAAGTTTATATAAGAGGCCATTATGCCAAACGGTGTCAAACGCTTTTTCAATATCTAACAATATTAGACCCGTTGAACGTTTATTGATTATTTCATTTTTAATCCTGTTTATTTGATGAGTAGTGCTATGCTCTTTCTTAAATCCAAATTGTTCTTTTGCAACAATAGAGTTCATCATTACAAAATCGCTAAGACGAGAATGTAGTATTTTTTGAAATATTTTACCTAAGTTACTTAATAGACTAATAGGTCTGTAGCTGTTTGGGTTATTTTATGGGTTACTAGGTTTGTTATTAGCTATAACCTTAGCATTTTTGAAATGGTTTGGGAAATAGTTGAGTTTGATGCAGCTGTTAAATATTATAACCAGTATTTTTAGAGCTTTGCTTGGTAGTTTCTTTAAAAGCAGGTTGGGAACATTGATAAAACAATTTTCGTTACTTCTTCAAGAGATGTATAAATTGCTGATTCAGAACTAGGATTTTCCTTCTTTTTTTTTTGTTAACCAACACTCAGGGGATGCCCCCCCTACAAATGCAGTGCATTGTGTTGATTTCAGGAAAATAGGTTATGGAAAGGAGGAGAGAGGGAGTAGTGTTTGTGGATATTTGACTTAAATTTTATTAGATTATAACTGTCAGGAAAGACCTCTGCGGGAAGTTTATTCCACATACGGCTAGTTCGACTGATAAACGAACTCTTTCTGTAATGCGTTGTGCGGTCAACTGGACAATAGACTACAAACGGATGTGATCTACTAGAGAAGCGGGTAGAGCGAACCGAAACTCGGGCACTTGGAATAAGTTCGCTAATCTCAGAAGAACATTTCCCATGGTAATATCTATAGAACTGTGCTACACAACCCACATTCCGACGGTGTTCCAATGAATCAATAGAATTGGATACCTGGCTGTCATTCATGAGCGCCAACGCCCTCCTTTGCACACGGTCCAGTAGCTCCAAAATAGACTTTGAAGCCCCTGTCTATATATGGGAGTTGTATTCCATTTTCGGTCGGATGTAAGTGGTATAGATTTTAAGGAGATCAGAAGGTGTGAAGTAATTTCTACACCGTTTTAGAAAACCAAGACACTTGAATGCTTCTTTCGACACTTGAAAAACATGCTCGTTCCAACGAACATCACATTGAATTCTCATGCCCAGAACATCAAGAGTATCCGATTCCTCAATACCTGTACCACCCATATATACAGATGAAATTGTTGATTTCATGGCCCTATGTTTCAACATACAACATTGAGTCTTCAGCGCATTAAAATCAACCCTATTCGCTTTACCCCACTCGGAGGTTGTTAAGAGTTCTTTATTGAGTGTGTCATTCATTGTCCGCCTTTTGCCCCCAACCTCCAAGAGGCTTGGCCTACAATTAAAGGAAAATGAATGACAAATGCTGCTGTCATTTGCGAAAGAGTATATAGAGTTAAAAGTTTGGCCAAGAAGGTCGTTCAGAAAGATAAGGAAAAGAGAAGGAGAAAGAACGGAACCTTGAGGTACCCCTGAATTAAGCTGAAACTCATTAAATGAGACCCCATCAATAACAACACGTATTGTTCGGTGTCTGAGAAAACTCGATATAAATCGAGAGAAGTCATTACCGACCCCAAATGCAATAAGCTTTGATATCAATGCACCGTGCCATACAACCACTTTACTTTCGCCAAAATTGCGAATGGATCGACTCCAGTGCTCAGAAAGTAGAGCTAACAGATCTCCCGTGGAACGATTTCTACGGAAGCCATACAGTCGATCATTAAGAAGTGAGTTGGCCTCTAGGTAATTCACAAGGTGGAAATTGATCATGCACTCCATCACCTTTGAGAGCGCAGAGCAGATTGCAATTGGACGGTAATTTTCATGGTTATTAGCCGCACCCTTTTTAGGGATTGGCTGGACATTAGCAACCTTCCAGCAAGAGGGAAAGACTCCCCCACGATACGAAAGGCTGAATAGGTTGGCCAATGGATTGGCTAGCGTCGAAGAGCACTGTTTCAGCACCAGTGCTGGTATACCATCCGGTCCCGGAGACTTATTAATGTTGAGATCCGAAAGAACCCTTTTAACTGCATGTGCTCGGAAGAATATTTTAGGCATAGTACAAGATACTCTTTCGAGTTCGGGCAGTGGTTGATCGCTATCCGGCAAAAATGAATTTTTTGCAAGAAGTTCAGCTAAAAGGTTAGCCTTATCAACCGGTCAGTGAATATTTGGTCATTCATTATAAGAGTTGGGATAGCAGAACTAGCATTATTCCTTACTCATTTAACAAATGACCAAAAGCTCTTGCTGCCCCGAGGAGCAGAAAGAACTTTAGCACGAAGACGCTGATCGTGAAGAAACTTTTCGCGCCTTAGTACTTTGGCACATTCATTTCTCGCCTGTTTGCATAGCAGTTCAGTGACGGAATTTTTATTTTCACGCCAAAGTCTGAATGCTTCCTCTCTGGATCTGACTGCATCTCTGCAAGTCTGGTCAAACCAAGATTTTTGATTAGGTTTAGCGGAAATGCGCTTTGATGGAATGAATAGTCTCATACCAAGCACTACTATTTTTTCCACCATTATCGCAGCAGCATCAACATTATTATCTAGGAAAAAAAGTTTCCAGTTGAAATGCTTGAAGAAATCGTTGAGCTCGGCCCAACGAGCCTCTTCGTAAATGAAAACTGAGCGTTTCATAGCTGGTGTTGAAATACTGTGAAGTACAGAGTACGAAAAAGAAGCGGAAATGGTACAGTGATCTGAATTACCAAGAGGTGCAAGTATTTTCACTTCATACTTGTCAGGGTGTGCAGTTAGAAAAAGGTCGAGAGTATTCTGTCTTTGCCCTTCAATGCACGGAATGTGCGTTGGTTCATTCACTAGTTGCGCTAAGTGGTTATGCGTGGCGAAAAGCTCAACGTAACGGCCTTCGGAAGTTGTTTGACTCGAATGGTGAAGCCAAGAAGACTTGTGAATATTAAAATCGCCGGCAACTACTGTTACTTATTTACTGTTGTATTTATTACTGTATCCGTTGAGGGGTTGTAGTGCGAAGTGAGGTTATTTGCTAGGACAAATGTATTTTCCAGGACTTCAGCCGTGTCGTTATCAGATGTTAATTTAGTATTTCAAATTTTAAAGTGAGATTTTTTCCTTTTGATCGCAAGTTTCTACTTATTTTTCAAAATGATTAATCACCTGGTTTTAAATTGGATAATAATTGACACCATTTCTTATTGCGTTCCGAATTAATACTTTTATCAATCATGTTACTTAGAAACTTAGTACATTGATTATAAAAAGTTTGCTCGGCTACATTTGAAGATCGTTGGCTTTTCCTTTTAAAGCTTCATTTTAGTTTAATATATTTCACAGTACTTTCTGGTAATGTGTAATTAATATAATATTCTTCCGCAACTTAGTTCATGGTAAAATTGGTTCTGGATGCCTTCTTGGAAAAACATGTATAAATGTTCCTAACAGACAACATCGATCTTATGATCCTGTTTACCTGAATTTCCACAGGTCAAATTTTATCAATTTCGATCCATTCCGAAGAATTTATGCCGAAGTTCTTAATTGATTTAGTCGATGCTGTTGATGTTGTTAAAAGAGGATTAGTGACTTATTTTAACTTTAACGATTATGTTTACTAGCCGATCCCAGCCCTCGAGTATTGAGTGCAAATCAAGGAAATGTTATCTCTTCATTTAGTAAATTATCTTATAAGTCGATAGAGGTATGCTAATCAATTTTAACCAATTCATGATTCAACAATCGATATTGCGTTACTAATTTATGTCCAAAATTATTTTTCAATTCAACACAATCATTGTTGTGAATGAAGAAAACAAACAAACCCATTTTTTTTTTGCAAATACATCAAGAAATTAATTAAACACACTTACAGCATTGTTTAATTTTATGTATGTGTTAGTAGCAACTTTAAATGCATTTTACTACAAAAAAATGTAAAAATGTAAAAATCTGTAAATCGGGCGAACAGCTAAAAAGAAATACTTTCCAAATGAAATATGTTTGGTCAAAATTGGGAGAAAACTGTGGAATAAAAAATCGGTCACAAGAAATCGCCTTACCATTAGTATTATAGATAACTGTATATAACTGTATATAAAGTCTGTATTGTTTTTGTAAAATAATTTTTAAAAATATATTTAAATAAATAAATAATTATAATAATAAAACAAATCATAATTTTTTTTTTAATTTTGATTTTTAATTTAGCACATAATAAAATAAAAATGTTGGCATTTAAATGCGTAATCATTGTTGCCTAGTGTTAATGTCTACTTAAGTTTTCGTTTTTGTTTCTTTTTTTTTTTTTTTTGGTCAAATTTGAATTTCTAACAATAATGTTTAGAAAGTAATTATTTAACCGCATAAAAATAAGTGTTTATTATTATAAAACACTTTAACAAATCGGGCCTACTAGTACTCGCAAACAAAATAAACAATTAGCATGTAAAATAAATAATTCAAAATTTTCCAATTTTCAACCCCAAAAAGACGAAACACTTTAACTTAATCAAACAAATAGGAAAAGGAAAATACATAAATAACAAAAAAAGAAAGAAATAAATAAATACGAAATTTAAATTGTACATGACTCTAACTAAATATGGGTCATAATTTAAATATAAATTTAAACTCTTTATGGTTTCCAATAGGAGAAGAACAAACAAAAAACAAAAACAATTTATGTACTTATTTTTGGTAGAAATAATATTTATTTGTAAGCTTAGCAAAAATTTATTTTTAAATTTTGAATACAAAAAGAAAAATTATAGACACAAATTTAAAATTATCTCTCTTTGTTTTTTCTTAATTTCTTTTCATGATTTTCAACATTTTCATTTTCTATATTTCGAAATGGCTAAATAATGGGGAAAAATGACGACGATGACAAAAAAAAAAAATAAAATTTTTAATGACTTTTCTGGGAACGTCAACGACGTTAATGATGATAATGATGATGATGCTGCTGCTGATGATGATGCACGACTATTCGTGTGACTATGATGCGTTTTTTATGTACATTTTCGAATTTGAAAATAAAAGCTAAAAATAAACTAGTTGACAATTCAACAGAAATAGTTTCTACGTTTAGCAATAAAAAATCAATTTCCCTGCCCGCTACACCAAATTTAAGTCAACTGCGAAGACCTGTTAGATCAACCTATAAGAAGCTAAATGATTTACCAGCAACAACAATAACAACAGCATCATCAGGACCACTAGCATTTAATCTACACATGCCTTTAACGTATGAACAATTTTTGAAGAGACAACAATTTCGGGAAAATTCGACAACATCAACATCATCCTCAACATCAAACTCTTCGTTAGCACAAGCGCTAAACAAATCCACCACACCCAGATCCATGTTGTTGAAACATCATTCAACACGTTATGACGAGTCTTCGCAATACAACTTACCACTCACTGCTTGCAGTACCCACAACAACAATGTTGAGCAAATTTCCAATATCAACAACAACAACAACAACACTACAACAATGTGTGCCAACATTGTTATGGTGGCAGCAACAACAAACAATAAAATGGCCAAGACACAGCGATGTGTTTTACAAAAATCCACATACGAAAATGAAGCAGAACAATCCACCAAAAAACATAAAACTTGCAACACACCTCGTGGTGGCTTGAGTGGGGGATTTCTGGGTTGTGAGCATTGTTGTGAGAGTATTGAAAATACAAAAAAGAATATTTCACCAAATAACGGTTTTGTCGCCACCTCATCTAGCTCTGATCACTATCAACGTTCAGATTCCGAAACAGTCTCTGAATTGTCGTCGTATCGTTTTGTAACGGATGAAGATATTGGCATAGTGAATTCGAATTCGACGTCTTCGCATAGAAATATTAGAGAAAAACGCCAAACGGAGTGTGTGAATAATCGCAGTGAAGCAAGTGATAATTATGACGATGACAACGACAACGACAACGATTTAATAATTAAGTCGACTAACGAAACGAATAATTTTCAAAATAAATATCAAACTGATCGTATTGAAATAGATTCGGATCATCGAAATATAAAATCAACGTCGCGCGTTAATAGTGTACAAACGCCTACAACAAATTGTTGTTATACAATTGATAAATCCAATAGTGAGCAATTTATAACCTTTAATAAAAACAACAACAATAACAATAGTAATACAAATCCAGTTTCGATACCCCCACCCATAAACAGCCAAGAATATCAAACTGATATTACAAATTATCAAAACGATAATTTATTATCATCCTCTTTACCCCGCAATTATGGCAGCAACTTTGATAATTGCTCCTTTACACGGCAATTGTATATAAGAAACTCTTTACGCTCCCATAAACCAGGTCCGCCAGTACCTCCAAAACCATTAGATGATACGGCCCAGGAACCTTCATATGATCCTCAAAGATTTTATCGTAAATTGCAGAAATTTGAAAAACAAAACACTTTAATACAACAATCGCTGCCCCGTGAAATACCCGCACGTTCGCCAGAAAGATCCGTAACTCCGGAAAGTTGTGAATTATTGAATTGTTTTCCCTCGTATCGTAATCGTTCTAATTCGCATAGTGCAAAAGAAAATAACAATAATGAAATATTACAAAAAGAAAACGTATACGACAGTGATCAAGAAGTTTTAAGTTCCAATAATAATATTTACTCAAGTGAAAAAGGCCGTGCAATCAACAACAATAATAATCATAATAATAGTGGCAACGGTACTTTTTTGTGTAAAATCGGTCAATTAGTGCAACCGGAATATCAAAATCCGAAAAGAACTTTACGCTATGATAACCATGGCCGCTTGAAATCGGTCTCAAACTATCGTAAGTGCTCGGGCGAAATCGAAAATGCACAAATCATAAAACTAACTCCGACTTTAACGCGTAAATTTACGTATTCGCCGAAACATACGATAAGCGTGGAAATAAACGAAGAAACCGCCGAAGAAATAGAAAACTGTAACGAACAAAATAGACAGGAAAATAACGGCACTATAACAGAAATACAAAATCAACAATCCGAGTATTCACTACATAAGATTAACGCTAATGCAACAGCATCACCTCTAAATTCACCCACATCACCCACAACAGCTGCGGCATTACCCTCCAACCGTTTCTTTCAGCCTCCCAAAAAGTCTCACTCTTCACCTGTAGTCCTACAACCACATGAAGCCCCGTACAGTCCCGTGTGGTTGAGTACAGAAACTATTGAATCTCATACATCATCATCACAAAAAGGTTTAGATGAAATCCAATCGAATTGTAGCGACCAAACTACGATATTTCATTTTGAACACGATAACTTAACGCCATCGTCATCGTCTGGTTTATTGTTTGGTGGCGGTGGTCCTCACAATTTTAATACCATCAATAACGGTGGAAATTTTTTCAAAGGTCCTTTGTTAGTGCGACGTTTACCGGCCATACAATCATTTGGTTATATTCCGACGCATTCGAGTTCATTGGGTAGTGCTAATGTACGAGAGGACATTGAAAAAGAGGTGAGTGCATTTAAATTAAAATAGTGTAATTCGTGATAAGACTCGAACGGACCCAGAACAAATAATGTGAAATTAGCTATCCAAATTATTTTACAAGCATTGAAGATTCAAAACACAGTTATTCTAAGATTATCGATTAAAAACCCATTAAGAGTAAGTTATAACCTACAGCAGACTTTTAGGAAAGTCGTTTGATTTTCTCAAAAACAAATAAAAACCAAATTCGAAAAAATCTATGCAATATTTTTGTTTTTTAATGGAGTGAAGTGAATATTGAGAATCCGCTTTATATGAGGACTATGACTAAAAATGGTCACAGATAGTTTATTTTTGGACTACTGAATAGTGGATATAATTAACACATATACATAAAATTTTATCGATATACGAGTATATGGTAATGTCGATCCTACGACAATTATAATCGATCTGATAGGGATTATATGTATGTCGGCTAGGTCCGAACATGTACCGATTTTTATCAATTTCAACAGAGTTCATTATATGGCCGATAAAAGCATAAATACTAATTTCCAGCAAAATGTATTTATAGTTACGACCAGTACTTTGATTAAAAGAATTACATGGACGCACAGACAGACAGACAAACGGACGTACGGACATCGCTAAATCGACTCAGAAAGTGTTTCTCCGTCGATCGGTATAATTAAGGCTTAGTCTAGGTCAAGTGTTTTTTCGGTAATTACAAACACACTGGGTGATATTGAAGTGCTATTTTTGTACTATGTTTTAAATCTTCTGTGTTTTTTCCAAATAATCATTATTTCACAAGGGGCCCAATTACCGCATACGTGAGCGAGTAAAAAAGTGAATTACATTTTCTCGGCTAAAGAATTTAGTTAAAAAAAATTATTTTAAAATTTTTTAAAAGACCTAAAGGCCCCATCATGAACACAACGAGCAAACGTATTATTGTATCCGATGTAAAATACTATATGGAGTGAAAACTCCGTGGCCTAAAAACGAAAATCCAGTTTTCGTAATCTCCGTTATGTGAAATGCACCTCTTCCTACGATCCTCTAACATCTTGATACCCTAGAAAGTTTATGATTTGTCAAACTCTTCAAAATTGGCTTCCGTTTCTGATATGACTTCTTCATTTGTGGTAAATCTCTTTCACTGGAACCATCTTTTCAAGTTTGGGAACAAATAATAATCGTTGGGGCCAGATCTTTAGAATACAGGGGGGAGGGGAACAATTCGTAATGTAAAGACTTTAATTTTTCTGAAGCCAAAGCAAGTGAATGCGCTGGTACATTGTCATGACGGTACATGATATTTTTTTATTTAAGTTGGGTCGTTTTTCTTAATTTCTTTCTCTAAGTAATCAATGAATGTTATACCACGTGCATCCCAAAAAACACTAGCCGTTACCTTTCCAGCCGATTGTTGAGTCTTTGGCCGCTTAGGTGTATACTGAGTCGACGTAAAAGCTCTGTTAAAATTAGACATCTCCAAAATATACTTTGAATCAGTTTTTGTTCATCTGTTAAAAATCGCGGCACCCATCGAGCAGAGAGCTTTTTCATATTTAAATTATCTTGCCAAAATCAAGTTTTAGCCAAAACATGCAAAATCCGAACTGCAAAATGGGGTTTTGTTAGTTTCGATAAGTACTTCGAAAACCGCACACGAGACTGAGGTGCATTTTATGTGTTGCGCTGTGACATTTTACGCAAATTTGCTTTGAATTGATTTTAGGAGAAATTCGGGTTTAGGAGAAATTTGGCCTAGACTGACTATAACTTATTCAGTTGTATATCAGACACTTTCCCGAGACTCATAGTATTCACACTTGTGTTAAAATGTACATCAATTTTACCACCTGCAAAGTAATCCCCTGCCGATACAATAAACGTATGCCCACGATTTTTCCAATCCTCAAAACAGATGTTAAAGTTGATTTCCGGAATGGTCATCAAAGTACGCACTGGTTCGTTCATTTCTCTCCCTCTTTTGAATTTTTTGAGTAGCCGGAAGTCACACGGTGTTTAATCTATCGAATACGGCGTTTGTGGAACGATATCTATCGAATTTTGTGCGGAATAGTCTTGAAGAACCAATAGAATGTGAGGTGGCTCATTATCGTGGTATAAAAAAAGAAAAGTTGTTTCCCTCTTTTTGCGAAAAGTTTTTCGCAGGCGTCGCGACGCTTAACACACCCAAATAATATTCCTTCTTAGCAGTTTGGCCCGGCGGAAAGAATTCATAACGTTTCACATCACGATAATGAAGAAAACTGTTAACATGACTGATTTTAGAATAACTTGGACGTAACTATTTTCGTCTTGCTTTACTTTTTGCATGATATTCGCTTGTTTGGTCGACTGTTTCGGAGTGGTGGGTATAGATCTAAGTCTCATCGACCGTATTGATTCACATCGTATTGTTCTGGTAGTCAGAAAGCATTGGTTCAGAGCTATTAAGGTGACGCTCTTTTTCAAAAAATATTTCGTGTTTGAGGCTCAAAATATCTGTTTAAATAGTGTTGAGGGATTACATATATTAATCGATTTGCTTCATATCATATATCTCATCCGGGGCGCTCTTTGTCTTCAACGACTTCTCTACCTTCTTGCTACTAATTGTACCACTTATAAACTTGGCTACCGAAAGCCCAGAAATTTCATTCCGCGAAACAAAATTCAAAAATTCACTTTTGGTTGCTAATAAAAACGAGCATCACTATTGAACCAATGAAGATATTGATATAGAATTTGTTACATATATCAAAAGCAGTACTACCAACCTAATCGATAAACCCTTGAAGTTTATTTGGATACAATATTATGTACTACGCTTATAGAAAAGTTAAGTGGAGACGGCCCGAAACTCATAGTGTATCGGTAGTAGCTAAGATTCGACTTCGTTCTTGATTTTAGCGATCTAATTATTTTAGTTATTAAGAGTGGTTCCAGAATAAGATTTATATCCTGTACCAATTTGTAATAGCGATATTAAAAATGTATGCCATTGTTTCATACATGGGACTTATTCATTAGATGTAATAATTAATTAAAATTTTATTATCATCAATTGTAAAAAAAGAGAGAACAATTTTTGCATACATCTAGAGATTTGTGGAGTATAATAGAATCATAGAACGAATTTACAATTTTTTGCTTCAAAAAGCGATTTAGGCTTATTCCATAGCGACAGACATGACATTCAGTGATCTTTCTAATCCAATATTATACAGTAAAAGTTTTCCATTGTTCATGAAAATATACAAACTCAGGCCGACGGACCTGACCAACATATTTACCATTAGAAAAAATGAGAAAGTATTATTGCTATTATTATTTGGGGAGGCAAGAAGCAGTCGTGATAGACATGACAACAAACAGACATCATTTTAGAGGATGTTTGTAAAACACAGAAAAGCTCTGAAGTTATTTGTATGACAAATAAGAAACAGTTGTTTATAGTTGATATAAAAGCTAGTTTTTTTAATAAAGCATATAAAAACGTAAATTCCAAAATAAATTGTAGTAGAAAGAGTATTTTGTAATGTGACAGACATGACACTGCCTTTATTTGCAAGACTACTTAATTACACTTTTCCTTTCTGACTGGCAAAATTAGGGCTATAAAAATATTCAAAAATACATCTAACAAACTATTGTGATGGTTTTATACCCTTTTCTTTGAAATGGTATAAATAAAAATTATTCAACTTAAAATTTTAAAATTCGACGTAAAGTTGACCTTTACATGGAATTTTCCTTTAATATTTCTTTATTTTTATACCCTATACGATTATGTAGTGAAGGTGCAGTGAGTTAGTGCTGATGATTGTAATTACAAAAATATTTAACGTAGACCCACTTTTTATTATACCGGTGAACTCGGAATCACTCTCTTAGTCGATTGAGCGATGTCCACCCATCCTTCTTTCTGTATGTCTGTCTGTCTGTTCGTCTGTGTGTAAATGTAAATTTTGTAATTAAACTTCATGTCGGAAATATGGATATGTTTTGATGGAATTTAGTATATAAGCTTTTATCGACCATGGGACGAACGCAATTGAAATTGGTGAAAATCGGTGCATATTCAGACCTAACCTCCATGCAGATAACTTCTATCAGACCAACTAAAATTGTCTTAAGTTTCAGATTATTAAATATGTATCGATAGAATTTGGTATATGTGTGTCTATTATACCCAGTAATCTGTAGTCCAAAAATGAACCCTAATTCCCGATCTTCATTAAATCTGTTGAAAAACAAAAATATTGCATAAATATTTTTAAATTTGGTTTTTATGTATATGTTTTTGAAAGAAGTAATACCGTTTTCTTTTCTGACAGAAAATGTCGCATCTTGTTTGCACTTTTTTCGGAAAGTGTATTTTATTTTATATATTTTGAATTAAGAACAATCTTTTCTTATACATCAATCGAAAGGTCTCAAATTGCTGTGTTAATAAAATGCGAACATATTTTGATTAGTATCCTCATAGAGTGAAAATATTAAAAAAAGGGGAATAATGGAGCAATATTCTCACACTATGGGCCGAAAGAAGTCAATGGCTGCGATTTACGAGGGCTCGACTTTGAGACCTTTCGATTGACGTATAAAGGATAAGGTTTCTCTTAATACAGAATATATAAAAAATACATTTTCGAAAAAAGTGCAAATAAAATTCGACATTTTTTGTCAGAAAAGAAAACGGCATAAGTGACTTTACGAAATATGGTTATGATCGGACCATTTTTTGACCTACTCCCCATATAAAATTAACATCAGATATGTACTTTTTCAAATCTACACACCACAAAATAATAACAATAGCACTAACATATGGTTTATGCTTATTTTTTATATCCAGTTATTGCCTCAGCAATGTTTGATCCAAGACCCTCTCTCTAAACTAATGGTATAGGGTATTGTATAGTCGGTCTAGATCTACTTGTTTGTTCTTACTTTCTTTTACTTGTTTTGAAAAGCATACTTTGAACGTCTGTAAGGAAAAATGTTATAAACAAATTATTGGCTTCTCAATGGTAGTTTGTATTTTTTTTTATGAATTTGTTCCATTGGTTGAAACAATGCTAATTAAAAAAAATTATTATCATTAAATGGTAAATCAATTATTTGTCATTAGCATTGTTACATCTAAGGCTAATGAAATTTCAATGCCAATGAAAAATTCTCAGGTATGCATTCTTTAATGTTCCACTCAATGCAAAATCTAAAGCTACGTCAATCCATCCATGTCATCTTTATTGAATGTACGACTGGAACTGGACATAGGTAGTGAAAAAGCCATACCGTTTCGACTTAATTGCTCAAAAATGCACTAACTAAATACAATTTATAGCTTTATTGACGAACAAAACATAAAATAATATTTGAACGCTAATAGCCTATTGGAGGATAATTATGTCAATTAGAAAGAGGAACAATTTTTATCCACTCCTTTGACTTTAATATGACCCTTAGAGGATTCTAAAAATTAGTTTGTAAATTTGGTGACAGCGATATGAATAAAAAAAAGTTTTCTTCGAATTTTAAGGTGTGCGGGTCGGATTATTGTGACACTGGATCTAAGACTTTAGTGCGCAAAATTTGAGCAAATCGGATAATGCTTTCTGGACGCGCATTGAGTTCAAACTTTATGTAAAAATTGTATGTAAAAATTATCAAAAAAAAATAATTTTTCACAAAAATTTTGATATTAACAATTACGTTTTAATTAAATTAGTTAATAAACCATAATCTAGAGTAAACTATCTTTCTAATAAAATAACAAAATCTATTATCGGTTGAAAAACAGCCACGTTATATCAAGTTCCACAAGCAATAAATGAGCCGCAGACCACTTGATTAAGAGAATCGAGCTCACATTTTTAAAGACATTGAAAAAATTTCCAACAACATCATTTTTGCATTCTCCTGAGCCCAAAATGATGTTTTGTAAAGTATTTTGCATCTCGTCTATTGTTATGCCGTTCTAAATTGAGGTCAAAACGGTACGTATTTTTTTAGCACTATTTAAAAATCTCCAATTTTACTTTTTCAAAAAATTTGTTCAAGAAATTTTCTGAAATCAAGGATTGGACTTTAAGTTCTTATTAAAAAAATATATCTGATTTATTTCATTTTTATTTCAGCGGATTTGAAGAAAAATTTGATTTTTCTTATTTTTTCAACCTTTAGGCTACATCTTTTTGGTCTTTTCATATTCCAATATCTTTTGTTAAATATTATACTACTTGATATAAGTTCTCAATCCTGTAAATCTTATATATTAAAAAAATTTATGAAAACTAAAGTCAGTCCGTCTGACCGTTCTATTCGGCCGATTTCCTTCCTTTTTTTAATGAAAGGTATTTAGACACAGATATGAAATTTGCTCAACACCCACCTTACTCAAGTTATACTCAAACGCGATTCTTCCCTGTACATTTCTTATGGGACACATTCACTCAAGTAACTCGAATTCTCATAGCTCCTCTTCTAATGAATGGATATTGATCGTTTCACTCTCAGAACACTCAGTGGATCAAGCTCTTTCTTTTGAGCTATTAACTGTTTAAATTCGTTGAGTTTGAGGAAAGTTATGCATGCGCAATCAACTTTACATTATGCAACACGAAAGTTAACGTACAGATTTCATTACAATAATTGCATAACACATACCCTGTGTTGAATTGTGAACTGCCAAAAATTTGAACACCTTTAGATGGCATACAAGGTGGCCTTTATTTCTGTGTGTTCAACAAATATTTATAATGAAATAAACTTAAAGAATTAATTAGGTTAAAAAACATTGAAAGAAATAAATTGAATGATAAAATAAAATTTCCTAGAATTTGCCCTCGAATTTCGAGGGCTGGGCTCTGCTAGTTAAGCTTAAATTGAAACACTATGAAGATTTACATTTTTCTTTAAACAAAATATCGAAATAATATATATTTGTGGAAGGATTTCGATAAAAGTTGTTGATAATATTTTAATAATTCTAAAAAATAATACTCTGGACTCATTTTCTGAAATTAACTCGTGGGGTACTCTTGTTGTCAAATTAACTCTTTATGAAAACCCATAAATATTTTTTTCATCATGATTTTTTTTTTTAAATAAAACAAATTTAATATATTCATAAAATTCCTCAAATTTATTCGTTATTTTATGAAAATATGTAGATAATTAATAAATTGGTTTTACACGATCTCTTTAAAATAATTATTGATGCAGATAGCACTTTTTGAATATAAGCCCTCGATATACAAATTTGTTTGAACTGTATTCAATATAAGAAATTATTAATAATATTTATATATTGAATTGCTCAGATCTGGCAGCAAATTCGTCTCTAATTTTTTTTATAATTGTACTGAAGTAATTTGTGTCAACAGTTCCACTGATTTTATCGCGCCATTGCTTTGGAAATTGAAAATGAAGTAATTTATGGCTCTGAATATCTTCTAGAAGCGGAATTAGTTTTTCTTCAAAACAAACCAATTCTTCTGCCAAAGCAGTTTTAGATTCCTTGCAGTTTTAGATTCAGCTCATTAAATTTCGCTGTGATATCCACCATTTGCAACCATTTGTCCTTCTCTAATGCAGGGTGATTAATACTTTTTCCATTTAGGAATGTATTTATTTCATTCAAGCACAAAGCAAAACGTTTCAACACTTTACCTTTGGCAAGCCATCGCACTTTATTTTGAGGAAGGAGGTCACAATACTGAGTCTCAATTTCGATTAAGAATTCTTTAAACTGTCGATATTAAAGAGCTTCTGACATGATGTTATCAAGAATCTTGATTACAAAATTCATGACTCCAACTATTTCGGCCGGAAATGTTTGGGCAAAAAGCGCTACTTGGTGTATTATGCAGTGAAACGTAAGAATTTCGTGGTCTATTTTTCTCTGAAGAATCGAAAATCGGTTTATGTTCAGACCTCATCTCCATACAAATGGCGCCCATGAGATCGACTTAAATTCCCATAATATCCGAGTTATCATATAGATCTCAGTCAAATTGGGTTTGTATATGTTTATTACATCTATTTATCAGTAGTCCAAAAATAAAGCAGATTCCCGAATTAAATCTATCAAAAACACAAATATTGCACAGATTTTTCTCAAATTTGGTTTGTATATGTTTTTGCAAAAAATGAGTGACCAAACATGGTCAGAATCGGTCCATTTTCCAACCTAGTCCTCATATAATATAGCATCCGATATGAACTTTTTAATTTTTGAAGCTGTGTTCTAGATCTTAAATTTGGAGAAACAAAAATGTAGGCAATTTGTAATCTATAATATTAGTAAACTAGGCGATTTCTTGTGATCGATGTTTCATTCTACCGTTTTATCCCAATTTTGACCAAAAGTATATTATTTGAAAGGTATTTCTTTTAGCCGTTTTGCAGATTTATAGATTTTAAATTTTTTTCTTTGTTTTGAGTAAATTGCATTTAAAATTGCTACTAACACATACATAAAATTATACATATGCTATGTGTGTTTTATTAAGTTTGTTAATGTATTTGCTAATGAGTTTGTTATCTGCATTCACAATAATAATAAACCATAAAAGTGCTGGTTTGTAAATTGGCTAAGTTGAAAAATAAAGCTGCCTAGAAATTGCACTCGAATTTAGAACGCTGGAATAGTAACAGCTAAAATAGAAAGAAATAACAATCTCTAAGAAAGGAAAAATTGGGACAAATATTTGTGAAAACTTAATTTATGATTTTCCCAACTTAAATACATTATTTACTTATTATAAACAATTGTTGTAGCATGCAATGTGTACTCATACACAAACATATTTGCCTCAAAGTTATTTTCGTATTTTAGTTTGTTATACTGGAAAAGGTTTATATAATTTAACTCTTTGCTTGGATTCGCACTTGGTTGTTTTCAGCAAAGGTATATGAACTTAACTTTTTACCATCAAACTAGGTTGGTGACTCGACTCGGAACAGCTGTATAACCTGTCTTGCAGAATAAAATCAACTTTTGATTTTACTAACATTTTAGTCGGTCTGAAAGGGGTTTTTGTATGGTGGATAGGTCTGAACATTCCCCGATTTTTACTAATTTCAAGAGCGGTAATTTTATGGCCGACAAAGGCTTTTATACCAAATCTTATCAAAATATATTTTATTGCTAAGTTTGCATGAACACAGAAACGGACGGATTGACGGATGGACGCACTTAGCTAAATCGAGTCAGAAAGTCATTATGAGTCGACTGTTCTAATAAAATGTGAGTGGAGGTCAAATATTTTTGTTAGCTGCAAACATCGGAACAAGCAAATTATACCCTGACTGTAAAGTGGTATACAGGGGTCTAGACCCACAATACGATACCCTAAGCTATATTTTTCGAGTAAACGTTTTAGGTCCAACTAATTGGATAAAGGTAATAAGTATGAACTAAATTTAAGTGGCATTGTCTTTAATTTTTTTTTTTGCCTGCAGTAGTCAACAAATAAACCTGCTCTCTGATCTTCACTTAAATCTATCAAAAAACAAAAATATTGAACAGATTTTTCTCAAGCTTGTTTTGTATGTTTTTTGCAAAAAATAAGTGACTTTTCAAAATATGGTCCATTTTTCGACCAACTGCCCATATAAACATAGCATCCGATACGAACTTGTGATATTTGCAAACAAAAAACAAGTAAGAAAATTATAGTCGGTCTAGGCCGATGATACGATACCCTATACCATGGGCTAGAGACCCTATTTCTTCGGTTCAACTAATTGGATATAGAAACTAAGCATAAACTAAATTTTAGTGGCATTGTTATTAATTTTTTTGGCTGCATATATGAAAAAGTTTATATCAGGTGCTATGTTTATATGGGAACTAGGCCGAAAATTGGACCGATCCTGACAATATCTGGTAAAGTCACTTATTTTTTAAAAAAAATATATACAAACCGAATTTGAGAAAAATCTGTGCAATATTATTGTTTTTTGATAGATTTAAGTGAAGATCGGGAAGCAGCTCTATATGGGGCCTATGACTAAGAATTGTCCAATAGAGATTATTTTTGGACTACTGATTAATGGATATAATAAATACATATAAACCCAATTTGACTGGGATCTATATGATAATTTGGATTTTATGGCAATTTATTTCGATTTCATAGGGGTCATTTGTATGGGGCCTAGGTCTGAACATCGAATTTCACCAATTTCAATAGCGTTCATCCTACGGCCGGTAAGAGCTTATATAACAAATTTCATCAAAATGTATTTATATTTGCGACCTGTAGTTTGATTACAAGGTTTAATGGACACACAGACGGACGGACGGGCGGACGGACGGACGGGCATAGCTAAACCGGCTCAGAAAGTGATTCTGAGTCGATCGGTATAATTAAAGGTGGGTCTAGGTCAAATATTTTGGTGGTTACAAACATCAGCACAAAGTCATTATACCCAAACCACATAGTGGTGTATAGGGTATAATTAATAGCAACGCCACAAAAATTAGTTGGACTTTTTCTCTAAACGTATGGTATAGGGTATAGTATAGTTGGTATAGACCGACTATAGTTTTCTAACTTGTTAATTTTTGCGCAAAAATTTAAAACGTTCAGTTGTTATTTTATAATTCAAGTGTCTAAAGTATAACGTAGCCAACCAAATTGTTCTATAATTCCGCAATAAACTCAATGGCCGCAATGAATCTGTCGTCGATATGTGTAAGCAAAAAAAAAAAAAAGAAAGAAAATATTTAATGCAATGTGTATTTAAGTTTGTTTTCTTTGCAATTTCCATGCATAATTTAAAACAATTTATGATTTTTTTCAAATATTTAATTGAATTTAGCAATTTAGCAGTAGAAAAAAAATTTATCGCTATTCTGCCAATTTCAATTAACTGTTTGAGTTAACAGCGGAAACTTATCATCATTTTCCTTAACACACTAAACCAGAAATCTTCGCTATATCATAATAAATCATATTCAGAGATTACAAAATACACTCAGGTCTTTTTTTGCGAGCGATGTGTGCACAAACTCTACTTTCATACGTTCATGCGTTTCATCATACGTGCCTGATATCTCAAAAACCGGATATGAAATCGTATAAAAAAATCTGAAGAAAACAAAAATTTTGAAAACAATAATTAATTTATTTTTAAACTTCACTTTTTACAATAAAATAAGTAACACAATTTATATGAAAAAAAAATATATATATTTAAATGCTAATTTGTTTTAGATATCGATTTTCATAACATATAACTTCAAAACTACATAAAAAGAGACCTGATTGTATATAAAATAAATATTTACATCTGCAATAGGAAAAATTTTTCTATATTCTATAAATTAGTAAAAGATTCAAAAAATATTTAATTGAATAATGGAATTGAGTTCAAGTAGTTTAAAAAACTGAAAAACTGAATTAAAAGAAAAAAAAAAAAATAACTAAATATTGAAAACGCAACAATAATAAACAATTGATATTTAAAATGTTCGCAAAATTAAATGAAAAACATCAGCAAAAGAAAATATACTCGTACTTAGAATAAGAACAAAATTTTAGAATAAAAATTGCGTCTGCTAGCATGTCTCGCATAGAAAATCAATAAGAAATGGAAGTTATTTTAACAAAGTACATCTTAAACCAATGGGGTATATCGGAAACGCATATGGAAAAGGGTAAGACAAGTTCTTCGAAAACCATTAGATGACATTGCAAAATAAAAGAAAATCACACGGCAGTCCAACACTTAACGGGCGCACAGTGGCTGAAAATTGTTTTTCATTGGCCAAAATTCTGTAACTTTTTAACTGATCAAAATATTTTAGTAGTGGGAAATACTAGGTCAAAGTTGAACCTTCCATTTTTTTTTTTTTTAACTTTTAGCGTGAAATGTGGGTTTTTATTTTTTTTTTATTAAAAAATGTCATATTTGATTTTAATAATAATTACAAGTATTTTTTGTAATAATGGGATTTTTTTTAATGTTTACACTCAAAAAAATTTGTACACTCAAAAAAAAAAAAGTAAAAAATTTTGCTGTTACTACTGAAAAATTAAAAATTTTTTGCTGTCAAATTTGCAAATTTGTTTACACTCAAAGAATATTTCCACTTAAAAAACGTTAGTAATATTATCTCATAGTCTTGCTATTACTACAGATAAATTTATCATTTTTTGCTGTCAAATTTGTTAATTTTAGCAAAATGAATCTGCTGAACATTAGAGCAATGATTCTGATTTTGATATGAAAATAAGGGTTTTTATTTTTTGAATTTTTCTTATTTATTAAAACATTTCATACATAAGTGAGTAAAAAAACCTTAGAGGAAACTGCAATAGATTTTAATAGCATTTGTAACAATGGGAGGTTCTGTTTATTATTTTGTTTTTATACCCTATACCACTATGTGGTTTGGGTATAATGACTTTGTGCTGCTGTTTGTAACAACCAAAAATATTTGACCTACACCCATCTTTAATTATACCGATCGAATCAGAATCACTATCTGATTCGATTTAACGATGTCCGTCCGTCCGTCCGTCCGTCCGTCCGTCTGTGTGTCCATGTAAAGCTTGTAATCAAACTGCAGGTCGCAAATATGAATATATTTTGATGAAATTTCGTATTTTATCTTTTATCGGCCATGGGATGAACGCTATTGAAATTGGTGAGAATCGGTCCATGTTCAGACCTAGCCCCCATACAAATGACCCCTATGAAATCAACATATATTGCAATAAGATCCAAATTATCATATGAATCTTAGTCAAATTGGGTTTGTATGTATTTATTACATCCATTAATCAGTGGTCCAAAAATTATCCCTATTGGACAACTCTTAGTCATAGGCCCCATATAGAGCTGCTTCCCGATCTTCACTTAAATCTATCAAAAAACAAAAATATTGCACTGATTCTTCTCAAATTTTGTTTGTATATATTTTTGCAAAACACAAGAGACTTTGCCAACCATGGTCAGGATCAGTCCATTTTTGGGCCTAATCCCCATACAGATATTTCATCCGGTATGAACTTTTTCATATCTGCAGCCGAAAAAATTAATAAAAATCCCACTCAAATTTGGTTTATGCTTATTTTCTATATCCAGTTAGTTGGGCCTGAGAGATAGAGTCTCTAAACGCATGGTATAGGGTATCGTATAGTCGGTCTAGACCGACTATAATTTTCTTACTTGTTTTTACTAGTACTATGTTTTCCATACTTATAATTATTATTCATGCAAATATAATTATTATTCATTTGATGCAAATATTGATTGCAAATATTCCATATTTTGTTCTCTGCTATCTATGATCTTTAGAAGTTTTTTTTGACTTCAGCTAAATCCCGATGTTTCCATTGATTTCGAATACTGGAGTTGAACGGATCTGACGTTGCCAATACTATATTAAATAGATTTTCATTTGTGGAATTTCATGAAATTTTTCTAGCATTGTGCTCTCTATAAAAACTGTAATCCTTATTCCTTTTTTCCTGTGCCTCCTCTGATAGATCTTCAAGTGGCACCAAATAATATTTAATGACATCTTCTGCATGATAAAGAATTTTATGAACGGTTGCAAAACATATTTCTCCATGGGTACTTGGTTGTATATATTTTTGCAGTTTCCTTAGCATAATCTCCAAATTTTCTAGATTCAATTTCTTCATTGCACGCAAGTACTTCTAGGATTATTTTAAGTCTGAAAATAAGTGTTAAATCCACTCCTGTTATTTCAGATGCTGTTTCTGGATTTGAAAAGAATCTGCTTGTGGTATTGCCATCATTTGTATTGCCTATCCCCTGTTTTGGCTGATCTATAATCAATCCAATTTTGCGATATTCATCTTGAACATGTTTATTTTTTGAACTTCTAAACTTTTTGCTGGTTTCGTTGTTTCTTATTGATCCTGAAGAACTGAAATCCAAACCATAACTTATTTTTAGTATGCGTTCCATAAGTCATATTCTCGCGTGTAGTGGTGATAATCCATATCCATATGCATCAGTATTATCTAGTGATTTTGTCGGGACTCGGTTTAATTGGGTTGATTTTGTTTGAGAAATGATGCGCTGGATGCAGCCTCTATGTTAGTCAAAGCCTGGCATACTTTTCCATCTATCATTGTCAGCATTAATTGGTAGCTTACTTCAATATGCTGCCCATCTAACTGCAATTTTAATGGCTGTAGGTAGTATATTTGTGTATGTTCTGGATCAATATTCTAGTACATTTCGATGTACAGACCATTTTAGCTTGGCAGCACTGTTTTTTAGGGTTGGCCACAATATTGTTTTGCAGTCACAATCCTAAGTGCATTTAGGTTTCTGAACATGAATATTAATAGCCAGAGGGCGATTCAAAACTTGATGAAAAACTAAATTTAGGTTTGTGACTTTGCTAAAAAATAGTGTTGCCAGCCGAAAACAGTGTTGCCACCTTAAAAGAACTTGATGTGCACATAGCGGTTCTGCTTACTAAAAAAAGTGCTGTCAATTGCAAATAAATACACATTTTTCCTTATCTGGTAACATTTTTTATATAAAAAAATGTATAGTGCCTTTTTAGGCTTCAATATATCATAATGTTGCCACCTCTACCAAACATATTAATAAGTAACGGGAAAAGGTTACGAATTTGCTAAAATAACGCTAAAATAATAGGAAAAGAGTTACGAATCTGCTAAATAATGGGTAAAAGTTCGGGAATCTGCTAAATAATGAGAAAAAGGTTGATGAATCTGATAAAATAATGCTAAATAACGGGAAAGTTCTAACATAACGGAATAAAAAAGTGGTGCCAAGTTAAAAGACAGGTAGAACTGCATTTAGGTTTGTCACTTTGCTAAAAAAAATGTTGTCAACCACAAAAACCAGTGCTGCCAAGTTAAAATGGTCTGTGCATCGAAATGTACTGGAAAATTGATCTAAAACATACACAAATATACTACTGCTGTAGTGTTGCAATTTGGGCCTTGATATCAGTAACTTTTTTGTTAATGGCATCATGAGTTTCTTTTTTGAATTCAAATTTGATTGCAGTATTTCATAGAAGATGTTGTCTCATTTTTCCAAGTATCTTCTGTTTCCTTTGTACTAGAGGCTCTGAATCTTCCAAAATCTTTTACAATCGCAATGGTACAACAGATTCCATGAACATATCTGAGTCCGAAATATTTTCACATACTACTTGTTTGTATTGTTTTTGCCCCGAAGAACCTTCACATCCCCATTTATAAAAAAGAATTAACTCCGTGTTTCCATATTTCTTTAATTCATTTCCTTTCATTGATTGTAGCAAGCGTTCGTCTGTGTGATTGTGATCGGAATTGTTGTGATTGTGA
Source organism: Cordilura impudica (assembly GCA_963682025.1). NCBI lineage: Eukaryota > Metazoa > Arthropoda > Insecta > Diptera > Scathophagidae > Cordilura > Cordilura impudica. Next base: position 295,854,975 of record OY821517.1, read on the forward strand.
TAGTGTCCTTTGATGGCAAACAGTCCATTTTAGCAGCGGTTATGTTATTATATGCTGGATACATATTGCTGGTAATAGAACAAACAATGACTATTATAAGCTATAAAATACCTAAATCACAAATTTAGCACACCACTGTATATTTATAGGGCTGCTTAAATTACCGTAATTTGAAATTTTTTGGAGTAATTTCATTAAAATGAAACAAGTAAGAAATTATATTCGGTCTAGACTGACTATACGATACCCTACACCATGGTTTAGAGAAAATAAGCTTAAACCAAATTTAAGTGCCATTGTTATTAATTTTTTTGGCTGCAGATATGAAAAAGTTCGTATCGGGTGCTATATTTATATGGGACTAGGTCGAAAAATGGACCGAATCTGACCATATTTGGTAAAGTCACTTATATTTTGAAAAAATATACACAAACGAAATTTGAGAAAAATCTGTGCAATATTTTTTTTTTTATAGATTTAAGTGAAGATCGGGAAGTTGCTCTATATGGGGCCTATGACTAAGAATTGTCTTATAGGGATTTTTTTTGGACTACTGATTAAAGGATACAATAAACATACACAAACCCAATTTGACTAAGATCTATGTGATAGTTTGGATCTTATGGCAATATATGTCGATTTCATAGGGGTTATTTGTATGGGGACTAGGTCTGAACATGGACCGATTTTCACCAATTTCAATAGCGTTCATCCTATGGCGGATAGAAGCTTATATACCAAATTTCAATTTGATTACATGGACACACAAACAGACGGACGGAAGGACGGACATCGCTAAATCGACTCAGAAAGTGATTCTGATTCTGAGTCGATCGGTATAATAAAAGATGGGTCTAGGTCAAATATTTTTGGTAGTTACAAACAGCAGCACAAAGTCATTATACCCAAACCACATAGTGGTATAGTGTATAAAAATTGTTCTACCCGCGGATCGTTACGGTTGCAAAAACATACATAGGCTTAAATAGGACACTTTCATCTTTCTCCGGGTGGTATACGTTTCTTGTTCCCTTTTGTTCCTTAGAAGTTCTATTCAACTAAATTTGAAATTTGATACAAATATAGTAGTTTAATAAATATTTCAGGACACCCCTAATATTAAGCGGTACATTGTGACCTCTTACAACAACTAAAGACTGCAATCCTACCAACCTTGTAAAGAAGACTGCTGGTTATTATCGACTATATCTTGCAAGTAGTAACCATTTATTTTTGATCAAAAAATAAAAAAAATCATCTTTTTCAGAAATTAAAAAAAACAGTTGAGTTTGACAGCATGCCATGCCCACAATTAGCAATAGCTGAATTTTTTGGCTACCTTAATTTGGATATATAGGCTACAAAATGGCGTTTTAATTTTAAGAATCGGTGACAAAAAAAAAATTGGACTTTTGTCCAATGCAATCAAAATTTCAGCCACATCTGGCGGCCAGCAAACACTTGACGAAGTATAATATCAACTGGCATAGATTGGAATGCCTGTGTTATGACCCTATGATCATTTTAGGGGTAAATCGAAGCTGTATATATATTTTAGATTCCCAAAAATTGTCCGATCATTTTCATTTTCATTTTCTTAAAACATGTACAAACCAAATGTGAGTCGTGTGCATACGGGCAGAAAAATACAAACGGCAAAGTTCTGACGAAGTACGTTTCAGCCTGATAAAGTTGTTGGCAGAGTGCTTTGCCAACCCCAAATGGTAACACAGATCTGTGATTGGTTGCTTGTATTTAAAAACATTGCAAAAGCATAGGATCAACAAATTTTAAAGTAATCTTAAAACGTCAAACAGAGGGCTTTGCCAGCACCGGATTGTATTCCGTTATATCAGCATTGGCAGAACAAACTTTAAAGAGCTTTTGGAACGGCAAAAAGAGTACTTTTTATGAAAATCTAATAAAAATTACATAGTTTTGAGAAAAACGAATTAAAAGTTTTACAAGCATGTTTTGTCTAACAGAATCGGTATTACGATCATCATTCTAAGATTTTGGCATGTCGTTTTTCTTGGCTCTTACTGAAGTAAAAGAAAATAAGATTTTTGTATTTTTTATTTTTTTTGTTAAAAGAAAATATCCCTGAAGATATACATAGTTAAAATAAAAATAAAAAATAAGATTTCTTATTGTTTTTTCTTAAGCCTTTTTGGACCTCAAGCCGAATATCATCATCAAAACGATTCTAAACGTTGTAGACTCATAAAACAGCAACACTTAAAGACTGTTATGTTTAAAACATTAAAATAAATTATTGAGATTATTCAGCTAGTGTTTGCAATGTCGATAACCAATAAACCGAATATTAGACAATAATAAAATAAATTGTTAATTATTGATAAATCATCTAAATATTAGTGCGATATATTTTGTCAAACAATGAAAAACCTCTATTGTAAAATTGATGTTGAGTCATTATGATCAAAATAATTAATATTGTTGATAATTCGGATTGATTGTTGATTGATTTCTAAAACCTTAAAAGTAAAACGTATACGGAGAAACTTGAAAAATTAGCCTTTCCTAATTTTTTTTGAAAAAAAGTCCAAAAAATTTTAGATTTTGCGAAAACAAATCCAAAAATTTTTTTTTTTTTTTTAATTTTTTTCCGATAGATTGAAGAAATAGCGTTCTAAACTGTTTGGGACAAATTTTGCTAAGAATAATAGGTAAAAAGTTACATCGATGAGAAAAAAAACACAAGCAAGAGTGTTAAATTCGGCTGTGCCGAATCTTTGATACCCTCCACCTCGGTTTGAGTCTTGATAATAAATGTAAATGAAGAAGTAAACAATTTGTTAAACTTAATACCAAATTATTTCAGCAAATTCTTTGGGTTGGTTTTCGTCTTTTCTATTATTTCGGATTTATTTCGGTGTTTGCTTTTGGGTCATAGTGGTTGCTGATCGCCATGCATTTAAGTTATATACCTATATGCATGCGTTTCCGGTTATATGACATAACTTCTCGTTTAATTTAGTTTTTGCTAATTAAATAGCTCGCGCTAACCTCCATTGCAAAGGTAATGGTTGTGTAGGGCGGCTATATGCATTAAATCGTGCTAATTGGAGATAGCTGAAAAGTTTCTTTTAACTGGCCAAATATTTCTTCATTGCGGCCATATAGGTCGGATGGAGTAAAAAAAATAATAACCAAAAAAAAAAAACTCTCTCAATTTTTTTATTAAAATATTGCCATATTTGGAAAACATAGAGAATAAATTTATAATAATAAATATTCAAATTAGGGATGCCAAACGCAAAAAACCAAATGTCCCAAACATTTTAAATAAAATAATTTGTTTTCTTTATTTTCTGAAAAACTTCAAATTTTCATCCAAAAAAAATTTTGAAAATCTATATATATAAAATTCATTTTCTGTTTGTTTGTTTGTTTGTTTGTTTGTTTGTTTGTTTGACCGCTATACAAATTTTTATTTTTCAACCGATTTTCCTGAAATTCTGTACACACGATCACTATACGCCAGGAAAGGTCGCCATATACTTTTTACCGGCCACGCCTACTTTTACGCCCACTTTGTATGTAAAATCCATTTTCTGTTTTATTCATATTTGTTCACTATACAAATTTTTATTTGTTAACAGATTTCTCTGAAATTCGGTACAAACGATCCCTGTACTCCAGCTAAGGTCGCCATGTGCTTTTTATCAACCACGCCTACTTTAACGCCCACTTTTTGTATACAATTCATTATCTGTTTTGTGGTATATTTTTTCGCTATACAAATTTTAATTTTTTAACGCATTTCTCTGAAATTTGGTACACACGATCTTTGTACCCCAGATCAGGTAAGCGTGTGATTCTTGCGGCCACACCTACTTTTACGCCCACTTTTTGTGTACAATTCATATTCTGTTTTTTGTTACATTTGTTCGCTACACAATTTTTTTTAACGGATTTCTCTGAAATTTGCTACACACGATCTCTGTACTCCAGAGAGGTCGCCATATGATTCTTGCCGGTCACGCCTACTTCTACGCCCGCTTTTTATACAAAATTAATTTTCTGTTTTTTGTATATTTGTTCACTATAGAAATTTTTATTTTGCAAAGGATGTCTAAAATTTGGTCACACGATCTTTATACTACAGGGAAGGTCACCATATGCTTCTTACAGGCCACGCCTACTTTGCGCCAACTTCTATGTATATAAAACTTATTTTTTCCTTTTATTTGTTTCTTTATTTGATTGCTATAAAAACTTTTATTTTTCAATGGCTTTCTTCGAAATTTAGTACATATTCCAGGGAAGGTCGCTATATGATTTTTACCGACCACGCCTACTTTTACGCCCAATTTTCTTATAAAATTCATATTTTGTTGTGTGGTATATTTCTTCCCTATACAAGTTTGTACTTTTTAATGGATTTCTCTAAAATTTGGGTTACACGGAAATAACTACACGGTGAACAAATTCCCCAAACTCAAAAAAAGGTACCCAAAAGAAATGAACAAATTCCCCATTTGTTTTTAATCGAAATAAAAAACGAACTTACTCCCCAAATTCATTCTTAAATTTCTACATATTTTTATTTAATGAATTTTGTTAAATATTTATTTTAGTGAACAATTGCATACTGCTCTCAATATATGTCCTAAAATAAATGCATTTAAAATGAGTATTCTTTTCAATAGCATCATTTCGTTGCGCAGAAGCTTAGATAGAATATCGGAATGATCTGAAAAATATATTTGGACAATTAAAATAAGTTGGCAGCAGCTGCGCGGCAGCACAGGTGTGGCTGCCAAACGCGCGGATGCGGACGCGACGCGCTCTCGGAACACAGCTCAGCTAAAATAGGGATTAAAATAAGTTAACGAGAACTAAGCGGCAGCACGGGTAGTAGCTGCAAGGAAGCGACGCGCGGCGCGCGGACGCGGACGCGACGGATGCGGACGCGACGCGCTCGCGGAACACAGCTCAGCTAAAATATCTTAATGACCTGAAAAATATATTTTGGCGATTAAAATAAGTTGACAACAACTGCGCGGCTGCCAAACGTGCGCAAACGGCGCGCGGCGAACGAACGCGGACGCGACGTGCTCTCGGAACACAGCTCAGCTAAAATATCGCAATGCTCTAAAAAATATGTGTTAGGAATTCAAATAAGTCAACGATAACTAAGCGGCAGTACGGGTAGTAGCTGCGAGGAAGCGGCGCGAGGCGCGCGGAGCGCGGACGCGATGGATGCGGATGTGACGCGCTCGCGGAACACAGCTCAGCTAAAATATCGCAATGATCTGAAAAATATGTTTTAGGAATTAAAATAAGTTAACGAGAACGAGGAGGCACGGGTTGTAGCTGCGAGGAAGCGGCGCGAGGCGCGCGGACGCGACGCGTTCGCGGAACACAGCTCAGCTAAAATATCGACCGCGGACTCGGACGCGACGGATGCGCACGCGACGCGCTTTCGGAATATCGCAATGCCCAAAAAAATATGTTTTAGGAATTAAAATAAGTTAACGAGAACTTAGCGGAGGTACGGGTAGTAGCTGTGAGGAAGCGGCGCTAGGCGCGCGGATGCGACGCGCTCGCGGAACACAGCTCAGCTAAAATATCGCAATGATCTGAAAAATATATTTTGGCGACTAAAATAAGTTGACAGCAACTGCGCGGCAGCACGGGTGTGGCTGCCAAATGCGCGGTGCGCGACCGCTGACTCGGACGCGACGGATGAGCACGCGACGCGCTCTCGGAACACAGCTTAGCTAAATTTTCGCAATGCTCTAAAAAATATGTTTTAGGAATTAAAATAAGTTAACGAGAACTAAGCGGCAGCACGGGTAGTAGCTGCGAGGAAGCGGCGCGAGGCACGCGGACGCGGACGCGACGGATGCGGACGTGACGGATGCGGACGCGACGCGCTCGCGGAACACAGCTTACCAAAAATATCGCAATGATCTGAAAAATATTTTTTGGCGATTAAAATAAGTTGACAACGACTGCGCGGCAGCACGGGTCTGGCTGCCAAACGCGCGGAAGCGAACGCGACTCGCTCGCGGAACACAGCTTAGTGAAATGTCGTATGATAAATTTTATCTACGTATGTGAAATAATTACCTGTTAATCAAAATAGGCAACACATATACTATAAGCAGTTGCTTAAAGAAACCTTGCGACACAATATTAAACGTCGCATTAGTCTTTCATTTCTGAAACTTGAATTTGACGTCTCTGCTCAATGATGACCACTTATTGAATGAATTAATTGAATTTTTAAAAGTTTTGATTCCTTTAATTTGCGGCCCATTCCGTTATATTTGATGTTTATATATAAACTGAAAAAAAAAAACTTAAAGCGGTTTCGCACCTTATTTTTGAAGCATTTTTGCTGCAGCATCTTATAAAAAACTTATAAATTAAAAAACCAAAAACTTTTTAATAGAAATAAAAAATGAATTTACTGCCCATACAAAGAAAGTTCATTTTATTGGGGAATTTGTTAAATGGGGACTAAGGACTCAGCGCCTGGTAAGCATAGTGAACCATTTTTCAAGTCAAAGGCCTTTTTATCCCGGGCAAGACCGGGTAAAAACAGCTAGTTTATATATAAATAACATTCTCATCAAATTGCGTTTATTTATGTAACAGTTTTTATGTTCGCAATTCTTAAATGTAATTTGACGTTTTCTAAAATTCATTGAATTTAAATTAATGTTTTCTCTAGTGTGATTCTGTAAATTTCAACGATCCGACAATCGCAAAATATATCGACAGCTATTGTTGTTTGCACTAAGGATTAAGTGATTCACTAACTACATATATCTTAACGACAGTCGACAAATCTGTTTTTCTATTTATCTAAATTGTAAACGAGTGGCATCTCTGTCAAAATAAGCGAAAAACACCAAGAAGAATAGAAAATAAACAAATTACTTCGTGGTGTTTGACAGGATGATTTTATGTTTATGTTTAATATCTTTATTTTTTTACTAATATTTCTGTTTATTTATTTGAAAATGAAATAGTGAATTGAATATGTTATTTAATTTTTTTATTTATATAAAAAAGTTTTTTAATTAAAGCAACATATTTTCACCATTTTATGATTTTTATTTATGTATGACTACATTTCAACCTAAAAATTTAAGTTTTTATCGATTGAATAAACAACACAAAAATGGTTGTCGTTTAGATAACAACAACAGCTGAGTTTAACAATAGCGAATATCGTTTAAAAATTTTACTGATACTTTTGCTATTTTCTTTTTTTAACGATTCGACTATCGTTAAAATTAGTTACTGAATCGCGGTACTGAAAAGCTAATAATTTCTCCTGAATGTCAATATTTTTTTTAAATATAAAATTTTTTTAAATGTAAACATATTTAGTGTTTTATTTTTTGGAATTTCAATTCGTGTTTAACGAATAAAATTTATATATTAATGATGTTTTGATATGATTTTCTGAAATTCAATTAATTGTAATTTATAATTGGAAATTTCTAATTCCTGTTTTTAGAATTGATATTTTCTTAAATTTGAAAGGAAAATTTAAAAAGCGCAATTTTGAATTTATGTGAATAATAATGCTTTAGTAATTATAAACAATTTTTTAAAATTAGATGTAATCGCAATCAGATATTTTGTAGGTAGGTAAAGCAGAATAATAATTCTCTATTACTATGTAGAACTGTTTTCAAAGCAAAAAACTCATTGATGAACTCGATAACTCTATTTTGTAAAGACAATAAAAAGTTAATATGCCAAACTTATGTTCATATTTGTAGAAGAATAATGAAAAAACGTATGAAATAAACAAGTAAGAAAATTATAGTCGGTCTAGACCGACTATACGATACCCTATACCATGCGTTTAGAAACCCTATCTCTTAGGCCCAACTAACTGGACATAGAAAATAAGCAAAAACCACATTTGAGTGGGATTTTCATTAATTTTTTTGGCTGCAGATATGAAAAAGTTCATATCGGATGCTATATCTATATGGGGACTAGGTCCAAAAATGGACCGATCCTGATCATGTTTGGTAAAGTCTCTTGCATTTTGCAAGAATATATACAAACAAAATTTGAGAAGAATCAGTGCAATATTTTTGTTTTTTAATAGATTTAAGTGAAAATCGGGAAGCAGCTCTATATGGGGCCAAAGGGATCATTTTTGGACTACTCATTAATGGATGTAAGGAACGCATATAAACCCAATTTGAGTAAGATCTATATGACAATTTGGATCTTATGACAATTTATGTCGATTTCATAGGGGTAATTTGTATGGGGGCTAGGTCTGAACATGGACCGATTCTCACCAATTTCAATAGCGTTCATCTCATGGCCGATAAAAGCTTATATGCAAAATTTCATCAAAATATATTCATATTTGCGACCTGCAGTTTGATTACAAGGTTTACATGGACACACAGACGGACGGACGGACGGACGGACGGACATTGTTAAATCAACTCAGAAAGTGATTCTGATTCGATCGGTATAATTAAAGATGGGTCTAGGTCAAATATTTTTGGTTGTTACAAACAGCAGCACAAAGTCATTATACCCAAACCACATAGTGGTATAGGGTATAAAGACCAGCCCGTGTATACTCTTAACATTGTTCTGTATGATATCTAGTTGAAAATATTGACATTCATGTTAAAATAGAAATAACTATTGCAAAGCTAATTAGAACAAAAATTGTGGCGCCATCTACTGTGGCATAGTCACGCTGAGCAAAATGAAGTGACACTCTGTTAATGCAAAAGAAATGTATTTTCCCCACAACAAAATATTGCAGAATTTTATGTAAATAAAATAATATACAGATTTATTTCTAACATGCAGTTGTTATGGATATACATATATAGAATATATGTATATTATTTGTATTATTTAATATGTGTATATATGTATATGTAAATATTACACACAAAAAATACAACATCAAATGTTATTTTTGTGTTTTTCTCTTTAAATAAATTTATACATAAAATATTTTTGTCCTAAATTTACATTGTTTTTTTTATTAACAACTAGGTATTTGAGTATTATTTGTTTTAGATGTTGGTGAATTTTTACTGCATTTATATTAACTCGTAGTGTCTGCTTGTCGAAAAAATTTTAGATCGGTTTTAACCCCGTTCCCGTGACCCAATCGATCTGAGACTTTGCAGGCAGCCTCGTGACAATGACAGAAATGATCTAGTAATTTTTTTAAGTGATGCCAAAACAATGGAAACTTTGAAATTTTTCTACCAGAGTTGATAAAAAAATGTACAAAGGGTTTGTTTTTATTATATTATTACCACAACGACCACAAAAACAACAAGTCCATCTATGACAACAATACAACATTTAGAATAACAACAAGAACAATATAGAAACATCATATTTTTCATTTTTTTTTTTTACTTTTTCAGAGATTTCCCTGGACCTGTTCCACCGGTTTTAATGATTTTTGAAATAGAAATCTTCTCATGAATTCAGTGAATCATTATCACTAAAAATAATCACTGTAGCTCCACTATTGAGGGCGTGATCGTGACAAGAACAACATAGAAAATTATATTTTTTCAAGACTTTTTTTAGTTATTCATTCAAATCTCGGGCCCTGAATGACCGATTTAGACAATTTTAAATAGCAAACTTTTCAGGATGTTAATGAATCATTTTTTATATCAACGAGCGCCGTAGCTGCCCGATTGATGCCGTCATCGTGATTTCCACAGACGGACAGACGGACATCGCTGTATCAACTCCGGTTGAAATAAGCATCACAAATATATATATTTTATGGCGTCCAAAATTTTATTTCTAATTATTACAAACGGAATGACAAACTTATATATACCCTCTGCACACTGGAGTGGAGGGTATAAACACTTGATTGGCCAAAATGTCAATTTTTGACTTCCTTTAACTCGGAGAGTTCTGGACCGATCCAATAGGACTAACCTTGGTGTAAATTTCATTCCGATCGGAAGACATGGGTTTCAAAAGTTGGGTCACTTGACATGAAACGCCCCATATATATATATAGCTAAAATTTGGTATATGTGTGTCTATTGTAGCCACAAATAAACTCTGTAAGACCATTTACAGTCACATTCCCCAAATAAGGCTGATTCCCTTTGATCTTCACTTAAATCGATGAAAAACAAAAGTATTCATTGATTTATTTTTTTAAATTTGGTTTATGTGAATTCTAGGGATTTCACTAAACATGGTCAAGATCGGTTCGTTTTTGACCTTGTCGCCATATAAAGATAACATCAGATATGAAATTTGGTTTATGTTTATTTTCTATGTGCAGTTATTGCCTCAGCAAAGTTTTATCCAAGATCCTCTCCCGAAACGCTTGGTATAGGTTATTGTATAGTCGGTCTAGAAATTAAAATTTTCTTACTTGCTTTTTTTTTAACAAACCTTATACATTTTGAAGTAAGTAAAATTCTTGAATATTTTTTGAGATGTACTGCTCCATTTGAAAAGTTCAACATAAGTGTTTTTAGGCTATTAGAAACTGAAATGAAAATAGATATTTAAAAAGTTCCTTATTCAATTCATCCGGAGTTTTTCCTATTTCATATATAAAAGTTAAATAAACGCATAAATTTTGCAATTCAATAAAAATTGAAATTTGTTGTACTCGCATGAACATGAAATAACAACATGAAAGTCAATAAGTTTTCCTTGTTTTTATTTATTTGCTTGTATTTGTTCTGAATTTAATATCAATTGCGAAAAAAGCGTATGAGTTTTTATTATGATCATAAAATGAAGCAAAAATGGCAAAAAGAAATGCATTTAAAAAATTCATCAAAAAGATAAATAAACCAGACCAGGGTTATAATGTGTATAAAACCAAAAAGTGATGGACAGTAGAGGAATTTCCAAAATATATGTAAAAAAAAAAATTCGTTATTTACAAAATGAAAAATGTTTATTTAAAATAAGATTTTTGCATTTAAATTTCTTTTTCAATATAAAACATATAAATAAACATTAGTATTAAGCGGCTTTTTAATTAAAAGTTAATTTTGGGGTGAAGAAATTTTAAAACAGTTTTAAATGGAAATTAGATTGAGATGAAAAATTATTACTCTACAAATACTTAATGAAAATTATAAATCTATAATATTAATACGCTATGCGATTTTTTGTTAACGATTTTGTGTTCTGCAGTTTTATCCCGATTTGGACCAAGCGTATATTATTCGAAAAGTATTTCTTTTTAACTGTTCACCAGATTTATAGATTTTAAAATTTTTTCCTTTAGTTTGAGTAAATTGCATTTAAAGTTGCTACTAACACATGCATAAAATTATTCATGCTTGTGTGTGTTTATTAAATTTGTTGATGTGTTTGTTAATGAGTTAACTTCATTCGCAATAATAATAATCCAAAAAAGTGTTGGTTTGTGAATTGGCTAAGTTGGGAAGTAAATTTGCCTAGATATTGCACTCGAATTTTGAACGCTGGAATCTGCTAGTTTTTTTTAAATATGATTAAATATATTTTCACAAATTATCAATATATAACTTTTTACTTGTGGATTGGCAACGAAGAGTACGTGAGAAAATTATTAAAATTTTTAACAAAAATGCGAAACGGGATTTTAAAAAAATCATTTGTGAGGCAATAGTTTCTCGGTCAATTAGTTTACGGGTTATTAAAAATTAGCAAATTTAAATATTTCGGGCAGAAGAGCATCTCAAACATCAATTGATCGAGTTTTTTTTTTTAAGAAAGGTGTAAAAGAAGGCAGAACTCAAATAGTATAAAGTATAGAAGACAACGGATTGAATCTCCAAGAAGAATATCGAGGAAAAAACCGTGCTAAAAAAATTAAATGTGATTTGCTCAACAATCAACTTCTCACAGCTACCAGGAGAGCATTCTTACTAGGGGGAATATTCGTAGTTGTGGAAAAGTAGCAATTCAATGTGACTACGGGTACCATTAATGCAGTTTTTTGGTATGATCTACCATCACGTTGAATGGAACAAAAAATAATTTTATTATTTTTTATAAAAATAAAAAATCTTATTTTCGATCTTTATCAATTTAATGATTGAGTTTGAAATTGTTCAGGCTCAAGATCAAATGTTTTTACTTTAAATAAACCAAAAACATTGGCACATTTGTTTCAAAAAATTGATCTATGTATATTCTGCATGACAGGTTATACAGCTGTTTCGGGAAGAGTCACCAACCCTCATCAGTAACCAAAAGCAGTAGATAGTTTGTTTGGTAAAAAGTTAAATTCATATATATTTGCTGAAAACAACCAAATGAGAATTCAAGCAAAAGTTATACTATTTAAGCCTCTTCCAATATAACAAACTAAAATATAGAACAACTTTGAAACAAATATGTTTTGTATACGAGTACACATTGCATACTACAATATACATGTTTGTTTTTGTCTTGAAAGAACAAGAAAAACAATTTGTTTTTGCTAAACTTACATTTAGCGTTAACGGCGTGCCCTCCGTATTTTTAATTTTATTATTTTTTATAAAAATAAAAAATCTTATTTTCGATCTTTATCAATTTAATGATTGAGTTTGAAATTGTTCAGGCTCATGTATATTGTAGTATGCAATGTGTACTCGTATACAATCATATTTGTTTCAAAGTTGTTCGAATTTTAGTTTGTTATATTGGAAGAGGCTTAAATAGTATAACTTTTGCTTGAATTCTCATTTGGTTGTTTTCAGCAAATATATATGAATTTAACTTTTTACCAAACAAACTATGTACTGCTTTTGGTTACTGATGAGGGTTGGTGACTCTTCCCGAAACAGCTGTATAACCTGTCATGCAGAATATACATACATAGATCAATTTTTGAAACAAATGTGCTAATGCTTTTGCTTTATTTAAAGTAAAAACATTTGATCTTGAGCCTGAACAATTTCAAACTCAATCATGGAACAAAAAATATTTAAATTTCATAACAACTGTAAATTTCAACTGCCCAGAACAAAAGACCATAAAAAGAGATTGGCCTCTTGTAAAAACAACGATGAAGAGCATAAAGCCAGATGCCAAAATTACCACACTTTTTACTCAGAAATGGCCCGCAAAATAATCATTATAAAAACGCTTATGGCCGGTATTACTGAAAAATTTGAAATTTTCATAGAAAATAATAACGTTTGTAAAATAATATAAAACTAGCACAGCCCAGCCCTCGAAATTCGAGGAAATTTTATTTGTTTATTAAATTTATTTCTTTAATGTTTTTTTAATCTATTTAGTTTATTAAATTTATTTCATTAAAAATATTTGTTGAACACAGAGCATAAGAGCCTAAAGGTATTTGAGGCACCTCATATGCCACCTAACGGTATGATAATTTTATACAATTCAAAATTCAACACAGGGCATGTGATATGCAATTACAATAATGAAATTGGATTGCTTTATTATCGTTATTGGTTTATGTTCAACACAGGGCTTTTCATATACAATTTTTGCACACGCATTAACAAATTTAATAAACACACTCACAGCATTGTATAATTTTACATATATGTTAGTAGCAACTTTAAATGAATTTTACTAAAAAAAAAATGTTCTGGACGGTGCAAATCTTTAAATCTGGTGGACATCTAAAAAGAAATACCTTTCGAATGAGGTATGTGTGGTCAAAATCGGTTTAAAACTGACAAGTTACAATCGGTTACAAGAAATCGTCTTGCCTATTAATATAATACTACAGATCCCAGACCTCAAAATTCGAGTGATAATTCTAGAAAATGTTATTTTTTCATTTATTAAGGACTCTAAAGTTATGCTAATCAATTTTTGGATTATCGGTTCATGTCGAAATTATTATTCAATTAAACACAATTATTATTGTGAATGCAGAAAATAAACTCACAAACACATTAACAAATTTAATAAATACACACATAGCATATGTATAATTTTATGCATGTGTTAGTAGCAGCTTTAAATGCATTTTACTCCAAAAAAAAATTTTAAATTTAAAAATCTGTAAATCTAGTGGACAACTAAAATGAAGTAACTTTCAAATAAGATACGTTTGGTCAAAATTGGGAGTAAACTGTAGAACAAATCATCGGTCACGAGAAATCGCCTTACTTATAAATATTATAGATACATATGTATATATAATATATGTTAATTTGAATAACAACTCGTCGCAGTTTTTTATTAAAATTTTTATTTCATTAAAAATTATTGCGATTCATTTATGTTACAATTTTTATGTGGGCAATACTTATTTTATTTATTTATTTATTTATTTATTTGGTTTCCTGCACAACAAGACTAAGAGTCTTATAATTAAAGTACAGGATCGGTATAATGTGATACAGTATTTAATGAAAATATAACATAGTTTATAATTTGAATAAAATAAGATAACAAAAATTATTTTACATACATATCGCTCATTTCGTGCAAGACCGTCACAACTCAAAATTTGAAACTTTACAGGAGAGCCTTTTTAAGATTGCAACCTATTATTTCTCACAAAATTGCTAATAAGGAATTTAAATGTGTACAGAAATATAAAGTTTAAAATGTTTAAAATCCATGTACCGAGTCTCCTGTATTGGAAGAACGGTATATTTTTGTATAGACACGGTTTTGTAATTCGATATTTGAATTGTGACACTATTGCTGTAAACCTGTAACATTAATTAAAGTCATAAGTGAAAATCTGACTATATTGTTAAAAAATATTGTTTATTGATTGAATTCATACACAACTTTATTGTATTGTCTAAAATATTGGAAAACAGAAATTAAATCAAAATGTTTTCTTAAAACATAATATTCAGATTAAATGTATTGAATAGATACAAAAATATGTAATTGTTTTTAAAATATGTACTGGAAAATTAATTTCAATTCAGCGTACAACATACATACATACATATAAAAGCTAATATAGAAAGTTTTATAAATTGTCATAAAACGTATTGTAATATTTAGATATAAGACCCTTATGTATTAATTCTATGAGATCATTCTTTTTTCGTTCTGATTTGCCAGGCTTAGCAGAAAATGCTTGTAAAAAAATTTATTTGTTTATAACTAATTTTGGTTTTTAATATTATAACATTTTCAAAATTTTCGTTTCAGTAACTGGTTTTGTAGAATAACATATTAGGAGTTCCTTTGCTAACTTTCAAAACTTTTATGTTATTTATTTTCACATTTTTCATATTTAGCGGTCCAACATCTGTTTGCAGCTGTTTAATGTCGTAGAAATCATCAAAGCACATTTCATTGACTTTGTATGGTTTACCGGTTTTTTTTTGCAGTTTTTATTATAGAAATAAATGTCTCAGGTGTATAAATGGGACCACTTCTTAAATGACGCTACACACTCCTCTCAATGACTGAATGAACACCATCGCCTTCATTTTGGGTATGTCCCTTGACTAAATACTTGTGAGTTATTGTCTCGATATTCAAATAACGTACAGCGTACAAGTAAACGGATAGCATAAATTTTTTTTTTTGTTGTCCTGCGCAATTGTCAGAATAAAATATAAAATGTTTGATTTGTTCTTTAGCAGATTTCTCCTTCATAAAGCGAAGTACACAAGTTCCCAATTCGTTTGCACCTCTATTAGCACAGCTTTCATCCCACACAAAGCAGTCACAATTATTATTAATTAAATTAAAAATCGTGAAGTTCATTACATTTAACTTAGATTTATAGCAGAAAACAGAGACATCGCCTTTTGGGAGCTGCAAAACTGCTTGCATATCATAAACAGCTACAATTGTGTCCGGTGGACTGGCTTCCTTATCAGAAGATTTTTCAATTCTTGACAGTTCCTTTTCTGAAATATGCTCTTCGTATTTTTTTTCAATTCTGTTTTCTTCTCTTGTTCTGCACTTTCATATGCAAAACAAAGTTCACACTGGTCCTTCTTTGGTATAAAAAATTAAATGTTGAATTCTGATTTAAAAATGCGATAAAACAGTGCGTAATTGCCATATTCTACATTCTTTTCTCGGCATAGATTAATATAATCTTTGTGAAGGTTTGCAACAGTTTTGCTTCCATCAATGAAAACTTTTGTGGTATTTGCTCGTGTATAATGACTTTCGATCTTGGGTATAGATTCAATGAACGATTTAATCCCATCTCTTATTTCTGGTTTTACTTTAATATGTTTTCCATGTTTACCACGTTGATCGTCTTCCATGATAATATTGGCAACTTTATTCTTCTTTTCTATAACTGTTCTAATATTACGACTGTTGATATCTAATGTGTTCATAAAGAACAGCTTGCAAACTTGTATTGACTCTTCATCATTTTTCAAGAAATAGTTCATATTTTTTAGTCTTGCTGGACGAATTCCTCCCTCTCGGACATATCGATATCGTGGCTCGTTTACAGTCATACAATTCAATATAAATTGCCGCTGCTTTTCAATATTAGACAACGACCAGTATGTGGAAAAAATATCTAAGCGGTCTACTTCACTAAATTTGTTAAAGCATTTTAACCTACATTTTTCTGTACAAGGGACTTTTACACATCTTTTAGATCGTATTGTTTTATTTTTGTTCCACATTTCATACTGTTTGCCAGAATTTCGAAGTTTTTGTTTAATACTGCGACTCCATTTTTCAGGATTGCGTTGGCTTTTTTTTCCTCTCTGAGGCGACTTGATAGTTGTTGTGATTTCATTATTTGCGATTACATTTTGAGTACTTACATCACTTTCCAAAGAAACGTCTTCAGGTTGATTATAGTCGAGATCAAGATGGGAGTCGTCTGACCCGAAATCATGAAAGCTACTGGAATCATTTGAGCTAATAGATGGTCTGCGTTTCCCGTCCATGACTGACATTTACGACCTGTTCGATCACTTGCCTTTTAGATGTTGAAATAAGCAAAATAAACGTATTTTCAGATGGGTGGCTATTGCAGCTAAAATCTGGAAATTATAACTTAAATTAATTTTTAAAATTACACAGTAATTTTTTAAAATACGTACTCTGTATTTTTTTATCGCTTAAAATTATGCAAAATATCGAGCGGTGACTTCCGATTCTTGTAAATTCAATATGATCGCAATGGATTAAATTATTACAAACAAGTCTTATCAAAAGTAATTCAGAAAAGAATTAAATAAAATGTCATGTCATGTCATAAAATGTCAAAGCTCAACAGTCATATAATTGGCACAGTTGTATAGAATGGTATTAAATTTTACATAGTGGTGCTGATAAAGCAATAACACGACCTGTGGAATAAATCAAAACGTATTTAACTATACGGAATGTGAGTAAAAATTATTTGCTATAACGACATAACCAACAATGTGACCTAATTTTATAACAACCAATTTATATATTTCTGGCAATAACGATTCATTTGAAGTTAATTCAAATCGGTACAAGCAATTGAATTCATAAGATTAATTGTAATAACGTCATAACATAAAATAATATCTAGTCTAACAAAATAGTTAACTACAAGAACGTTACATTTTTTTTAAGGAAATGTTTAAATGCAAATGTTCTTGATAAATAAATACAAATATCCAATTCAATAAAGTCACATTTAGATTTGATGCACTCTAACAACAAAGTATTTCCACATTTTTTACCTTCTCTTTCACTAAAATACAGTTATAAAATCAAATGTTTCTTTTTTGCTACAAAGAAAACCACATGTACAAGAGGAATGCCAAACACAAACTGAAATGTGACCTTGTTGATGTTAATTGGTCGAGTTTGTTACGAGAGGTCATAGCGTCACAAGCATCTGTATTACCGTTATTTTTTCAATAATTCTCTCCGTTCTTAGATCATTTTGTAGAGATTTAAGGGAAGAACATTTCTGCATTACTAACTCGAAAATGCCAAATTTTGAGTTGTGACGGTCTTGCACGAAATGAGCGATATATTCAAAACAAAGCAAAGTTTAAACAATATTTAAATGGTATTGAAAAATTGGAAAACTTGTTTCCTAAAATGTCCTGCGTTGCTTAAATATTGTAATGTTGGCGGTAGCAAGTTCCAAAGACGTATGCAGTGTATATAGAACTGCCATTCAGAGACCAAACTTTTATGTCTTATTTGAATTATAGAATTATTTCTTCTTGAATTAGAAAAGGATATTCGATTAAAAAGATATGTAGGCTCACGTGTAAATATAATCTTATGCATCAGTATCAATGATCGTATCTTCAAGAGATCGCAAAAATTCACACCGTAAAGTTTTCGTGCATACGGTGTTATGTGGGATGATCTTTTCAAATTGTAGACGTATCTCAATATAGAATAAAACGTAGTTGTTAATTTCCTAGAGCTAATAGAATCACAGCTAGCAAATAGTTCACATCCGTACAACAAAGTTGGAATTAGATAGGTTTTTGCAAGTAGAACTCGTACATGGACTGGTGTAAGATGTTGAGTTTTCCACAATGATCGAAGCATTGAATAGGTTTTTCCCGAAGCGACATTTATATGATCAGACCAGGTGAGAGTTTTATTGAAAATAATTCCAAGATTTTTGGTTTTTTGTGTAATTTCAATAATTTGACGGTTAAGCATAATATCTGGTATAACAAGGGAAGGCACTGATCTTCGAGTAATAACGATGCATTTAGACTTTGAAGGATTGAGACATAGCCCATTTGCCAGAGCCCATAAGTAAATTCGATTAAGATCCACATTTAGGTTCGCAACACAGTTATTTAGTTCATCGAAACGACTACAAACATAAAGTTGCACATCATCAGCATACATATGAACTTTACAATACGAAAGTTGTCTAGGCAAATCATTTATATATATAGTGAAAAGAAGTGGTCCTAGAATCGAACCTTGCGGAACGCCTTTTTTTACTGGAAGCACATTTGATATTTTATTATTGGCGTTAACGTATTGTTGTCGATTTTCTAAATAAGACGATATAAGACGAGTTGCGGAAGGAGAGAAACCAAAAAAAGTTCTTAACTTAATGCAGAGTATTTCATGATTCACAGTATCAAATGCCTTCGAATGATCTAAGAGCACTAGAAATGCAATATTACCACTATCAATATACCCACGAATATCTTCAGACACATCAATGAGTGCAGTTATGCAGCTATGTTTAGGACGAAGGCCTGATTGTCTGTCTGAGAGTAGGCCCATATTCTTGACATGTTTTCCAATTTGCTGATGCAATAACCTTTCAAGCACTTTAGACAAGTATGGTAGGATAGCAATGGGACGATATTCTTTATCTGATTTAGGAATAGGTAAAATTTTAGCATTTTTCCAACTTTGAGGAAATACACTTTTTGTGATAATAGTGTTAAAAATATGGGTAATTTGAGGTAGCAGTTGAGGGATAATTTCCTTTAAGAATCTGGGATGTATGTTATCAGAACCAACAGCATTAGATTTCACAGCTTGGCATGTGGAAAGTACTTCCAGTTGGTTTACGCATTGAAAACAAAAAGCATTTTCCGATAAAGTTGAACTAATATCAGTATTGCTGGTATAATATCCATCGTTTATGGGGATGTCAGGGATATTTGTAAAAGATTCGTTAAGCGAATCAACATTTACGTCAGAATTGACAATTTCCTTAGGTTTGCCGACACCAATTTCTCGTATGAGTTTCCACGTTTTTTTAGAGTGTGCAGCAGAAATAAATAGGCTAGAGTAGTATGCAGATTTAGCAGTTTTTATCATTTTATTTACTTGTTTTCTAGCTTTGGAATATTCGTCATATAAATTATCTGTTTT
The DNA here is from genome assembly GCA_963682025.1 of Cordilura impudica. Classification (NCBI taxonomy): domain Eukaryota; kingdom Metazoa; phylum Arthropoda; class Insecta; order Diptera; family Scathophagidae; genus Cordilura; species Cordilura impudica. Next base: position 295,874,724 of record OY821517.1, read on the forward strand.
AAACAGTTTCCAACTTTTAAAAGCTTTGTCCCTTTCACAGATTTTATTCTTAATCTGTTGATTGAACCAGGGTTTATTTTTGTAATTGTATTTTGTTGTTTTTAAAGGTACAGATTTGTGGAACACATGTGCCAAATTTTGTTCTAAAAAACTGACCTGATTGTCAACCGAAGGCACGTAGTAAATGGAGTCCCAATCGATTTTAGATAATTCGAATAACATCGCGTTTCGATCCATTTGTTTAAAATAATAATAAGTAACAACGTCATCCACCACTTGCATTTTAAAGTCAAATGATAGAAAAATTAAGTCGTGCTTTGAAAAACAAGGTGCTGAGAGCTGATCATAGAGTAAGACTTTCTTTTTGCTACTGACAAAGAAAAGATCAAGTAACGAGTTACTTGTAGCTGTAAAATGAGTCGGAACTGTAATGTTAGTTGGAGAAAGGCCAATTGATTGCATTATGTCAAGTAAAATAGTCTCATTGATAACGTTTGAATTAAAATCCCCACATATTAAAATATCTTCATAATTGAGAGTTATAGTTTCGAGTATATTTTGAAAAACATCAAGGTCTATTCTTTTATTAGGTCTATAAACACATCCAACAAGTAATTGTTTTCCATGGGACGAAACTTCAACAAATATATGTTCAACCTTTTCATGAGGTTTAGATTTGCTATGAAATTTACACATAATGCCTTTTCTGACAAAAATAGCTACACCACCACAACGAGTATTCCTATCACAGCGAAGATATAAAAGTTTTGGGCACGAAAAGCAAAATTAAAAAGTAAAAAAATTATAGTCTGTCTAGACCTACTATACGTTGCCCTATACCATGCATTTAAAAAAAAGAGGCTTATGTCCAACTAATTGGATATGAACTAGTTTGAGTGGTACCATTATTAATTTTTTTGCCTACATATATGAAAAAGTTCATATCGGATGCAATATTTATATGTGGACCGATCCTGACCATATCTGGAAGTCACTTATTTTTTGCAATAACATATACAAACCAAATTTGAAAAAAATTTGTGCAATTTTTTTGCTTTTTGATAGATTTAAGATCGGGAAGCAGGTTTATTTGGATATTAAGGCAATTTAAGTAAATATTATAGGGGCCATCAAAATCATGCACCGATTTTCACCGATTTCAACACCGTTCATTGCATGGCCGATAAAAGCTTATATATCAAATTTCATTAAAATAAATTGATATTGGCGACCTGTAGTTTGATTACAAAATTTTCCACACATGGACACACAGACGGACGAACGGAGAAATATCGCTAAATGATTCTGAGTTGATCCTTAAGTAAAAATGAGTCTAAGTAAAGTTCAGATTATGATCTTTGACTTCTCGTAAGCAAAATTTTGCTAAATGACAGTTCATAGGTCGTCTCAATATCTCTTAAATCAGATCTTGGACAAAATTATAGGCAAAAAAATTTGTATGTTAGTTTTTTCACTTTTATAAGCGCAATATAGTAGAAGCTATTAATGCCAAGGTTGAAATTCATAGACTGTGATTTATGCTCCTGTTCTACGCAAATTTTGTTTTTAAATTAGAATGGCATTGAAGAAATTGAACTTTTAGTTGAATAAATTCCTTATTGTTGAAAACGAGTTTGAATTATGAAAATATATTATTTTAAGGGCAAAGTTTAAGAAGTTCAGTGCTCAACTCTAGCACTGTAGAGTGTGTTTATGTAATGTATGGGGGTGTTTGCGTAGTTGAGCTGATATTTTTGCTCAGTGCTAGACTTGAGCACTGAACATTCCACAAACGCACTGTACAGTGCTAGACTTGAACACTGAACTTGTGTAGTGCATTGCCGGCATAAGTATCATTAGCTTGAAGTGTTTATATCCTGATTATGATTGAAGAATTCGGTCGAAATATTGGGTCGAAGAATAAAAATAAAAATTGTTAATAAAAATAAAGCATCAAAAAATTTTTTATTAAAAATTTGAATGAAAAAACATTATGATAAACAAAATAATAAAATTCGTTTTTACATAATTTGTTTTTAGAGAAATAGGGCAATCCTTCCAATATCACCAAACTTTTGTGAAATAAAATTAAAAAATACTCAAATAAAAATATCGAAACAGCAATAGATGCGTAAATACATTTTTTGTGAGAAGATGGATTCCGGAACCAAGGTGTTAAAATGAAAGTTGTTTTTAGTTAAAGTAGTATTTATACCCTATACCACTATGTGGTTTGGGTATAATGACTTTGTGCTGCTGTTTGTAACAAACAAAAATATTTGACCTACACCCATCTTTAATTGTACCGATCGAATCAGAATCACTATCTGATTCAATTTAACGATGTCCGTCCGTCCATCTGTGTGTCCATGTCAAGCTTGTAATCAAACTGCAGGTCGCAAATATGAATATATTTTGATGAAATTTGGTACTTGATCTTCTATCGGCCATGGGATGAACGCTATTGAAATTGGTGAGAATCGGTTCAAGTTCAGACCTAGCCCCCATACAAATGACCTCTATGAAATCAACATATATTGCCATAAGACCCAAATTATCATACAAATCTTAGTCAAATTGGGTTTGTATGTATATATTACATCCACTAAGCAGTAGTCGAAAAATGATCCCTATTGGACAACTCTTAGTCATAGGCCCCATATAGAGCTGCTTCCCGATCTTCACTTAAATCTATAAAAAAAATAAAAATATTGCACGGATTCCTTTCAAATTTGGTTTGTATATATTTTTTCAAAGTATAAGTGACTTACCGATCGACTCAGAATCACTTTTTGAGTCGAAATAGCAATTTCCGTCCGTCCGTCCGTCAGTCTGTGTGTCCATGTAAAGCTTGTAATCAAACTACAGGTCGCAAATATTAATATGTTTTGATGAAATTTGGTGTATAAGCTTTTATCGGTCATAGGATGAACGCTGTTGAAACTAGTGAAAATCAGTCATTTTCAGACCTAGTCCCCATACAAATGACCCCTATGAAAACGACATAAATTGCCAGAAGTTCCAAATTATCATATAGATCTCAGTCAAATTGGGTTTGTATGTGTTTATTACATCCATCAATCAGTAGTTCAAAAATACTCCCTACAGGAAAATTCTTAGTCATAGGCCCCATATAGAGCTGCTTCCCGATCTTCACTTAAATCTATCAAAAAACAAAAATATTGCACAGATTTTTCTCAAATTTGGTTTGTATATATTTTTTCAAAGTATAAGTGACTTTAACAAATATGGTCAGGATCGGTCCATTTTTCGACCTAGTCCCCATTTAATGGGCCTATGAGATAGGGTCTCTAAACGCATGGTATAGGGTATCATATTGTCGGTCTCGACCGACTATAATTTTCTTACTTGTTTTAAATAGAAATATCTGGCATTTCCATCATAATTATTTACCGATTAATTTAGGTCCAATTTATCTGAGCCGATTTACCGATCACTTACTACGGTCACAATAAGACCATTTTGCCATAAAATAATTGCCTCCAATATAAACGTTATTATATATAAATATCCATAAACAAATAAACACTGTCATTATTCTTGGACTTCACAATTTTTTTCCGAAGCGAATGGTATGTGGTATAGAACACTATGTGGTTTGGGTATAATGACTTTGTGCTGCTGTTTGTAACTACCAAAAATATTTGACATAGACCCATCTTTTATTGTACCGATCGACTCAGAATCACTTTCTGAATCGATTTAGCGATGTCCGTCCGTCCGTCCGACTGTGCGTCCATGTAAACCTTGTAATCAAAATACAGGTCGCAAATATGAATATATTTTGAAGAAATTTTGTGTAAAAGCTTTTATCGGCCATAGGATGAACGCTATTGAAATTGGTGAAATTCGGTCCATGTTCAGACCTAGTCCCCATACAAATGACTACTATGAAATCGACATAAATTGCCATAAGGTCCAAATTATCATATAGATCTCAGTCAACTTGGGTTTGTAAGTGTTTATTATATCCATTAATCAGTATTCCAAAAATAATCCCTATAGGAAAATTCTTCGTCATGGGCTCCATATAGAGCTGCTTTCCGATCTTCACTGAAATCTATCAAAAAAACCAAAAATATTGCACAGAATTTTCTCAAATTTGGTTTGTGTATATTTTTTCAAAATATAAGTGACTTTACCAAATATTGTCAGGATCGGTCCATTTTTTGACCTAATCCACATATAAATATAGCACCCTATATGAACTTTTTCATATCTGCAGCCAAAAAAATTAATGACAATGGCACTCAAATTCGGTTTATGCTCATTTTCTATATCCAATTAGTTGGACCGAAGAGATAGGGTCTCTAACCCATGGTATCGTATAGTCGGTCTAGACCGATGCACTTAACTTAAATCACTCACAAAATGAAATAAGTTCCAAAAAAATTAATAGCGAATTTTATCACGACCGAGCGAAAATTAAACAAGTAAGAAAATTATAGTCGGTCAAGACCGACTATACGATACCCTATACCATGCGTTTAGAGACCCTATCTCTCAGGCCCAACTAACTGGATATAGAAAATAAGCATAAACGAAATCTGAGTGGGATTTTTATTAATTTTTTCGGCTGCAGATATGAAAAAGTTCATATCGGATGCTATATCTATATGGGGACTAGGCCCAAAAATGGACCGATCCTGACCATGTTTGGTAAAGTCTCTTGTATTTTGCAAAAATATATACAAACAAAATTTGCAATATTTTTGTTTTTGATAGATTTAAGTGAAGATCGGGAAGCAGCTCTATATGGGGCCTATGACTAAGAGTTGTCCAATAGGGATCAGTTTTGGACTACTCATTAATGGGTGCAATAAACGCATACAAACCCAATTCGAGTAAGATCTATATGACAATTTGGATCTTATGGCAATTTATGTCGATTTCATAGGGGTCATTTGTATGGGGGCTAGGTCTGAACATGGACCGATTCTCACTAATAGCGTTCATCCCATGGCCGATAAAAGATTAAATACCAAATTTCATCAAAATATATTCATATTTGCGACCTGCAGTTTGATTACAAGCTTTACATGGACACACAGACGGACGGACGGACGGACGGACGGACGGACATCGTTAAATCGAATCAGATAGTGATTCTGATTCGATCAGTATAATTAAAGATGGGTGTAGGTCAAATATTTTTGGTTGTTACAAACAGCAGCACAAAGTCATTATACCCAAACCACATAGTGGTATAGGGTATAAACAGCGTACATGTGAGAGTCACATCTTACGCGTAAGATGTGACCATTAAGACAAATCGTTATGACTTATGATTGTTTGTTGAAAAAATTATTATATGAAATAACCTTTTTGTCCTGTTTTCTGCATTTTATTTATTACCAGATGTTTACACATCTCCCCTGTGATCGGATTCACATGATTTTTTCTTATCTTGATGTTTGCTTAGTTTTTCAGCTGTAACTCAAGAACCATTGATGATACTTGGTTTGTCTAATTGGCAATTTTTGACGATTATGGGATGTTTTGATTCACACAAGTTTCTTCTAAATTTTGGCTCGTGATGTTAACAAATTAAAACAGTCGCATAAAGGATACAAATACGAAGATCAACTTTAAATTACTTAAATATGGTTCTGAAATCTTACAATGTGCTAAGTCAAAATTGTTGGAAAAATGTGTTTTGTTTTACAAAATTATATACTATTTACTGTATTTTTGTTGCATCTGTCTTAACTTTTATACCCTATAGCACTATGTGGTTCTGGCATTATGAGTTTATGCAGGTCAAGTATTTTTAATAGATGCTAGTTAAGAATATTTGTCCTTGACACACTTTTTATTTTATCGATCGACTGGGATCGACTTCTAGAGTCGCCCGTCTGTCTGTTCATTTAAACCGTGTAATGAGACTGCAGACTGCAAACATAAATATATTTTAACGTAATTCGGTCAAAAAACTTTTTATCCTTTATCGAATGATCGCTGCTAAATTGAATGAAAATCCAAATTATCCTATATAAATTGAAGATAATACAGATATATTACTTTGTCGTTCTTTATTATACAAAAAAAAAAAAAAAAAAAATATTCCAATTATAAAGTCTATAAGCTCATTTTTAGTCATAGTCCCCATATAAATGTGCTTCCCGCTCTTCGCTTAAATCTAGCATGAAAAATAATGGCATATATATACCCAAATTTTTCCTTACTCATTCTGATCGGATAATTTTTGACCTAAACGCCATATAGAAACAGCAGTCAATATAAACTGTTTCTATTAATTATTTCTCAAGATAGTATTGAATAGGGTCTTGAATTTTGTCGTATGTTTTTATTTTTAAATAAATTACACGACAATTTGTGTTTTTTATCCTTAAATTTTTATTTAATGATTATTTATTTTAAAAATTATTTTATTTATTTAATATTTTTTATACACATTTTATAAATTTAATATTTTGTTACAATATAATGTCCTTGTTACAATATAATGTCCTTAAGGATAAGTGATAAGTCACAAACTTTTAAAACGTTTGCCTTGGCTGGCGAAATTAGACTCTGGCGTCATCTAAATTACAAAATGTAATGTAAAAAGGTTAAACTACTGATCATGATTGTGCATGCCTTTCTATTTACTCTTCCAAGAAAACAACAATGTAAAGCTGGGCATGCAGGATCATGATTTACCCTTGGCAACAAGTAGAAAATAAAAAATTATAGATTTTACACAGTAACCAAACTTTATATAAAAACAGGTTTTTGTAGAACAAATTTGGGCATGTAAAATCATTTCACTTCTCTTACATACACATTGTGTACATACACATTGTGTGTGTAAGAAAGTAGACATGATTGTGCATGGTTAAACATGATTATTGTTTTACGCTTAGTTACAATATGAAACAACGTAGTATTTGTATTGTTTTAAAAAATATATGTAAACTAAACAAAAAAAAAAAAAAAAAACAATGATCTTAATAAACACTAAGTAATAATAATAATAAGGATATTCCAATAGTATTGTATACGTTTGTATATAAATGGGTTTATACATATAACTCTTGACCGACTATAGCTCTCTTACTTTTTTAAATTAAATTTGTATATTGTATGAGTCATAAGATACATACGCCAAAACAAAATTTTTTTAATCATAATTTGTATACCCTACACTACTCTGTGGTCAGGGTGTAATGAGTTGGTGCTGATGTTTGTAACTATGAAAAATATCGGACCAAAAACCATCTCTATTAAACCGATCGACTTATAATCGTTTTCTGAGTCGATTCAGCGATGTCTGTCTGTGTATCCATGTAAACCTTGTAATAATACTCCGGGTCACAAATACGAATATATTTTGGTGAAATTTTGTATATTGGTTTCTGTTGGCCACAGCATTAATGGTGTTGAAATTGGTGGATATCAGTGCATGTTCAGACTCCCCATACAAGTGATCCCTACGAGATAGTCTTATCCGGCTAAATTCGGTATATATGTGCAGTAGTCCAAAAATCGATCGCGTAGGACCACACTCTCAGATCTTCACTTAAATACATAAAAACACAAAAATATTTACAGATTTTTCTTAAATATTGTTTGTATATGTTTTTGTCAAATATGGTCAAGAGTTGTTAATTTTTCGACCTATCCCCTTATTTTCTATATCCAACTACTTTGACCTTAGACCCTAACTGAAAGCTCATGGTATACCTTATTGTATAGTCAATCTAGACCGACTTATATGTGTTATATGAATTCACCTCTACAATTTTTCTCATTTTAAATTTGGTGAGGCCACAGGTGGAGGGTATTAGAGATTCGGCCCAGCTATACTATTAAACATTTTGCTTGTTTTTTTTTGTAATATCTGTTATATTTTAAATTTAATTTTGATTTAGTTGATTCATAATTAAATCTCCTGGATTAAAGACAACACACATTCTTTAGCATCATCAAATGTTGTTTGTTGTGTTTATTTCTATGCGAAAACAATAACAAGCAAAATATTAAAAAAAAAAATTTTTTTTTTCTTTAAATTTATTGGTTCGTTCTGTGGCAGCATCTGTAAAGATTATTTTGGTGATTTATTTATACGATAATTATAAAAAACGACCAAAAAGAAAACGATAGACTCATAGAAAACAAAATAAAAACAAATATATTTTGTTTTTTTTTGGCGTTAAATAGTCGCAAATTAGTTTAAATATTTATTTTCAATATAATTTTGTATCAAAATTAAAATTAATTTTAAAAACGTGGACATTTGAATGAGAGCCAGGGCTGAACATTTACTAATTGATATTGAGGAACTTCAGTGTACTTGTATATTACAATGATGGATGGACAAACGGACGGACGGACATTGCTTAAATGATTCGAATGCTCAAAACGATTAATAAAAAACAAGTAGTTTAAGTATCATTAGTAATGAGAAACTACACAAACTATGAATAATAATGATCTTTAAATTTCTCAAATATGAAAATGTAGGGTATCGCATTTTAGAACATTCCAGGCCATTTCATTACAGCTGCTTCTTAAAAATGATTATACATGTCATATATTAATACTTGTGGATATATCTGTAAGTCAAAGAAAATTTTTGAATTTTTTATTCGTTTAATTTATTTTCTAGATCAATGCTTACGCAAAATAAAGTCATATAAGTTTTGTATTGTTTTGGTGTTGTTTTATTTAGCATATAAAGCAACAAATGTATGTTATAACAATTTATAGTTTTTCTTTCTTCTTCTTCTTCTTCTTCTTCGCATAACTAACTACTAAAAAGAAATCACAATTTTAATTATGCGTAATTTTCATGTTTATGTTAAAGTTTTACCTTTACAATTGTTAAGCAAATCCAAGATTTTTATTTTATACGGTATTATAGATATTTAGATGGCTGTCGTAGTTGTTGTAGCATATGTATCTAATATTCTCTTAATATATACTCACATGTACCTATGAATAGTTTATATATGAACAAAAATATTTTTAGTCAAAGAAGAAGAAAAGTTTTGTTTTCATTTTCGCTAAACGCGTGTGTGTATATATGTATATATTATATATGAATATAAACTATGTTCAAAGAGTATAAGTTGAAATTTATTAGGGGATGTCATTTCGTTTTTGAAAAATTTTCTTGAGTGTGAATGTAGCTCATTGTTATATTCTCAAACGAGTTGGCGAGTTGTGTTTTAAAGATAAGTAGCAGAGCCCAGCATTCGAAATTCGAGTGCAATTTTTTTCTTTAAATATTTTTTTTTGAAATCTGTATATAAAAAAAATTTATGAATTTTTAGATATAATTCAATAAATTGTGAATTTTTAAATAAAATTCATTAAATCTAATATATAATTTTCTCGTGTCACGGTGTTTATGACCAAACTCCTCGGAAACGGCTTGACCGATTTTTATTAAATTTTGTATGCATGTTAAATAGGTATGCGAATAGGCCTTAAGGTATATTTCATATCGCTAGGTAATTAGGGCGTGGCACCTCCCATACAAAGTGAATTTTTAATATCATATATATTGAGTACTATGACAGGGAGAGCTTTGCAAATTTGTGATAGTCACTTCTTAATAATGTCAGTAACCACCCAGAAAATGGGTCGGATCGTATAAGTGGGCATGACACCTCACATACAAAGAAAATATTAAATGTCACATATCTCGAGAACTGTGATAGCGAGAGCTTCGCACATTTGTCTGAGGTTATCTATTTTTTGTGTGAGCAGTCGGAAAAAAAACGGGTGGGATCGGACCAATGGGCGTGGCACCTCCCATACAAAGTGAATTTTTAATATCATATATATTGAGTACTGTCACAGGGAGAGCTTTGCAAATTTGTGATAGGTCACCTCTTAATAATGTCAGTAACCACCCAGAAAATGGGCCGGATCGTATAAGTGGGCATGACACCTCACATACAAAGAAAATATTAAATGTCATATATCTCGAGAACTGTGATAGCGGCAGCTTTGCACATTGGTCTTAGGTTATCCATTTTTAATGTGAGTAGTCGGAAAAAATGGGTGGAATCGGATCAATGGGCGTTGCACCTCCTATACAAAGTGAATTTTTAATATCATATATCTTGAGTGCTATGAAAGGGAGAGCTTTGCAAACTAATCTTAGGTCACCTATTATTGATGTTAGTAGCCATGCCGAAAATGAGTGGGATCAGATAAGTGGGCGTGACACCTTATCTACAAAGAAAATATTAAATCTCATATATCTCGAGTACTGTTAAAGCGACAGCTTTGCACATTTGTCTGAGGTTATCTGTTACCAATGTGAATAGTCGGACAAAACATGGGTGTGATCGGACCATTGGACGTGGCCACACTCATACAAAGTAAACATTAAATATCATATATCTGGAGTATTGTAATAATGAGAACCTAGGGACTGCGCATGAACCCATAAGTTATTCATATGATTAGTCAAACAAAAAAAAATGGGCACGATCGGAGCACTTGGCGTGGCACCGCCCATACAAAGTAAATATATAATATCATATAACTGAATTGCTGCAAAAGGGAAAAGCTTGGCACCTTGTACGAGTCAATCATATAATAATGTGAGTAGTTGCACAAAAATGGGCGGGATATGATTAGTGGGCGTGGTACCTCCGACGCAAAAAATTTAAAGTTATTTGAAAGTGACAGCCTTGAAATTTTTGACAAATACATTAATTGCCAATGTTATTAGTTGTTGGAAATAAGGGCGGAATCAAAAATCGCCAAAAGCAAAAATCGCCAAAACCGAAAAACGCGAAATGAATATTGATTTTGTTTATTTCCTATTCATATTTTAGGATAAAAAATATATTACTTTATGTCTAATTTTAGAAAGATCTAACAATGAATATGTTCGTTACGTTAAAGAAATTAATTGTATTGAGAAAATAAATGGTTGGTGTTTTTTTGTTTCACCGACGATCATGGTCTTCAGCGCTCCATTTCTCTTTCTGTCATAGATCCCATCCTCACACACAATACATTCGTTATTTTTTAATTAACAACAAAAATATTCAGTATAAATAAGTTACATGGTAAAACAACGTTTGCCGGGTCAGCTAGTTTTTTTTTTAAATATTTCTTGAACACACAGAAGATATATAAATTGGTTTGTTAATAAATACTTTTATAGCAGCCTTCATTCATGCTAATAAATATTTGGAGCTTAAATATGTGTTTTATGTATGTATTAGTGGCATCCTTAAATGATTATTACTCCAAAAAAATGTACCAGATGGTGCACATCTGTAAAGATGGTGCATATCTGTAAAGAAATTCCTTTCAAATGGTATATTTTTTGTCAAAATCAGTTGGTAACTGAGAGTTTAGGAGATATCACAAGAAATCGCCTTGCGTATTAATATTATAAATACCAGAAGTGCGTCTTTAGGTTAATTAGTTAGATAGTTAGTTATTTATTTATTATTTATTTACTGATTTCCTGTACAACAAGTCAAAGTCTTATAATTATAGTAGAGGGTTAAATGTGTATAAAGGTTAACAATTGTAAAATTTGTTATGTAGTATATTAAAAAATACTTTATATAAAATAAGTATAAATATTTAAAAAGTATTAGAATTTAGTATTTATAGCACGGAGAGACAAAAAAAACAAAATGGTTTAAAAAGAATATTAAGCGAAAAGTTTAAACAAAAAACTTTTAAAGTGCATTGCGTTGCTATACAGTTGTAGCTCATGTGGAATTGTATTCCAAAAACTAGCGGCGTAAATCAAAAACTGCCATTTCGAGATAAAAACATCGATGCCTCGATACTACGGTTTGATCTAACAAACTGAATTTTGACATACATAGTACATGGAGTGAAAACTCCGTGGCCTAACAATGAAAAACCATCTTTTTGGGTTTGAAATCAATTTTCTATGTAGCCTCCGCTAAGAGAAATGCACTTTTTCCAATAATCCTCTAACATCTTGATACCCTTGAAAAAATACGATTTGTCAAACACTTCAAAATAGGTTTCCGTCTCTGATTTGACTTCTTCATTTGTGGAAAATCTCTTTCCCTGGAGCCATCTTTTCAAGTTTAGGAATAAATAATAATCGCTGGGGGCCATATCTGGAGAATACGGCTGTGGTGAAGTAATTCGGAATGTAGGGATTTCAACTTTTCTGAAGCAAAAACAGAGGAATGCGCCAAAATTCTGTAACTCTTGAACCTATCAAAATATTTTAGTAATTCTTTTTCTAATGGGTAGAAATTTAGTTGAAATTGAGCCTTTCTTAATTTCATTAAAATTGATCGAGTACTTTTTAAGAAATTCTAGGTCAAAGTTGAACTTTGCCAGTAGTAATCATTTATTTTTGATTAAAACAACAAAAAAAAAAAAAAAACAAGTAAGAAAATTATAGTCGGTCCAGACCGACTATACGATACCCTATACCATGCGTTTAGAGACCTTATCTCTTAGGCCCAACTAATTGGATATAGAAAATAAACATAAACCAATTTTGAGTGGCATTTTTATTAATTTTTTTGGCTGCAGATATGAAAAAGTTCATATCGGATGCTATGTATATATGGGGACTAGGTCCAAAAATGGACCGATCCTGACCATGGTTGGTATTTTGCGAAAATATATACAAACAATATTTGAGATGAATTAGTGCAATATTTTTGTTTTTTGATAGATTTATTCATTTATTTATTCATTATTCATTAATGGATGTAATAAACACATACAAACCCAATTTGACTAAGATCTTTACGACAAATTGGCCGATGAAAGCTTATATACCAAACTGCGACCTACAGTTTGATTACAAGGCTTACATGGACACACAAACGGACGGACGGACGGACGGACGGACGGACGGACGGACATTTTAAATCAACTCAAAAAATGATTCTGATTCGATCGGTATAATTAAAGATGGGTGTAGGTCAAATATTTTTGGTTGTTACAAATAGCAACACAAAGTCATTATACCCAACCCACATAGTGGTATAGGGTATAAAAACACTTTTTTCTGAAATTAAAAAAACAGTTGAGTTTGACAGCATGCCACGCCCACATTTAGCAATGGTTTAACCTAATTTTTTGGCTACATTAATCTGGACAAAAAAATAGGGCTTTTGGCCAATGAAATCAGCCACAGTGCGCCGGTGCATTGTCATGATGGTACAAGATTTTTTCTTCTTTAGGTGGGGTCGTTTTTTCTTAATTTCTTCGTCCATTCTATCCAATAGCTCAATATAGTACTTGGCAATTATTATGTTTCATTTCTCCAAGTAATCAATAAATATTATCCAAAAATACTGGCTATAATCTTTCCAGCCAATTGTTGAGTTTTGGGCCGCTTTGGTCGGCTTTCGCCCGCTTAAAACCACTTCGCAAACTGTATATTGGACTCTAATGTATAATAATGAATCCACGTCTAATTCGTTGTTATAAATCGACGTTAAAAATTCAGTTGAATTTACTTCAAACATCTCATGACGCGTTTCATTTTTTGTTCAGCTGTTAAAAATCGCGGCACCCATCGGAAGATGGAAGATCAGATGAGTAGTTACGGAGATTACCTCCTATAAACAAACAAACACACATTAACTCTTTATTATGTAAATAGTATAGATTATTAGTAGAGACTTTTTTATTTCAATGCTTGCTGATATATAATGCTTTTTGTTGTTTCATTCGGTACAACAATTATCAGATTTTTCGGCGTTCCTACCCATGAACAAGGGACATGTAGCTGCCCATGAGAAGAACATGTATTTTCCAAATTAGATCTGGCAACACTTAACTGTCACTTTCGTAGTACTTCAAATTTTTTACATAGGAGGTGCCACGCCCACTAATTACATCCCGCCCAATTTTTCTTGGACTACTCACATTAATATCTGATGGACTCGTGCAAAATATCGAGTCTTTCCCTTTTATAGTACACCAGTTATATGATATTAGATATCAACTTTGCATGGGAGGTGCTACGCTCACTGCTCCGATCACGCCCATTTTTTGTTCGACTAATCACACAAAGAAGCTAATGGCTCACGCAAATCGACAAAGCTCTCTCTTTTACAGTACTCCAGATATATGACAGTAAATATTTACTTTGCATTGGGAGTGCCACGCCCATTGGTGTTAACCCTCCAATTTTTTGTTCGACTACTCATACTATGATCTGATAGGCTCGTGCAGAGTGTCAAAGCTTCCCATTTTTAACACGCCATTTATATGGTACCATATTTGGGCGGTGTCGCGCCTACTGCTCCGATCACGCCCATTTTTTGCCTAACTAATCACATGAATAACTTATGGGCTCACACAAAGTCCCAAGACTCTCACTATTCCAGTAATCCAGACATATGGCCACGCCTATTTTTCCGATACTGCCCATTTTATGTCCGAGTACTCACATTAATAAGTGGTGACATCAGACAAATTTGAAAAGCTCTCTCTATCACAGTACTCGACATATATAATATTGAACTGTTACTTGTATGGGAGGAACCACGCCCACTTATCAAGTGAATTTACATGATCCGACCAAGTTAAATTTTTGTTCAATTTCTGGCTGTTTATAAAACTTCAGGGTCGATATGTGGCTTTATGGTTCCTTTATGAATTAAATAGAATTTTTAGGATTCAGATATAAGTCATTAGCATTTGCCGAACGGTACATTGTGCCCAGATCTTGGTTGAGTTCTTCCACGTCTGCGTCAATTGAATTAACTGGTCCATTTAGGTACAACTGTACATCATCCACATACATATGGCCACTGGAATGAGATATTTGCTGTACAAGTCATCTATTATATTAAGAGGCAAGGCGATTTCTGGTGACCGATGTAAGTTTGTCAGTTTTAATCCTATTTTGACCAAACATCCCTCATTTGAAAGGTATTTCTTTTTAGCTGTCCACAAGATTTATCGATTTTTACATATTTTTGAATTAAAATGCATTTAAAGTTGCTACTAGCATACACAGAGAATTATATTTACAATACTGTGTGTGTGTATTTATTAAATTTGTTAATGTGCTTGCAAAGGGTCCTGTGTTCAATTGAAAAATAATTTTTGACATAGACATAAACCAATAACGACAAAAACAAAGTATTGAATTGTCAATTGGCTAAAATTGATTAGCATAGCTTTAGGGTCTTATAATGTAATTTATTAAATAAAAAAATAAAATTTTCTAGAATTTGCACTCGAATTTTGAGGGCTGGGATCTGATAGTTTGCATAGATAGAGAATAAAAGTGGTCCTAATATTGATCCTTGTAGTACCCATTTTATAAGTAACACCGGCTCCGATGTTTTATTATTGACAAATACTGATCTTGGTCCAATGTTTAAAAAAACGTTTGAGCTTCATGTATAATGTACATATAATGATTTTCAGTATCGAATGCTTTCGAGTGATCGAGAAGGCTCAAATAGGTTACTTTACCGCAGTACAACTCACATCTTATATTTTCTGAGACATCAGCTAGAGCAGTCACAGCAGAATTGATAATTGCATTATTTAATAATTCGAATAAAATTTATACCACTAGTGGTTTGGGTATAATGATTTTGTGCTGCTGTTTGTAACAACCAAAAATATTTGACCTACACCCATCTTTAATTATACCGATCGAATCAGAGTCACTATCTGATTCGATTTAACGATGTCCGTCCGTCCGTCCGTCTGTGTGTCCATGTAAAGCTTTTAATCAAACTGCAGGTCGCAAATATGAATATATTTTGATGAAATTTGGTATTTGATCTTTTATCGGCCATGGGATGAACGCTGTTGAAATTGGTGAGAATCGGTCCATGTTCAGACCTAGCCCCCATACAAATGACCCCTATGAAATCAACATATATTGTCATAAGATCCAAATTATCATACAAATCTTAGTCAAATTGGGTTTGTATGTATATATTACATCCATTAATCAGTAGTCTAAAAATGATCCCTATTGGACAACTCTTAGTCATAGGCCCCATATAGAGCTGCTTCCCGATCTTCACTTAAATTTATCAAAAGACAAAAATATTGTACTAATTCTTCTCAAATTTTGTTTGTATATATTTTTGCAAAATACAAGAGACCTTACCAAACATGGTCAGGATCAGTCCATTTTTGGGCCTAGTCCCCATATAGATATAGCATCCGATATGAACTTTTTCATACCTGCAGCCGAAAAAATTAATAAAAATCCCACTCAAATTTGGTTTATGCTTATTTTCTATATCCAGTTAGTTGGGCCTGAGAGATAGGGTCTCTGAACGCATGGTATAGGGTATCGTATAGTAGGTCTAGACCGTCTATAATTTTCTTACATGTTTGAATTATTGTTAGTTGGTAAGGTGTGGCTGACTGTTGTTGAAGTTGCCTATAAGATGTTTTCGTAAAGTTTCTCAATTGGTACCAACTAATATTAAAATTTAACGGTAAATAAAATAAAAAGGAAACAATTAAAGCGAAGAGAAGAAAAAGATAAAATAGTGGCGATAGCATGAAAATTTTGTAACTTGTGGTGGTCATTAGATTTTTGTAAGAGATTGCCATAAAGGTATCTTTTATATATAAATATTGACACCCTATAGATCAGATCGCATCGCAAGGACAGCAGTGACTCCGACATATCTCTAAGTAGGAAATTTTCAACTGGAATTTTGACAACAAAATGTTTTCAAAATTGATGCCCTATAGTAATTTGATGTACGTTTTTATTTGAAGACTACTTCGCGCAATGTTTTCCCAAGTTTGAATGAAAAATTCCACATACTTTTCGTACTGAACGTTTGTTTGTTCACACATTCATATATACATTTTGTTTGTACATATATGCGTATTACATATCTCTATATATAAAGCGTTTTTTTATATTTTACTACAATTTTCATACAGCTTTTGTCTGTATGAATATGCATTTATACAATTCGTTAAATGGGAGAACAGAAATTACAGCAAGTTGAAGAAATCGAAGAAGAAACAGACAAGCATGATTTTTTCTTTTTGGTTTGGTTTGGTTTGTAAAAAAGGTAATACAGTTTTGTTATTATGCCAGACAGTGGTATGGGGTAACTAAATAATTAAAATAAAACTAATATAGCATAACATTGTGTTAGTAGTTGTAACTGCTTAACATATGTATGTATGTCCATGACCTAGACCCAGAATCACTCTGAATCACTTTCAGAATTGAGTTAGTGATATTTGTCTGTCTATGATTTGGATTAATGAAATGGTCTGAATTTAATGCAATGGGAATATGTCAGTGTATACATTTGATCAATAGCAATTCTGATTAACTAATGAAATTATAAAAAAAAAAAATATGAATAAAAAATTGTATCCACTCATTCCACAGTGCAAGCAACACACACGACAAAAGAAATACATGAGCAAGAAACTTTAGCCGTAATATAGTGGAAAATAATAGGAATAATTAGATTTTTTTATGTTTGTCCCTATTAACGGAAAAGTACTTCAAATATGAAGAACAAATAACTAGACGGTATTAATCGACTAAACGATAGCCTTACCCTTGAAGGATGTCTTTCCCAGGGAGAGGTGAAATCACTAATTGACAAAGAAAATAGTCATTATTCAAAGAGAGCTAGTAATGTACATAAATATTTGTGTGATTATTATGACAAGGAATTTCATGAAAATGGTTGTTTTTACTGGCTAGTCTATGTTAGAGTAGGACTAAATGTCTGTCCGTTTCAATAAATTTACAACTAAATGGCCTTAAATTCATGTTTTAGCATACTTCGATCAAAATGCTTATTTAGTGAACTTTTTAAAACGTTTTTATTGGGTCGCTTTCTTGTCTGTTTGTGTGTTTGTATGTTCCGTAGGAATCTTGGGATTGATTTTAAAGTAATTTTACGATAAGCTAGAGACTTGCGTGGCACCGCCCATGAATAATGAAATATTTTTAAAAGTAACTTCCCGAGAAGCTAAGACTTGAAGTTTTCAACATAGCTCAGAACTGGATGACAATGCAATATTATGTAAAAATTTTTTCTGTGTGGGTGTGGCACCGCCCACAAATATTGAAATACTTTTTATCTCGGCACTTGTATTAGTAATGTTAACGAATTTTGGTATATTGGTACATACGTTAGTTTCTAAAATTTTTCCTAAATGTGGTTGGCGTTGGACATGGGGCCGTGGCCCCGCCCATACAACTCCAACTTTAGGAATGCTTTATCTTGGCTAATTTTACAGTAATATAAATGAAATTTGGTATAAAGATGTTAATAGTCGTTTCCCACATTCCTGTCATATGTGATATGATGTTACTCACACCACACTCAAACTCACCACGCTCCATCCCACCACACTCAAACTCACCACAATCCAACTCACCACACTCCAACTCACCACACTCCAACTCTCCACACTCCAACTCACCATACTCAAACTCAACACATTCAAACCCACCACACTCCAACTCACCACACTTACTACAAACCTAAAATGAGGAAATAATTACTAAGTAAAAAAATTCTGAATATTCAACGTTTTTAAAACGGACTAAAATGTATTAAATAATTTTTCATTGCAATAAACAGATTTCGAAACCAATATGGTTCTGATAATGTTTAATTGTGAATTTTTAATTGATGGAAGTACAAGTAAGATTTAAAACTGAAACTAAAAACGTTGGGCGCAAAATAATAGTAGTTAAGAAAACAGTTCATATAATTTGCACTCCAATAAAATTGTACTTAAGTGATTTAATAATAGTCGAACTTAAGACTTTCAAAGCATAAATTACTAAAATTCATCAATAAAATAGTTGGGATCGAAACACAAAGCATGCAACAAATTTCTCACTACGGTTAAATTTTAATCTACTTTTAAGTTGAAACAAGTTTAAGAAGAATACGCAGTACAATCAAACTTTTAGTGACTTAGGTGAACTACTCACGCATCAATTACCCAAATGTATGCGCCCAACGTTTTTGGTTTTAAATCTTACTAGTGTTTCCAGCAATTAAAAATTCAAAATTAAACATTATCAGAACCATCTATATTGGTTTCGAAATCTGTTCGTGGCAATGAAAAATTATTTTATACTTTTTAGTCCGTTTTACAACCGTTGAATATTAAAAAATTTTTTTTACTTAGTTATTATTTCCTATATTTATTCATCTATAATTTTTTTTTTAAGAATCCATTTATTTCGTATGTATCGACTGGATTTTAAAAATCCATGAATTCGGGATTTTGATGTTGGATTTTTTTACATTTTTCAGTTATAACAAAACATAAAATTTAAATATTTCATTAAATTATTATTTATATTTATTTTATTTATTTATTGAGTGACTAAAGCAATTAGGCCTTAAGCTAAATTGTGAATACAAAAAAAAAAATAATAAAAAAAAAATATTACAATACAAAGGTACTCAATTAGTTCCACTTTTTGTATTTTTATACCCTATACCACTATGTGGTTTGGGTATAATGACTTTGTGCTGCTGTTTGTAACAACCAAAAATATTTGACACAGACCCATCTTTAATTATACCGATCGAATCAGAATCACTTTTTGAGTTGATTTAACAATGTCCGTCCGTCCGTCCGTCCGTCCGTCCGTCCGTCTGTGTGTCCATGTAAAGCTTGTAATCAAACTGCAGGTCGCAAATATGAATATATTTTGATGAAATTTGGTATATAAGCTTTTATCGGCCATGGGATGAACGCTATTGAAATTGGTGAAATTCGGTCCATGTTCAGACCTAGCCCCCATACAAATTACCCCTATGAAATCGACATAAATTGCCATAAGATCCAAATTGTCATATAGATCTTACTCAAATTGGGTTTGTATGCGTTCATTACATCTATTAATGAGTAGTCCAAAAATGATCCCTTTGGCCTCATACAGAGCTGCTTCCCGATATTCACTTAAATCTATTAAAAAACAAAAATATTGCACTGATTCTTCTCAAATTTTGTTTGTATATGTTTTTGCAAAATACAAGAGACGTTACCAACCATGGTCAGGATCGGTCCATTTTTGGACCTAGTCCCCATATAGATATAGCATCCGATATGAACTTTTTCATATCTGCAGCCAAAAAAGTTAATAAAAATCCCACTCAAATTTGGTTTTTGCTTATTTTCTATGTCCAGTTATTTGGGCCTAAGAGATAGGGTTTCCAAACGCATGGTATAGGGTATCGTATAGTCGGTCTAGACCGACTATAATTTTCTTACTTGTTTTTAATGAGTTTAAATATTTTAGTGATTTAAAAAAATTTAATTACAATAATATAATAATATAATAGGATCGACTTTTGCAAATATTTTATCTCTTTGACGTTGAAATTTTCAGCAATCAGTGATGCTTAGTAAAATATTATTTCCTGCTGTGATGTGATTTTGGGTTGATATGGTGTGTCCTAATCTGAGCATTATAATTGTTATAATTTCTATGCGATTTTTTATCGTGTATAATTGTATATTTCCATGTATACAATTTAGATTACAGTTTTGTTCTTTGATTGCTTATGGTGATTTGTGAGCTTATTCACTACGTAGTCCGCAAACTCGTTGCTTTCTATTACAGAATGTAATGGAACCAAGATTATAAATATTTTGTAAAAATTTTTGATTATGTAGTTTCTTATACATATTCACTGCATAAAAATTATTGCTGTTGACTTATATTTAAATTGGTTTGAATTGCGGAAAAGCATCGTGTCCCGTGGCAGAATTCAATCGCCTTATATAATGCTATTATTTCAGCAGAAAAAACGGAACTAAAATCAAAGAAAATAGCAGTACTGATTATTCTGTCCACATATATGACCGCATTTGATACTGTATCTTTACACTTCGAACCGGTTGATGGTTTTATAAGAAAAATATACTACACTGGGATACGGAAGTGTCTTCTTTCTTGTACTTTGTTAGTGTTAAAATAATTGATTCACACTTAAGTGCCATGGCGGATATGTTAAGATATCCGAATTAATTACTTTTGTTGATAGGTCATAGGTTACAAAAATAAATAAACAAAAATAAAAATATTTATGGCCTGTTATTTTAACTAAGGTTAGGGTCGGATAAGGTCTCTAATACAGGCAATTATTTCCAATGTAGCAGGAGAATGAGAAACATGTGTCGCAGTCGACGCTGCTGGGTGAAATTGCAAAAAAAAACAACTTATGTCGACAAACGTCATTTTCTCTGAAAAAGAAAACTACCAACGCAACCACCTATGTAGACATAAGTTGGTGTTGCTTGAAAAATGGATTTTTTTGTTCGTCAACAAAAAGTTAACGGGACTTAGTATGAAAATATAACAACGTATCAAGAATAATAGTGACAAAAAATAACAGAAATAAACATACAAGTTTTTATAAGTGGTTACAACTGAAAAATAATCCAAAATAATTTTGCAATTTTTTCATTAGTAACAACGTATGTCGCTATGTATCATTTTCTGAGAAAATAATTTGTCAGCGATCAAACGTAGGTTGACATACGTCGATAGTGGTGCAAGTTAATTTAAAAACCTTTAGGTTACGTCGTTATTTAAAGAGAAAACTCAGAAATGGTCAATATTTTTTTAAAAAAAATTTAACACATGTAAAGAGGGTTAAAAAATTATTATATTTGGCATCGTTAACTCAAAACTGACAAAAATGGACATACGCGGTTATTCCAGAAAATCACAGATATCTTAAGTACTATGATAGAGAAGTTTTGCAAATTTGTCTCAGATCATCTATTATTAACGTTAGTAGTCAGACAAAAAAATGGGCGGGATTAGACAAATGCGCGAGGTACCCCCACACAAACTTAATATTAAATGTGATATATCTGAATTACTGTATAAGTTAGAGCCTTGGGACTTTGATTGAGCCCTTTCATAAGGATTCGGAAGGGGGGGGGGGAGGGAGAGGGTGTAGCGAAGCACACCGGTTTACATCTAGTGTTTAATAAAAGCTTAAAGTATGTACTTTTTTCTACAAATAGGCTCTTATTATTATTATTTCTAAAATTTGTATATTTAGATCTTCAAGTAGCATCTTTTTTTATTAAAAAAAAAATTAAATTCTTTTGACTGATGTAGAAAATCTAAAGGAAACAGTTCCTTTTGAACCTAATGAAACCTAGCTCATCTGAAAGGAAATTTTGTCTACTTTTATATACCGTTATCGGTTGACTTCGCACGAATTTGCACGGGATGTTTTTTGTTCATTTTATAAGCACACCTCTTACTTTCTTATGTTTTTTAATATCATGAAAAATCCAGGAAAAGTGTAGAGGGGAATTTTTTTTTACAGAAATATTTAAAGTTACTGCACCCTGTATTTCTCCACTTGAAAACACAATCATGTCAATTTTAAATATAACTTACTTCTAAATCAATTGGCATCACTAATTATGCTGATGAGGTGACAAATTGTCCAGTATTTACAGTTATCTTAAAAGCCTTTTTAATAAAAAAAAAATAAGCGCGGTTTTTGACATTCTTAGGTATTTTTGCAAAATTTAATTAAATAAAATCATAAAATGTCCCGGAAAAATGCGACTTTGATTACCCGTGCCGAATTTTTTGATGTGTGGTCTTCAGTTTGCAAATCAGAGAGACAAAATGCACTACTCAATTTTGTGTCTGAACGAATAAGCTTTGAGCACGTTTATGCAGATACAAAAAATGTAAAAGATGAAATATATTTAAGTTCAAAAACCATAGAAAAAAAGTGGAGAACAAGTGGCTGCAGGAGAGAACGGCAGATTTTTATATAATATTACATACTCGTATATCTTTGGTTGTAACTTTTGAATTTTATTTTTAAGGTTTTTAACGAAACATAAGGAGTGGGTAGCTCAGGGCTATTTTGTTTTTAGTCAGACAAGTGAAGACCTCAACTTTGAAGGAAATCGGAAAGAACTGCCTTGTACTTCAAGGGCAAGATGGCCACCTAAGCCTTTTGAATTGTGCACCGACACATCTAAGAGAAATAAAATCCGTGGGCTGGTGAACTCAACATCTACGTCTGAATTACTTTTTGCTGGTCAGATGGCCAAAAGATCAGATGGAATTCGTATCGCAGCAGATGTAATAAAATCGGTTGCGGAATCAGAAGTTGATGCAACTCAATTATTAAAAGCTAGAAAAGAGGTACAGCTGCAACGGTCACTAACAAGAGAATATACAATATTAACTCGCAACAGTTACAAAACTCTGCGGAAACAAGCAATGAAATTGGGTCACTTACTTTATCCTTCTGCGTATGGGTTAAAAAAAGCGAAGGAAGCAAGATTATTTTCCACCTGAAGACAGTATATTTTTTGACGAAAGCCATGCAAGTATCGTTGTAAAAGATATTGTAAATTTGACCACTGCTCGTTTGTTAAAAGTGCAAGAGCCTGTCATTGCTGACAATGTCCCTAATTAAAGCACATTGACTTTTGTTTGTAAATGGGGTGGTGATGGCTGTTCAGGACATAGCACATACAAGCAAAGGTTTCAGCAAAAAGGTAGAACTGACAAATATTTATTTGTCATTTCTTTCGTGCCTTTAATACTGCGATTAAAAGAAAACCCAAGTGTAGTTATCTGGCAAAATGAAAGTCCATCGTCCACTCGGCTTTGTCGACCAATAAAATTTTTGTTTGCTAAAGAAACAGAAGAACTTTTGGTAGAGGTGTTTAAAAGCATTCGCGATCAAATTGATATATTCAATAATTTCGAAATAACAGTAGCAACAGAAAATCTCAAAATTTAATATAAATTTGTGTTGACGATGATAGATGGTAAAATTGCCAATTATTTAACTTCTCACAAATCCACGCAATCTTGCTATATGTGGCGCTAAGCCTATTGAAATGAATAAAATGGTAATTGATAAGAATCCAAATACAGAATTTTATTGTTACGGTCTCTCAAGCTTACACGCTTGGTTAAAAACATTTGAATGCCTTAGCACATAGTCTAGAAGTAAAAAAATGGGCAATAAGAGATGACGACGATAAAATTATGGTCAAAACGTGTAAGAAACGAACACATGATCAATTTAAATCTGAAATGGGTCTCATAATCGACAGGCCAAAACCGGGTTTTGGAACTAAAAATCATGAGAAATCTGCAGAGATAACTGTACTGGACAAAAAACTAATAAATAATTTTTATATTATTTTAAGTTGCATTTCTTCCGGCGATGACATAAATTTGCCCTTATTTGAATTCTTCTTGAAAGAAACGAAGGAATTATATTTAGAGCAATATAGCTGGTATTGTGTGCCTGTTAACGTGCATAAAATTCTTTGTCATGGTAGTGAAATTATTAAATCGTGCATTATTCCAATTGGGCAATTGTCCGAAGAGGCACAAGAGGCTCACAACAAAGATTGCAGACGTTTTCGTATGTCACACACTTGAAAAACATCCAGAGTCGATACGAATAGAGACTTGCTGAATATGTTACTCATATCTTCAGATCCTCTTATAAATTCTTATACAGAAAACCCTTTAAAAAATTTTCGACAAATCTCTCCAGATATTTTAAAATAACTTTTCCAGCTTCACAGCATAATAAATGTGGCAGATGCACGGTTTTCTAAGGATGATGAAGTCGATCTTGAAGAATATTCTTCCAGCAGCATTGATAGCGATTGATCATAAAAATCTGTGAATATGTTGTATAATATATTTCTGTAAAAAAAATCTAATCTTGAGCAATATCTTTTTTTTTATTTCTTCAAACTTGTCATATTTTGGAAAAAAATATGACTTTGGTCTACTAAAATAATAATATCTAAAAAAACTAATAAGTCGACAAAAATTAAATTTTGCACAAAAATCAACGAAAACCACAGTTGTCTTATTGCATAATTCTTTTTTCAATATTTCGTTGTTTATATTTTATATGAATTTTTTTGATCAAAAAGCACAAAAAATTTCGCATCACGTGCCACGCCCACTAAAATGAATTTGTGGAACTTTCCCAGAACAAAAGTTATTAAGTGCAACTAAAGCAACAATTTAAGTTAAGAAAAAATTTTTTTCGTCTAGCTTATATGAAACGATTTGACGAGACGACCATTTGACGAGAATGCGGTCAAAAATCTATAACTTTTGATTGGATTGGAATTTTGATATGCGGTTTTTTTTGTTTGGTAGGTGAGACCTTAGCCTTTAAGTTTTGCTATAAAACGTAATTCTCGACCGAAAATAGAAAAAGTTACGGAGGGTTTAAAATACATTTTCATTTGTATTGATTTTAAGTACAAAAGTGAAGTGTTAAAAGGTAAAAAAAAGGTTTTTTTTTTTAATATAATGTCTTATTTTTTCAGTTAATTTTACAACTAATACTGTTTAACAATTTTTTAAGTTAATTTTTTCAGAAAATGCCAAACTTTGGCCCTCGTAAACTTTTTAGTCCTAATGTGCACAAGGGCCAAAGGTTGTTTTTTTTTTTTTTTTTTTTGAAAGATCCCGAGTTCAAATATAATTTATTAAGCAGCGAACGTAAAAGTTGCCTTATATTGATTAAATATAGAGAAGTTTCAATGAAAAACTTGTATGTTTTTGCTTTAGTTAAATTTTTTTTTATTGTCTTTTTAAATATTTCTATATCAATTTTTATGGTAAATTTATGAAATATTACAATTTTTATTATAAATTTACAAAATCTATAAATTTTTAAAGCAAGAA
The DNA here is from genome assembly GCA_963682025.1 of Cordilura impudica. NCBI lineage: Eukaryota > Metazoa > Arthropoda > Insecta > Diptera > Scathophagidae > Cordilura > Cordilura impudica. The sequence continues at coordinate 295,900,399 of OY821517.1, forward strand.
AATTTTTTAACTATATAAAAAAAGTGTAACTTATTGTTAGTGTAATGAAAAAGTACTTTAAATCAACCAATTTTAATAAAAATTTCTTCTAATTGATTTTCATCTTCTAAAAGTTGTTTAGCTTCTTCGTCTAATTCAATAGAGGTAGTTTTCCATTTTTGACGAATGTTGGACATATATGGATCTGAAGTGCACAACAAAATAGTGATAAGGTCTTCATTAGTACAACATCTGGACATTTTCCTTGCGTTGTGCTCGCGAAAGAATGTGTAGTCTTTGTTCCTTTTTTCTTGCGCTTCTTCAGATAGATCTCCTGTGGGTAGCATATTGTTTTGAATTATTTGTTCCCCATGGTACAAAATTTTATGAACTGTGGATGGCATATATCTCCAAGAGTATGTTTCATTATAAAGTATAGCTGTTTTATTGGCGTACTCTCCAAATTTTTTTTCATTTAACTTTCTGCTGCATGCTAGAACTTGTAATATGATTTTGAATCGTCTTACTAATTCATGATCTACACCTGTGATAGATGCTGCAGTTTCCGGATCGGAAAAAAATCTACTTGCAGTATTTCCATCAATTGTGTTTCTTTCCCCTTGTTTTGGTTGGTCGATTACGAGGCCTAGCTGTAGATATTTGTGTTTAATTTGTTTTTTTTTGCTTTCTTTTTTCTTAATTTTCTTTGTTTTTTCGCACTGTTTCACCTAACGGACCAAATTCCAAATCATAACCCAATTTAAGAATATGCTCCATGAAACGTATTCTAGCATGAAGAGGGGACATTCCAAATTCGTAGGCTTCCTTAAAACTATCGTCTTCTGGTGGGGGTTGGCTTAATTGACTTGATGTCTTTTGGCATAAAATGCAGCTTGACGTTGACTTTGTTCCAGTTAAAGCTTGTGCAACTTTTCCATCAATCATTGTGAGACACATTTTAAAATGTACTTCAATGTCTTGGTCATCAAATTTAAATATTACTGGTTGAAGTTCCTTAATTTGATCTTTTATTTTTTGAACTTCTTCAGTTATGACATCTTTGGTTTCCTTTTTGAATGCAAATTTTATTGGTCTGCAATACTTTGTTGAAGAAGGAATTTAATTTTTCCATATATCAATTTCTGTTGCTGTACTAGTTGACGACTCTAAGACGCTTTACCTTTTTGTTAAGTGCAATGGAACGAAAGATACCATAAATAAATTAGCATCTGATGAATGAATTTTCGGCATTAAATTGCTTGTATTGTTTCTGACCAGAGGATCGATCACATCCCCATTTAGAAATTAAAGTAATGCTACCATTACCAATTTTTTTTAAATGATCAGTATCCAGCGTATTTAGCAATCGTTCTGCAGTATGTTCATGGAGATCTTGCAATTTTATTCTGCTGATGTTAAAGTGACACTAATAGAAGATTGTGAAGGTAAGCATTCTTTTTTTGGCAAAAACTAAATCTCGATACTCTGGAAAAATCCCACAATTCTTTTCATTGGTTCGCTTCCGCAATTCCTTATATTGATTTTTGGTCCATTTCAAATCCAAAAATAGGGTAGAACGCTTCTTCCGTCGTAAATTTCTTATCTTCAATTGGTGTAGGAATGCTTTTCAAAATCCTCTTTGTGTGCCTTGGGCTCGCTTCTACTATTTTTTCAATTATTTCAATTTTATTTTTTTTATTTTGGGTTGGTTTAATTTGGTGCAAAAATGAATCCTTAATAATTCTTTGAGAAATTTCTTCATTGATATTCTCCAGCTTGCGCCTTCGAGATCTTTCACTACATCCGTCAATTGGTTTTGCTGGTCGACCCTTTTTTCCACTTTCGTTGGCAGTTGTAGATGCACTCTCAAAAATAAGTTCCTTTATTAACCAGTCTTGGTAACGTTTGTACATCTTTGCCTTGCTATGAGAACATTCAATGTACCGTCTTTTCAAATTCGATGCAAAATTAGTAATTTTTCCTTTGTGCATTTCAATGTCTTCTAGGTTACAATTCCTAAAGAAGTCGTTGCTCACTATGTGCAAAATTACATCGTCTACATCATTTCGTTGAAAATAAATATCTGCCAGATCTCTGTAACAGTACTTAGCCATTGCACAAATTGTAATGAATAATAATTGTGGAAACATTATTATAGATACTCTTTCTTGCAATTATGTAAAATAAAAATTTTTATCTTTTATTACCACTTTTAGAAGCATAAAAAACCCACACCCTAACCCCTTTTGAAAAGTGAAGCATACCTGCTCATATCTTAAAGGGCTATGTCGCAATAGTTTTTTTTTTCCATTTACCTGTTATTTAAATTGTTTCCCATTTTGTCAGGTATTTAAACTATATAACTCTAATTCAGACTATTAATGTTTTTGAAAGATACCTATGTAAATGTACCTGTAACAATTAAGCGCAGTATATCTCAACCCTTTTTTATAAGTATACTAGATGTAACCCGGTGTGCTTCGCTACACCCTCCCCCCCCTTCCGAATCCTTATGAAAGGGCTCACGTAAAGTCCCAAGGCTCTCACTAATACAGTAATTCAGATATATCACATTTAATATTAAGTTTGTATAGGGGTGCCATGCGCATTTGTCCAATCCCGCCCATTTTTTTGTCTGACTACTCGAGTTAATAATAGATGACCTGAGATAAATTTTCAAAGCTCTCTCTATCATAGTACTTAGTATATATGATATTAAAAATTTACTTTGTATGGGAGGTGCCATGCCCACTAAAATTTCAGGAAGATCAGATAAGTCGTTACGGAGATTACCTCCTACAAACAAACAAACACATTACCTCTTTATTATGCAGAGTATAGATCATTAATATAGATTCCTTTATTTTGATACTTGCTGATATAAAATGATTTTTGCTTTTTTAATTCGGTTCAATAATTATCAGATTTTTCGGCGTTCCTGCCCTGGAGGTACATGTAGCTGCCCATGAGAAGAACATGGATTTGCCAAATTAGATCTGGCAACACTCAACTATTGGCCTTGAACTTAAAATATCACTTGGCAATTTTTATTTTTAGTGATTTTTGATTTTGCCCATTTTTGATTTTGAAAATTTTTGTTTTTGGGCGATTTTTATTTTTCGCGATTTCTGGGTTTAGCGATTTTGATTTTGACGATATATTTTCCACGACAAATCACATTGATAACTAATGTACTTGTCAAAAGACTGTTGCTTTCGTAGTACATCATATTTTTTATATAGGAGGTGCCACGCCCACTTATCCCATCCCGCCCAATTTTTATCGGACTGCTCACATTAATATCTGGTGGACTGGTGCAAAATTTCGAGTCTTTCCCAGTTATATGATATTAGATATCTATTTTGCATGCGCGGTGCTACGCCCACTGCTTCGATCGCGCCCATTTTTTTTGTTCTACTAATCATACAAAGAACCTATGGGCTCACGCAAAGCCATAAAGCTATCTCTTTTACAGTACTCCAGATATATGACTTTAAGAAGTTACTTTGCATGGGCAGTTCCACACCCATTGGTGTGAACCCACAAATTTTTTGTCTGACTACTCATGCTAAGATCTGATGGGCTCGTGCAAATTGCAAAGATTCCCTTTTTTAGTACACCAGTTATATGATATCATATATTTACTTTGTATGGGCGGTGCCACGCCCACTGCTCCGATCACGCCCACTGCTCCGATCACGCCCATTTTTTGTGTAACTAATCATATGAATAACTTATGGGTTCACACAAAGTCCCAAGACTCTCACTATAACAGTACTCCAGATATATGGCATTTTATTTTTTATTTGTATGGCAGGTGCTACGCCTATTGGTCCGATACTGCCCATTTTTTGTCCGACTGTTCACATTAATAATAGGTGCCATCAGACAAATTTGAAAAGCTCTCTCTGTCACAGTACTCGAGATATATAACATTGAATTATTACTTGTATGGGAGGTACCACGCCCACTTCTCCGATCCCGCCCATTTCCGGCGTGGCTACTAATATTAACAATAGGTGACCTCACACATATTTGCAAAGCTCTCCCTATCATAATTCTCAATATATGCATATGATATTAAAAATTTACTTTGTGTGGGAGGTGCCACGCCCACTAAAAATATTGAAAAAATTATAGCCTATAGCACTTCCCATATCCGCAGTAAGACTCCGTGAAAATTTCAGGAAGATCAGATGGCTAGTTACGGAGATTACCTCCTACAAACAAACAAACAAACAAACAAACACACATTACCTCTTTATAATATTAGTATAGATAACAACTCCATACAACTTTACCGACACGCAAAAAAATACACCGCGGAGCACCGGTACTACCAACTTTTGTATTCATAACACTCAGACGGACGGACGGACATCGTTTAATCGACTCAGAAAGTGTTTTTGAGTCGATCCGTATAATAAAAGATGGATAAAGGTCCAATATTTTTGGCAGTTACAAACATCACCTCAAACTTAACATATCCTAACCACGTAGTGGACAACTTTTGTATTCATAAATTTTGCAGAAAATATCTAACCTTGGGTCAGAAAAATTGTTCTGGTGCGCACGGGCGGATACTGGCGGGTGTATAATGGGGTACAGAAGCATAGGGGAGGATTCGGACTATAGAAGAGTGCAAGATTTTTTCTGACTGCTTTTGACTGGTAGGAGTTATGCTCTATTAAGTAGGAGATTTTCGGAAAATTTGGGCCATTTTTAAAATTTTTTTTTTTTAAATTTCGGAATGACTCAGTGATTTTACATTTTTAACATTAATAGCATGGAAGCCACAAAATTAAACAAAATTTATCCCACTTCAAAATCTTTTAAATCGAAAAAGTTACAGTAATTCAAAAATAAAAATTTAAAAAGAAATTTTTAATTTTAGCAAAATACTGAGAAAGCCATTTTTCGAAGACCCTGTTCGCTGTGATATAGTTGAGATAGAGTCGCAATTTTTTCGCTCCCGAGGTTGACTAATATTTACTTTCAAATGAATAACATAACTTTAAAATCGGTAACAAAAAAAAAAAAAAATGATTTTTGGCCGCCTTCTCAAAATATGGTCCACTGTGCGCCGTTTGCTATTGAAATTGGTGAAAGGCGGCGGCTAGAGACCCACCAAAACCCCCCTTTCATTATATCGATCGACTCAGAATTATTTATTGAGTCCTAATCCCCATATAACAAATTTATAACAATTACGCACAAATTTGGCTTATGTTTAATTTCTATATCCAATTAGTTGTGCCCAATACCCTAAACTCATAGTTTAGGATATCATATGGTCGGTCTGGACCGAGAATAATTTTCTTCCTTGTTTTTTCGTTGTTATATTTGGGACAGAACTACATTTCGAATACATTTTTTTTTATACAAAAATCTTTAAGACATCTAAAAGTATTACTCTTCCCCTTCCATTCTTGGATTTTTTCAAATATTTTATTTTGTCTTATCATCCATTACAATACGATCAACCCACAATTTCACGCCTTTTTATTTCTCAAAGTATTTCTGAAATATTTTTTTATTTCTACCTGTTATGCAGTTTACAGAACCACACGGGCAGTGATTTTGATTTGAGAGATATCACAAAAGCTTGAGCTATATCAATTATTATTGACTGTTACAAAAGCCAGCACAAACTAATAATAGGATACTGGTTAGTGTAGCATATAAAGAAATTAAAAATGATGATGAGTGTACAAGTAATTTCTAGTTACGTACGTCTTGTATTTATTTACGTACATACGAAATGTTTATATTAAATTATTTTTTGTTTTCGTTAAAGATTGCGATATTTTCATTTTGTTGTGGTTGCTGTTGATTTTAATTTTTTTTTGTTTTGATTTTGCAGTTTTAGTAGATAAATTAAAAAGCAACATAACGACGAAGACGAAGGGAAAAAATTAAGAAAAACTGGAAGAGGCGTAGGGAAAATTTTGAAAAATTCTTAAAAGAATATTTAATAGAAAATGTCTGTTTTTGTGTTGAAAAGAAAAAGAGCAGAGAGTTAGGTGGAAAAAAGAGGCAGAAAGTGGTGCAAGAGATAGAACTGAAGAAAAAAAAAAACATAAAATTATTAAATTTATTGATAAAATTAACAAATACAGTTGTTCCGTTTATATTTTCGATATATACTAAGGATTTATATTTGTTTCAAAACTTTTTCCATAATTTTGTGCTTTCTTTAATTTACAGATTACTATGGAAAAACGACGTAATACCTTGGACCGTTTTCAGAGATTGGGTTTTGGACGAAAATCTTCACCCAATACTCAGGCCGCAAGTGCCTCAAACCATGGCGACAATAGTGGCTCTTCGAAAAATCGCAAGTCAGCTGAAAAAACTGAAAAATTACGTGAATTAACTGAATTATTGAAGGGTAGCGGTAATAATCGCTTATCCCCAACACCGCCACCAGTGCCACCACCACGAAAACCCAGATCCGCCTTGCATTCACCATCAGTTAGTTCAGAAAAAACGGATGCCGATGAAAAATCATCGAGCACACCGCCAACGTCAATATTATTGTCATCATCACCGGAAGCCACTGAAGCAGCGATGTCATTTATGTCGACGCATACCGATGAGATATTGCTAATGGATCACAATGAACAAACCAACAATAACAACTCAAATTCTACAAATAATTTACAAAAGCTTGCTGCCGAACAGCTGAAGAAGGGAGCAGCGGGACGGAAGGCTCGCACACAATTAAAACTAAACAATGCTACATTAACAACAACAACATCAACGCCACTCTCCTCTCCCACATTGAAAGCAAACGCAAGTCTCTCCAACTTAGAATTGTTGATACAAAAACAACAACGTGAAAATTCAAAATCACCACCACCTATTCTAGAGCACGATGCTGCTGTGGCGGACGATTGCGTTGATGGTGATACTGAAATTATTGATTCACTAAGTAGTACGCGTATTGCAACGAAACTAGACAAAGCAGAATCACGCACGATTATCGGTTCGTATTGCCAAAAAAGTATACCATTTCGATCGGCTTCATTTTCGGCCATTGATTATTCGGCTGGTAAATATAAGAAATCTGCACTGAGTGCTTTACGGGATCGTTTGAGACGTGAAAAAGCCGTAGAACCCACCAGTACTACAACATCGATATTTAATAGTGTCGTGGACAATCTAACGTGGAATCGCAAGAAGCTGGATGATAAAGAAGCCACTGTGGAGATCCCGAAAAGCCCTGAAACTCCAAGTAAAAGGGAGCCCGATTGGATTCATATACCTTTGAAGCAAAAATCTGAAATCAGTCTTAGTTTATGTTATGGTCAGGATAGGCCACTGGAAGATGTAATGGAGTCACCGGATATTATACCCGAAGAAGAGGTGTTTATGGCTGATACCATACAAGGAGTACCTGAAAAATTGGAGGGCGCTTGTGTGGCCACCATGGTAGCGGCTCATGCTAAAATGGAATCTTTAACTGATACCATACAATCGGAAAATGATTATATAATAGATGAAACGCAGGTACCAGTGACGGTAGATTCCCAGGACTTACAGGAGGCCAGATCCGATAGTCTAGAAAGATCAGCGGAGGAAAGTATAACCGCTAGAGATCCTTTGAATGATATTTTCGAGCCAAATTTGGCCACTTTAATGGAAGAACAAATTCCCTTGGAGTCACCACCAGATAACTTTCTACAAACCGCCACTACCTGTCTGATACCCGTATCAGTGTATGAATGCGCCGCTCAAGAATGGGGTTTAGAAAATCCTCCTCAGGAATGGGTAGAGGCCATGCCAGAAAAATTTGATGTAATACCAGAAACCATGGAACCATTGGTGTCACTAGAACTGTGTCAAATGGAAAATGCTGAAACTAAAACTCAAGCAGATGGAGTACCCACTATATCAGTTTCTAGATCTTCCGATGAACTCGTAGACAATTCAATACTACGCAAAAAGGAAGAACCTGAAGATAATTCTCTAACATATTGCGAATTGGCGCACGATAGAAGGCAGGCATCTCTAGACTATCAGGAAGTAAAGAAACGTTACAGCCAGGATGATATGGAATTGGCAACCGATAAAAGATCATCTTTGGATAACATACCTACCAGACATAGTTCAGATGAGCGACGCAAAGTAGATATGTCCAAAAGACGCAAGGGCATCTATATAGAAAATTGGCATGAACATTCGGAAGTAGATGGTACTGCTAGTGCACCTAAATCCTTAGCTTTAGATATTTCCATAGCCAATTTGAACGCCATTAAGCCAGACTCTGCTGAAGATAATATCATGTATATAAACAGCCCGCTAACCGATGATAATCGCACTCCCGCCTCTATATATTCTTTTGACCTCAATACACCCGAGGCCGAATATCAAAGTCCCCCAGCTTGGGCTTCTCGGAATCCTATTATGGCAAGTTTTAGTTTGCAGAGTTCGGAGGAAAAAGATGATATCCCCTTAGCCTCGCCTCCAATATCGTTAAACACTAATCACGTTAGTTTACCGCGCCAACATAAAAGTTATCCCTATTTGCGCACCGATTCAATATCGGATAATGAAAGTGATCGTACTCCACCGCCGTCACGAGATCGTACCAGTCCAGCTTTAAGTGATTATGATTTTAAACGTTATTCTAAGCGACCCCTACGTGGTCCCTATGGTCAAATGTTGGAGGCTGAAATGAAAAAACCCAATAAAATGCATTTTGAGGAAATTTTGGAAGACCTACGTGAATCTGATGTGTAAGTATTGAAAAATATATTATATTATATATACATATTGTTTGTACTCGTTGTGTTCCAATTTAACATTATTTTAAGGAAAAATATTATATTAAGAAGCTTTAGAAATTATATGTATGTATGTATATTAGACCTCGCCTCACTTATATGGAAATTTTTTTTTTTTCGAATTTTGCATTTGGGGATTGGTTAAATATGCAATTTGATGTAAAAATGTGGTAAAATTTGAAGTCGATCAGAGTGTGCCAACCCGTGCCACAATGAGGTCAAAGTTCAAAATATATAGAAAAATCGTTTTTTCATCGATGACAAGTTATTTATTATAAAAAAAAAACATGTAATTCATATAATGTTTTCTTAATTTGCAATTTTTTGTATTCAAACATTTCATTAAAAAAAAGAAGAGAATTAATATTATTAAATTATTATAAGAGCGACGATTTAGTATATGATGGGAATTCCTTTCGGTAGTTCTCAACAACATGAAGCAAGTACTGCTTGTCTTCTTCGCTATGTGTTAAGGACCGGTTAAAATCTGTAATAAGTTTGACTTTTCTCTCAGCAGCATCATTAACAACATTAATATTTTTCAGAATTTGAACGCCTTTAATGTATTCTGCTCTTTCGTGCCAATTTGAGGGATCAAAGTTTAAAAAATTCGTGTCTATTTCCAAACGTGCAAAAAAAGTTTTTGTTTTATGTGTTACAAAGCAACTCAAATCTTTAGATTGAAATTCTTTAAATTCTTCAATATTAGCGCAAACTTTTTTAGGCAGCGAAATTACATTGTCTTCCTCAGTTTCGATCTCAGTTCCAAGTGCCGCAACCATTTTTCTTTTTACGCCAAAGTCCACGTTGCAATCAAAAAACGCAAGAGCAACTAACTCTTCCGATAAATACCATAGGTGGTTTCGGATTTTTGCTAATAATAGTATTGATATGTTTGGGTCAATATAACTTGCAATCTTTATAACCAGCTGTAAATCGTTATTTGGTGCTTCGACAGCATAAGTGGTTCTGAACCAGTACGGAACATACAGGCTTACCAGAAATATACAAATATTTCGCAAACCATTCAACTGGCTGGAAGACATTTGAAACTGTTTTTGTAAAGCATATATTTTTAAAACATATATGGCTTTCGACATGAATCTTGTATGGGATGTTGCCCCAGGTGCACGAAATGCGAATTTTGGGATGCTGCCACCAAGAAAAATATGCGTAAGTTGTAATAACTCCTTATAATCATGTCGAATATAGCTTTTTCTAAATGTTTAATACAAATCTCTTTGCTGAAGTTACATTCTTCGACACTTACATCACGTTGCACTTCTTCATCCATAATACCAACTTTGAAATCTTCCAACTTAAAAGTGTTCCATTCCCGTGAAAAACGTTCAAATATAACAACTTCTGGACCACTAGATTTTCCAAAATATACCTCAAAAATAGGTCGCAGTAAGATTTCTGCAATATGATGCCTGCACGGTAACCACATCAAACTCCGTTCTAATTTTTTCTCCAGCAACATTGCTGTCCCATTATGTTGACCAGTGTTGGTAGCAGTTGTGTCAAAGCACACCATTTCTAATGAATTTATCTTGTTCATTTTCGTTAAATAATCATATATTGATTGTGCGATTGCTGCTCCAGATCCAACTTCAATAATTGGAATGGCATTTAACTTTTCAATTTTTTCTGCAGTTAAAACAATAGCTAGGCGGTCAACTTTTTCTTTTCCAGCCATTGCAGGAAGTAGTTTACCATCCCAATGTAGAACGAATGTGTCAGGAATCTGAAAAAAGTTAATTCTGTGAAATATTCATAACAATTTTAAAATAAGTTTGATTACCTTGAAGTTCTCAATATTTTCTTTGCCATGACGTTGACGATATTCTTTGCGTTGTCTTCTCAAACTTGTAGAATTAAGAACCAAATTTTCAATATTGTGACCTAAAGCTTTCGCTGTCGCAGAAATAAAATGGATTGCGAGTGGAGTCGATATATTACCAGCATCCATACATGCCAACATTCTGTCATCTATGAATTTTTCCTTAACACGATTCTCTGTCGGGTTAATGTTTTTTGGTTCAATTGTCGGCGAATCTGCAGACTTTTCAGATTCACATTCACCTTCATCACTTGCATCAAATTGTACAGTCAAGACTAAAGTAAAAATTATTGAACAAAATAAGTTAAAAGAAAAAAATTACTCATGCTGAGTTTAATATAATCTTCAGAGCTTTCAATTCTTTGATGCTTTTTTTGCGTCGATTTTCCTTTTCTTCTCTTTCCGCCTTACGCTTTTCTTTATTTGTTAGGTTTTGATCTATTGAAGTCATTATGCCAACACGACCTTGTTCCCTTTGTTTAATTAAGAAATCTCTATCCTCCTGAATAGAAATTGTTTCTAAGGCATCAACATGTGCAATATCGAATAAATTTTTAAAATGTTCTTTGAAATCTTCTTCCATTTTTCTACGACTTGCAAATTTAGATTTAGAAACTTTTTGCACCTTTCTCCACTCATCATATAATTTGTTTAATTTTTCAACACATGTTCTTTTGTGTAACGTTGGAATACGAGCTCTTTCCCAGAAGGGCAATATTTCTTCTAACGCTAATACAGAACTCTCTTTAATTGTCTTTTTTTCACACCGCACATAATAAAAAAAGTATTGTAAGATTTAGAGATTTATTTAGCGCCATAATTAAAAAATCTGTACTGATTGTACTATTTTTAATTCTTTTAATGAACGACTTTTCACAACCGCACTCAATTTCGCAATGGAAAAATACTAAAATCAAAATATAAAAGCTAAACTAAATTAGTGGCAAAATGTCACAATGTACTATACCATTAGTTTTCTTAGAATATAAGAACGTGGAATTTAACTTCGTTGTTGCTTAACTTTTTTACTATAACTTTTTAAGCAGATCATGCTTCACATCACTTATAATTTACAGTTAGTTTGTCTGATCGTTTATAATAAATAACTTGTCATCAATGAAAAAACGATTGTTTTCTATATATTTTGAACTTTGACCTCATTGTGGCACGGGTTGTCACACTCTGATCGCCTTCAAATTTTACCACATGAATTTTTACATCAAATCGCATATTTAACCAATCCCCAAATGCAAAATTCGAAAAAAAAAATTTGAGGCGAGGTCTAATGTATATATATCTGTGGCATTAACCGCCTAAGCCGAAAATCATGCTTTTGAGAAAAATAATTGTTTATATAAATGTAGTGGGGCTTCATTACGACTTAGGCCAGTATGTTGTCATTAATAACTTAAAAAAAAACAGCGTTAGAGAAATAGTGATTTCACGTAAATATAAAACGTTGTTAGTAGAATATGATAGAATACATACATAATCGTTCTTAAATCGACTTAGGCTATTATCGATATTTTATAAGGATTTTGATTCAAAACTAATAGTACATTGTGATATTCAAATTTGTTGAAAATTTGTGGTCAGGGTGTTAAGAGTTTGTGTTTATATTTAGAACTATCCAAAAAATGGAACAAGAAGCACGGTTTGTAGCCATAAATTCAATATCACTTTTTGGCTCGTTTTAAAAAAGTCATCCTTTGGTGGTCCACTGAAATTTGTATCCAAGCTATAGCATATAGTGTATGCATATATAAAGATATAAAGATTTGGTACATAATGGAGATCGCTATTGAAGTTGGTGAAAACTGTGAATCTTATACATATGTATATATAAAAATGGAGTTTTGTACGTTTGTTTGTACGTTTGTTTGTGGTTTATAAGAGACTACACCGATGAACCGATCGTCTTTAACTTTTTACAGTACGTAACTGCCTATCCGGAAAGAAAAGTAGGCTATTTGTTTTTATTTCAAGTGGGCGTGGCACCTGCCATATAAAGTGAATTTTTACATTTAATTTTAAAACATAACATCTAGAGTGCTACGACAGCAGGAGTTCTGAAACTATATACATACATGTACATTAGGGTGGTCCTACGTTATATGGACATTTTTCAAATTGCGATTTTGGGGATATACGGGGTCCAGTTTGTTACCTATCAATATAAAACTGATAAATGTGAAGTTTGGGGACAATCCGATAAAGAAAAGTCGCGCCGGAAATCGATTGAAAATTTCAAGTGTGTTTATATGGGGAAAATATGACTTTTTGAGATTTTACGAAAATTTCGTTCTATAGTTTAATTTTTGCGACAACTTGTTATAAGAATCTGGATCAGTATTAAATTATCTTTTCAAAAATTTATAAAAATTCAAAATGGAATAAAATTCGCCAAGAAATAGCAAATGTCCCAGACCACTTTTGTGCCAAAAAGAAAAAAAAAAACTAGATCATGAAATTTGATAGCATTTTTTTCAACTTTGAGAAATTGATTAAAGCCATAATTTTTTTTGTCTCTATACTTATAAGTAATCAGATATGAGGTATTGTTTTCTCACCGCATTGTTAACCTATTGCGCATTGAGACCGAAAATGATAAATTTTTTTGATAAAATTTTGAAAACTCCTTTTTCAAGTTTTAAAAAATTTTCTTAAACAAAATTTAAAACATGGATCTGGTACTTTAAAATTTTGTTCAGCACATGTTACAGATTAAAACTGTGAAGCTTAAAGGAAATCGCTGTGCCAGAATTTTTTTGACAAGGATTTTATTTTTGCGGATTTCGAGAAAAATGGGATTTTTGTAAAATATTCTGTAAATGTACTCTTTCTAAAATCAAAAATTCATCACTTTTCTACTTTTAAATATTATATTTTATCTTAATGGCCTAGGGTTTCGGAAAAAGAATTATATGACTGCATTAACCCTTTTGGAATTGGGGTCACATATGACCCAAGCTAATAAAAGACAATTTATTCAAAAAATTCAAATATTTTGTAAGTGCTTAACCAATTTTGTTATAAAATTATTTTATGTATCAAAACTATCTATATTTTTCTAAATAAAATAAGAAGACCTACAAATGACCCAAAGCTAATAAAATACATTTTATTCAAAAGAATATGAAATATAAAATTTATATAATAATATAAAATTAAAGAAAAGCAATACTTATTGCAAGTCGTAAGTGATTACAGAAAACAATTTGAATCGCACACGAAATCATTCTTAAATACACCAAAATAAATAGAATTAATTCCATATTTAATATTCTGTTGAATAAATTGTCTTTTATTAGCTTTATATTATTTGTGGGCCTTCGTATACTATTTGGAAAAATATAGATTGTTTTTATACATAAATTAATTTTATAACAAAATTGGTTAAAAGTTGTTTAAATTTATATTCGTGATAAGCAGATAATTGCACCAAAGATATATCACAATGTTTACGTGAGGGCTAAAGAGGTTCCACTGTACTTAGATGATGTCTTTTGTAAATCGATGGTCACGTACAGAGTGCGCTGTTATTATTTAAGTTTTTCATTTTCTTTGACATTTTCTTATATATTTGTTGTAAAACTTTAGTTTTCCAACCGCGTACTTGTAATCGTTTTTCCTTAATCGTTGTCGAACTTTGGAAGGACGAAGATCGTTTTTTTTTCCTTTACTCGTGATTTTTCAAGTGTAAATTTTATATACCCCGCCATCTTTGTGAAAAATAAAGATAAGTACTTTGAATTTATTTTACGCTATTGTTGGAAAAAACCTTAAAAACTTGGTGTTTATTTTGTTAATCTTTTGGTGCTTTAGCTTGATTTCTTGGATTCCACAACCTTAGGACCTTGAGAGGATTTTTTTAACATTGAATAATTTTGACCCCAGGAGCACTGAAGGGTTATATAAATAAAAATTAACCTAATTATTTTTCTTATATTCTAAATAGTGCTTTCATCGAGTTTAATAGAAAAGCTCGTTTTCGGTAATCTTTATTTAGAAATATCTTAAAAACAAAAGCTGGCCTTGGCAAATAATGGGTTAACGTTCTCGGATTCTTCCCAAACGGAACGGAAGTTCTACACATTTGGTTATTATATTTTAAGCGTCGCATAAAAAAATTCAGCAGCACTTACAAAATATGTGAATTTTTTTTAATAAATTGTCTCTTATTAGCTTGGGGTTATATGTGACCCCAATTCCAGAAGGGTTAATGCGGTCATATTATTTTTTTCCGAAACCTTAGGCTATTAAGATAAAATATAACATTTAAAAGTAGAAAACTGATGAATTTTTACCACAAAGTAGTTAGAAAGAGTACATTTACAGAATATTTTACAAAAATCCCATTTTTCTCGAAATCCGCAAAAACAAATTCCTTGTCAAAATAATTCAGGCATAGGGATTTACTTTAAAATTCACACAGTTAATTTGCAACATATATTTAACAATACGCTAAAGTGCGATATCCATTTTTCTAAATTTTGTTTAAGAAAATTTTTTAAAACTTGAAAAAGGAGTTTTCAAAATTTTATCAATAAAATTTCCCATTTTCGGACTCAATGCGCAATAGGTTAACAACGCGGTAATAAAACAATACTTCATATCTGATTACTCATAAGTATAGAGACAAAAATATTATGGCTTTAATCAATTTCTCAAAGTTGAAAAAAATGCTATCAAATTTCATGACCTAATTTATTTTTTTGGCACAAAAGTGGTCTGGGGCATTTTCTATTTCTTGGCGACTTTATATTCGATTTTGAAGTTTTATAGCTTTTTGAAAAGATAATTTAATACTGATCCCAATTCTTACAACAGCTTGTCGGAAAAAATAAACTGTAGAACGAAATTTTCGTAAAATCTCATAATAAGTCATATTTTCCCCATATAAACAGACTTGAAATTTTCAATCGATTTCCGGCGCGACTTTTCTTTATTCGATTGTCCCCAAACTTCACATTTATTAGTTTTATATAGGAAGGTAACAAACTGGAACCCGCATATGCCCAAAATCGCATTTTCATTTAGAAGGACCACTCTAAGTACATGCTAAACTCATTTGAAGAGTTTCGGAAAAAATGGGCGGGATCGGACCAAAGGGCATGACAGTCACCATAAAAAGTAAATATTTAATGTCATATCTGGAGTTCTGTAATATTAAAAGCTTTAGAACTTTGTCTCATTTCATGAGTTATTAGTGTGAGTAGTGGGATAAAAAATGTATGGGATCAGACCAATGGGCGTGTCACTTCCTATACAAAAAATATGAAGTATGTACTATGAAAATGACAGTCTTGAAACTTTTGACAAGTACATTAATTATCAATGGGCGGAATCACCAAAATCTAAAATCCCCCAAACCTAAAATCGCGAATAACATAAATTGCCAAAAATAAAAAAAATCGCCAACATCAAAAATCACAAAAAACAAAAAACCACTAACACCAAAAATTGCAAAAATCAAAAATCGCTAAACTCAAAAATCGCCAAAATCAAAAACGCCAACATCAAAAATCACAAAAAGCAAAAAATCACTAAGGCCAAAAATTACAAAAATCAAAAATCGCCAAAAAAAAAACGCCAAAATAAAAAATCGCCTATATAAAAATTCGCTAAAATCAAAAATTGGCAAAACCGTAAATCGCGAATAACAAAAGTCGCGGAAAACAAATTGAACCAAAATCAAATGTCAAAATAATCTAAAATCACAAAAACAAAAATCGACAAAATCAAAAATCGCCAAAAATAATTCAAATGGTTTTCTTCAAAATGTATTCCCAGTTTTTTATTTTGCTACGATGGCTGTAGCGAAGCGCATCGGGTTCCTTATATAAATTTCGCCTCTGAGTTAGACTTATATTAGTATAAGATTTTGATAACACTGTTCGATAGTATATATAAGATACGAACCTGATTATATACGTTCAAAGATTTTATCTATTAGAATACTCTAGCGATATGACTTGAAAAATCAAAAAAATAAAAAAATTCCTATTTTTCTTCCGGAAAGCAGTTACTACTGTAAAAATTTCACAACGATCGGTCCAGTGGTGTAGTCTCCTATAAACCACAAACAAACGTTAAATATCAAACATACACACAAACATCAAATATAGACACTCCATTTTTATATACAGTCAGTCAATTAAGTTTGTATGCAAGCGAGTAGCTTATCCTTATAACATCAAAAAATATATATTCACTGTACAACGATGAAATAAAATCTAATGTTATAAAAGAAAATATTGGAAATTTTATTTCGAAACAAAAAAAAAAAAACGAAGAGAAAGTTAACGTCTTCAAATAACAACAACTTAAGCGAAAATATCCTCAAAAATATGTCAAAAAAGTATGTATGCAAATCTAAGTCAAGAAAAGGTAATTAATTTTTTCATAGGTTAAACAGTTAATTATCCAGTGTTCAATGCTTAGTTGAAAAGCCTTTATTTCTTATAACTGCTTTTAGACGGTTTTGCATCGATGACACCACTCTTTTAAAACGCCTTTTTCAACTCTTCTTTGCCTCTTATGTCGTGTTTTCTAAATTGGCGCTCCAAGTGGACCGACGAATGCGCAATAGGATTAATATCGGGCGACTGGTTTTAAGTTGTTTTTTACTTTATAGAGGAACCACTCTTTGACAATGAGCGATGTGTGCTTGGATCGTTGTCTTGCTGGAGCACAAGTGACTCGGCAATCCCAAGTTTAGCACCACTTATATGCAAGTTATTTTTTAAAATATTTAAATGACAAACTGATCCATTATACCATCTCTAAAAACAAGTTTACCCACTCCAGAGGCAGCCATACACCCCCAAACGGGTACTGATCCACCACCGTGTTTGACTGTGCCCATCATGTTATGTGACTCAAGTTCAGAATTGGGTATTCGCCTTAAATTGGCTCGTCCATCTGATCCGAATTTGCTTTTGTATGAAAAAATAATGGTGTTCCAAAAGTTTTGGGCGGCTGTATCATATAGTTTTGCGAATAAGAGTCTGTTTTTCGGTTTATTGGGTTTGTAAGCCCTTTTTGCCAATTTGACGATTATGGTATCCAGCTGAATGGAATACTTTGCGAAATGTTACTGTAATAAAAACTTCTCCCACCTCATTTTAAATTTCCATCTGTAATTTTGGTGCAGAAATTTTCGGATATTTTTTTAAAATTGTTTCACTGGGTGTGAATGTGGTTGGCTGACCAGATCATGGCTTGTTATTATTATTTCCTTGCCTTCTGTACCTTTCTACTGTTTTTTGGACGGTTGCGTGACGTTTTCCAACCAGTTCGGCTATTTGTCTTTAAGTTTTGTGCTCCAGGTAGACTTTTATTATTACTTCTCTGATTTCCGAAGACAATATTTCGCGCCGTGGTGCCATTGGTGCTATTTGATGTATGTTTTTAATGTATTTTTTCCAAATATACAACCAAAACTTTTAAAAACACTGTAAATCCTAACCAAAATATAAAATAATTGTCCTGGAGTACACTTTGTCACGTTACACGCAAAGACCGGAATTAACTGTGCGTTTTGCATACAAACTTTATTGACTATATTTTTATATCATTCAGAAAAACAATTGCTTGCAAATCTAACGGTGCTTTAAAAACGGGTTATTCTAACTAGAAGCTGGAAGCATAATAAACAACAAAACAGAAAACTAAAGACGGCAAGGTAACACAGGGTGTGCGAAAAATTTTGAATTGAATGTTGATTTACAGTTTGCATACAAACTTTATTGACTGACTGTATTAGATATACGTCGTACAGTGGACCTTATTTTGAGAAGGCGGCCAAAAATCATTTTTTTTTTTTTTGTTACCGATTTTAAAGTTATGTTATTCATTTGAAAGTAAATACTAGTAAACCTCGGGAGCCAAAAAATTGCGACTCTATCTCAACTATATCACAGCGAACAGGGTCTTCGAAAATGGGCTTTCTCAGTATTTTGCTAAAATTAAAAATTTCTTTGTAAATTTTTATTTTTGAATGACTGCAACTTTTTTGATTTAAAAGATTTTGAAATGAAATAACTTTTCTATAATTTTGTGGCTTCCATACTATTAATGTTAAAAATGTAAAATCACTGAGTCATTCCGAAATTAAGAAAAAAAATTTTTTAAAAAAGGTCCAATTTTTCTGAAAATCTCCTACTTAATAGAGCATAACTCCTGCCAGTCAAAAGCAGTTAGAAAAAATCTTGCACTTTTCTATAGTCCGAACCCTCCCATATACTACTATACCCCATTATACACCCGCCAGTTTCCGCCCGTGTGCACCAGAACAATTTTTCTGACACAAGGTTAGATATTTTCTGCAAAATTTATGAATACAAAAGTTGTCCACTATGTGGTTAGGATATGTTAAGTTTGCGGTGATGTTTGTAACTGCCAAAAATATTGGACCTTTATCCATCTTTTATTATACGGATCGACTCAAAAACACTTTCTGAGCCGATTAAACGATGTCCGTCCGTCCGTCTGAGTGTTATGAATACAAAAGTTGGTCGTACCGGTGCACCGCGGTGTATTTTTTTGCGTGTCGGTAGAGTTGTCAGGAGTTGTTATATACTTATAAAAAAGGGTTGAGATATAATGCGCTTAATTGTTACAGGTACATTTACATAGGTATCTTTGAAAAACATTAATAGTCTGAATTAGAGTTATATAGTTTAAATACCTGACAAAATGGGAAACAATTTAAAGAACAGGTAAATGGTAAAAAAAACTATTGCGACATAGCCCTTTAAGGTATGAGCAGTATGCTTCACCTTTCAAAAGGGGTTAGGGTGTGGGTTTTTTATGCTTCTGAAAGTGGTAATAAAAGATAAAAATTTGTAAATGGTAAAAAAAAAAACTATTGCGACATAGCCCTTTAAGATGTGAGCAGGTATGCTTCACCTTTTAAAAGGCTTTGGGGTGTGGGTTTTTTATGCTTTTAGAAGTGGTAATAAAAGATAAAAATTTTTATTTTACATAATTGCAAGAAAGAGTATTTATAATAATGTTTCCACAATTATTATTCATTACAATTTGTGCAATGGCTATGTACTGTTACAGAGATCTGGCAGATATTTATTTTCAACGAAATGATGTAGACGATGTAATTTTGCACATAGTGAGCAACGACTTCTTTAAGAATTGTAACCTAGAAGACATTGAAATGCACAAAGGAAAAATTACTAATATTGCATCGAATTTGAAAAGACGGTACATTGAATGCTCTCATAGCAAGGCAAAGATGTACAAACGTTACCAAGACTGGTTAATAAAGGAACTTATTTTTGAGAGTGCATCTACAACTGCCAACGAAAGTGGAAAAAAGGGTCGACCAGCAAAACCAATTGACGGATGTAGTGAAAGTTCTCGAAGGCGCACGCTGGAGAATATCAATGAAGAAATTTCTCAAAGAATTATTAAGGATTCATTTTTGCACCAAATTAAACCAACCCAAAATAAAAAAAATAAAATTTAAATAATTGAAAAAATAGTAGAAGCGAGCCCAAGGCGCACAAAGAGGATTTTGAAAAGCATTCCTACACCAATTGAAGATAAGAAATTTACGACGGAAGAAGCGTTCTCCCTATTTTTGGATTTGAAATGGACCAAAAATCAATATAAGGAATTGCGGAAGCGAACCAATGAAAAGAATTGTGGGATTTTTTCAGAGTATCGAGATTTAGTTACTGCAAAAAAAAAATGCTTACCTTCACAATCTGCTATTAGTGTCACTTCAACATCGGCAGAAACAAAATTGCAAGATCTCCTTGAACATACCGCAGAACGATTGCTAAATACGCTTGATACTGATCATTTAAAAAAAATTGGTAATGTCGGCATTACTTTAATTTCTAAATGGGGATGTGATGGATCCTCTGGTCAGAAACAATACAAGCAATTTAATGCCGAAAATTCATTCATGAGATGCTAATTTATTTATGGTATCTTTCGTTCCATTGCGCTTAACAAAAAGGTATAGCGTCTTAGAGCCGTCAACTAGTAGAGCAACAGAAATTGATATATGGAAAAATTAAATTCCTTCTTCAACAAAGTATTGCAGACCAATAAAATTTGCATTCAAAAAGGAAACCCAGGATGTCATAACTGAAGAAGTTCAAAAAATAAAAGATCAAATTAAGGAACTTCAACCAGTCATATTTCAATTTGATGACCCAGACATTGAAGTACATTTTAAAATGTGTCTCACAATGATTGATGGAAAAGTTGCACAAGCTTTAACTGGAACAAAGTCAACGTCAAGCTGCATTATATGCCAAAAGACATCAAGTCAATTAAGCTAACCCCCACCAGAAGACGATAGTTTTAAGGAAGCCTACGAATTTGGAATGTCCCCTCTTCATGCTAGAATACGTTTCATGGAGCATATTCTTAAATTGGGTTATGATTTGGAATTTGGTCCGTTAGGCGAAACAGTGAGAAAAAACAAAGAAAATGAAGAAAAAAGAAAGCAAAAAAAAAAAAACAAATTCAACAAAAATATCTACAGCTAGGCCTCGTAATCGACCAACCAAAACAAGGGGAAGGAAAGACAAATGATGGAAATACTGCAAGGAGATTTTTTTCCGATCCGGAAACTGCAGCATCTATCATAGGTATAGATCATGAATTAATAAGACGATTCAAAATCATATCACAAGTTCTAGCATGCAGCAGAAAGTTAAATGAAAAAAAATTTGGAGAGTACGCCAATAAAACAGCTATACTTTATAATGAAAAATACTCTTGGAGATATATGCCAACCACAGCTCATAAAATTTTGTACCATGGGGAACAAATAATTCAAAACAATATGCTACCAATAGGAGATCTATCTGAAGAAGCGCAGGAAAAAAGGAACAAAGACTACAGAATCTTTCGCGAGCACAACACAAGGAAAATGTCCAGATGTTGTACTAATGAAGACCTTATCACTATTTTGTTGTGCACTTCAGATCCATATCTGTCCAACATTCGTCAAAAATGGAAAACTACCTCTATTGAATTAACTAGACGAAGAAGCTAAACAACTTCTAGAAGATGAAAATCAAGGCTATTTAGAAGAAATTTTTATTAAAATTGGTTGATTTAAAGTACTTTTTCATTACACTAATAATAAGTTACACTTTTTTTTATATAGTTAAAAAATTTTCTTGATTTAAAAATTTATATATTTTGTAAATTTACAATAAAAATTGTTACATTTCATAAATTTACCATAAAAATTGATATAGAAATATTTAAAAAGACAATAAAAAAAAAATTTAACTAAAGCAAAAACATACGAGTTTTTCATTGAAACTTCTCTATCTTGAACCAATATAAGGTAACTTTTACGTTCGCTGCTTAATAAATTATATTTTAACGCGGGATCTTTCAAAAAAAAACAACCTCTGGCCCTTGTGCACATTAGGACTAAAAAGTTTACGCGGGCCAAAGTTTGGCATTTTCTGATAAAATGATAAAATTAACTTAAAAAATTGTTAAAAAGTATTAGTTGTAAAATTAACTGAAAAAATAAGACATTATATTAAAAAAAACCTTTTTTTTACCTCTTAACACTTCACTCTTGTACTAAAATTCAACTAAAAATGAAAATGTATTTTTAACCCTCCGTAACTTTTTTTATTTTCGGTAGTTTTATAGCAAAATTTAAAGGCTAAAGTCTCACCTACCAAACAAAAAAAAAAAAAACCGCATATCAAAATTCCAATCCAATCAAAAGTTATAGATTTTTGATCGCCTTCTCGTCAAATGGTTCACTGTGCGTCTTTAAGATCGCAATAGCAAGCATGTGAAGCCATAGCTACCAATTAAAGGTTTTTTGATTATATTCGATAACACTGTGGAACATTTTTGGAGTCATTGTCTGCGGGCTGAGGGATTCCAAGTCAGGGAGAAAGTACTAGACCAGTATACTAAATTTTACAAAGGATTTGGCGTTCTCAGGCCAAACCGGTTTTATGATCTATAATATTTTTTCTTTATCTAGATGTTTGTTTGCTTAGTTTTTCAGCTAAAACTCAAGAACCATTGACGATTTCTGATTTCGTTTTTCAGCTAAATTGTAGCTAAGACTTAAATAAATAAATTTTAAATATAGCCCTATAAAAAATAGGATAACAAATTCTGATGTGATTGAATTAATATTAAAAATATAACTCATACGTATACATTTTTTCTACTCTACTAATAAATAGTAATCATACGCCCTGAATATGTTATATTATTCAAAAATTTGATTTAAAAAAAGGGGGCAATATGACATTTTTTTAAAGATTTCATTCGATAAAATTAGTCCACTTAATTTGCTGTAGCTATTTGCTGAAAAATGAGATAAGGGATCATCATTGGTTCTTGAGTTATAGCTGACAAAACTAAGCACAAAATAAAAAGGTCATCAAAAAAAGTTTGAACTCAGAAACACAATCCCTTTGGAGGTTTTACTATGCTGGCCTTGAACTTTCACCCTTACTTGAATTTTCTCCCCCCCCCCCCCCCCTTCCAGAACGGCTATTGCACTTTGTAATGTACTATCCATTCGCATAATCTCTCAAAAATTTCATAACTTCGTATATATAAATAGTACCGTTACGAGTTTACAAAAACAGCTATTTTGATATAAGCGCACATTTTTAAAGACCGAACAAATGTTATTAAAAAATCCCTTCTGTTGTAAAATTTTGATTTTGGAGCTTACAACTTATGGTTGCTGTGCCCATGCGAAAGCTTTTACTGTATTTATTATCACTACAACGGAAACGTGTCTTTCATAAGTTGCACATTTTTTATATTAATTAAATTTCTATGAAATATTTTTTGTTAATAATTTTAATTACATGTCTTTTCACACTATTTGTGGCGTTTAGTTAATATTTTTTTCTTCATTCGTTTATTTTAATATTCGTTCTTGCAGTTCCACACAACCAAGGCGCCAGCGTTCTATACATGATGACGCTGGTGGTCGTAGTAATATGCCCCACTATTCCAATTCGATGCGTGTGCGTAAAACAACCAATAGCACATACTTGCCAGTGCCACAACATACGCGTGCCGCCTCAACACCTTCGCAAATTGAAAATGTCAGCAGTAGTGGCAGTAGAAATGGCGCCAACAGCATCGCACACGATGACGATGATGACGACATGATAATTAAAGTTAAGCCATTAGAGAAAAAATATCAAAGCACATTAGATACTACGACCATAGGAAGAGATGATATAATAACCCCAACAACAGCATCACAGACAACAGTGCCATCAGCAGCAACTAAAACTAATTGTTCATCGTTAGTGCAACGAGAACAAAAAAGGGCTTCCTCCGAAGCACCCATCTCAAAGAGCCACAGCAAACGTAGTCAATCGATGAGTAGCAATGACAAATCATCCAATGCTCACTTGCAACATTTGCACCAACAAAAACGTAGTCTAGACGTCACTTCCACAAATAAAACGAATAAAAATAATCCAATGACAACAGCAGCAGCATCATCGAAGGCTGGAATAACTTCAGGCCAAACAAGTAATTCAACATCAACTACAAATATCCTGCCCACGCCAGAGTTATTGGCTCAGTTGCTTAAGGGTTCCAGTGAAAAATTGCTCTCAGAACAACGTCAGCAAATGTATGCGGTAAGTTAGACAAACACATATACTCACAGTCAATATAAATGAAAGCAACATTTTCCAAGTGACGAAGAAGGTTTCCTAAGGGAAACGTGTATTTTATGTTTCCTTTAACTAACGTTTATTATAGGACAAAAATGGCAAAAATATATTTGCTCAAATATCATTACTTTGAAATATAGAGCTTGTTTTAAGAATATTTTAAAATAACCTTCCCTGTGGAGCCAGTAACAAGGACGTTTCAATGCAAATGGTATCGAAACAGTATAACTAAATATGGAAAAATGAAAAAGTGTGTTTATTGATTTACGGTTCTAAAATATCCTTTTTAAATTTTTTTGGTATCTGATTCTAAAGAATGCTGGGCACACACATAATCGTAAGAGAACTAGTTTTGAGCTATGCTTGTCTGAATAACTACCTTGGAGAGTGGTCAATTCCGGCCAAAAATCATCACTTCTATACTTCTTTAAGAAAATACCTGAAATTTGGTATTCAAATTAGGAATATCATATTTGATCCCTCAGCTAAGTTTTGGACATACACACAATTTTTATAATATTCCTATGATTGATTTATATGGAATTTTGTTTGTTTATACATACATAAATTTTATGATTTTTTAATTAAATTAATTAATAAGTTCAAAGGCTTCATCTATCATGTCTTGTTCTTTCTTATTACTTTTTGATGTATAAACATCTAAGCGCTCAGGGGGGCGTAAAATCCAATTTCACAATACAATCACAAAAACAGCGTAGGGGAAAATCGGTGTGAGGCATATGTAAGTGTTTTGCTGTATTTAGTAAGCAGAACCGCCGAGTTCGCTGTCTGTTTAGCAAAATCACAAATAATTTTCGTTAATTTTAAATATTCAAGTGTATATTTGCTATTGACCGCTAGGTGTGCTGTGAGTTTAACATGTTCACAAACTTACAGAGTTGTTTTTTTTTTAATATTAAGTATATGTTTACTATTGATAGAACTAGTTTAAGAACATTTAAATTTTTATTAAAAAACCAAAAGCTTAACTTAATGCTCAAGGGGTAAAAATCTATTTCACAATACATCATAAAAAGAGAGTAATACAAAAACGGTGAGAGGTGTGAGTGTATTGGTGCAACGATTATGATAATTTCCTCATTTCTGACTTGTATTTCATTCACTCTATTATCTGCACTTAAAACATGCAAAACTGCTTAACTTCATATTTTCTTTATAATTTTATAAAATCGGTTAAATTTCTTGAAGAAAAAAGAAAAATAAACCTTTCTCGTCAACTTTTCCTCTTTCCACGTATTTTTTTTACCTTTCTATTTGCCTACTTCCATAGATTTAATTTCGTCTTCATTTTACTTGACATTTAATACAGAGTTGAGAATCCATTATCTATTGTGAATAGCTGCCTGATATATTAAAAAGCTTAATACTAGGAAAACTTGAAGAAGTCAAAAACAAGGTTCAGAAAATACACACATGAAACACACAATGTTCTGTTCAAAAGCAGCCAACACATATCTTTATTTTCATATCAATTATGTGCGTTTCTAAATTTTCTACGGTGCCCAACACAACCATGACTGTGTTCGTTTTAATATTTCGTTATTTACACGAACATTTTTGTATCACATACTTTTTGTTTCAATCACACATAAAGCACACATTTCTGAGTGTTGCTTTATTTGAAGTTCATGTTCTGGTACGTGTACTGAAAAAAACCACAGAACATGTACAATAAACAGGTTCGAGTTCAGTTATATTTTAAGTCGTGTTGTGGCTCGTGTAGTAAGAAAAAACAGAACATGTACAATAAACAGGTTCGAGTTCAGTTATATTTTAAACACGTGTAGTAAGAAAAAACAGAACATGTACAATAAACAGGTTCGAGTTCAGTTATATTTTAATTCGTGTTTAAAATATAACTGAACTCGAACCTGTTTATTGTACATGTTCTATTTTTTCTTACTACACGAGCCACAACACGACTTAAAATATAACTGAACTCGAACCTGTTTATTGTACATGTCCTGTGTTTTTTTTCAGTACACTTACCAGAACATGAACTTTAAATAAAGCAACACTCAAAAATGTTTGCTTTATGTGTGATTGAAACAAAAAGTACGTGATAGAAAAATGTTCGTGTAAATAACGAAATATTAAAACGAACACAGTCATGGTTGTGTTGGGCACCGAAGAAAATTTAAAAACAAACATAATTGATATGAAAATAAAAATATGTGTGTGTTGGTCTAAGTTATGTTTGTTTACATATATGACGAGTTTTTTATTCAGTGTGTGTTTTTTTTCTGAACTCTGGTCAAAAATAATCTTAGGTGTTTTTTTTTTGATTACTAAAATTTTTCCAATTGTATTTCAGAAAACATCAATTGTATTTCAGAAAGTATCAATTGTGTTTCAGAAAACATCAATTGAATTTCAGAAAGTAATAAATTGTGTTTCAGAAAATATCAATTGTGTTTCAGAAGGTATCAATTGTATTTCAGAGAACATCAATTGATTTTCAGAAAGTATCAACTGAATTTCAGAAAACATCAATTGATTTACAGAAATAATCCATTGTATTTGAGAAAGTATCAATTGATTTGTATTTCAGAAAAAATCAATTGAATTTCAGAAAATATAAATTCAGTTTCAGAAAATATGAATTGAATTTCAGAAAATATCAATTGAGTCTTAGAAAAATAGTAGGAACGCTACATAAAAACATATTTTTTTATACGCTATACCACTATGTGGTTTGGGTATAATGACTTTGTGCTGCTGTTTGTAACTACCAAAAATATTTGATCTAGACCCATCTTTTATTATACCGATCGAATCAGATTCACTATCTGATTCGATTTAACGATGTCCGTCCGTCTGTGTGTCCATGTAAACCTTGTAATCAAACTGCAGATCGCAAATATGAATATATTTTCATGAAATTTGGGACATGAGCTTTTATCGGCCATAGGATGAACGCTGTTGAAATTGGTGAGAATCGGTCGATGTTACGACCTAGCCCCCATACAAATGACCCCTATGAAATCGACATAAATTGCCATAAGATCCAAATTATCATTTAGATCTCAGTCAAATTGGGTTTATATGCGTTTATTACATCCATTAATGAGTAGTCCAAAAATGATCCCTATGTGACAACTGTTACTCATAGGCCCCATATAGAGCTGCTTCCCGATCTTCACTTAAATCTATTAAAAAACAAAAATATTGCACTGACTCTTCTCAAATTCTGTTTGTATATATTTTTGCGAAATACAAGAAACTTTACCAAACATGGCCAGGATCGGTCCATTTTTGGGCTTAGTCCACATATAGATTTAGCATCCGATATGAACTTTTTCATATTTGCAGCCAAAAAAAATAATAAAAATCCCACTCAAATTTGGTTTATGCTTATTATCTATGTCCAGTTAGTTGGGCCTAAGAGATAGGGTCTCTAAACGCATATAGGGTATAGGTATAGGGTATCGTATAGTCGGTCTAGACCGACTATAATTTTCTTACTTGTTTAGTATTACATTAGATTTGTAATATTTCTTTATAATATAAAAGTGTTATTTCAAAATGATGACTTCAAAATCGGTAAAAAATTCTATCCTGGTGTTTATATTGTAGCTGATTATCAACTGAAGTCCTCATCCTCTTTCGATTAAAAGGCCGCCCTTGATTGTTTATTTTCTAGGGCATAACAAATAAGTCCAAATATTGCTAAACATTTTCTGCGACTCCAAATCACTAATAGAAACAATAATAACCTTTCGGTATTGTAGGGTAAACTACTTTTTTTATTAATCCTGAATTTCAGTAGATATTTTCTGAAATTCAATTGATATTTTCTGAAATACATTTGATAATTTCTGAAATACATTTGATGCTTTCTGAAATATATTTGATACTTTCTAAAATTCAATTGATGTTTTCTGAAATATAGTTAAGTATTTCTGAAAATCAATTGATGTTTTCTGAAATAAAATTGATACTTTCTAAAATTCAATTGATGTTTTCTGAAATACAGTTAATACTTTCTGAAAGTCAATTGATACTTTCTGAAATACAATTGGAAAAGGTGTGGATGTTTAAATATCTCCCCTGTGATCGGACTCACATTAATTTTTTTATTCTTATTTTACTAATCAATGGATCCAAGGATATTAAAAGGTAATGAGTGAAGTCTTCATTGTTCAGTTTTCTAGAAAATCCTCTGCTGTAACTCATCCTGGCCGATTTAAATATTTTGTTGGATGCTTCCTGAGCCTCCTGTGATAATGTATTACAATATATTGAATTATTTCAGCACCATCAATGAGAACTTTATGTACAGTCGGCGGCATGTTATACCATCCATAAAGGCACACAAATGTATACTCTATTAATAATAATTTCATAGTCTGAAGCTAAAACTTCGAGAATAATTGGAGAATAATTAGAAAGTTTTTAATTAATGTTTGAAGAATGTTCGAACAATATTACCATTATTTGGATATGCTGAATCAGGTCTTACGACATCAACACATATCCCCAGACTTGACCTCATTTCGTTCTGAATTTGTTTTTATACCCTATACCACTATGTGGTTTGGGTATAATGACTTTGTGCTGCTGTTTGTAACAACCAAAAATATTTGACCTACACCCATCTTTAATTATACCGATCGAATCAGAATCACTATCTGATTTGATTTAACGATGTCCGTCCGTCCGTCCGTTCGTCCGTCTGTGTGTCCATGTAAAGCTTGTAATCAAACTGCAGGTCGCAAATATGAATATATTTTGATGAAATTTGGTATTTGATCTTTTATCGTCCATGGAATGAACGCTATTGAAATTGGTGAGAATCAGTCCATGTTCAGACCTAGCCCCCATACAAATGACCCCTATGAAATCAACATATATTGCCATAAGATCCAAATTATCATACAAATCTTAGTCAAATTGGGTTTGTATATATATATTACATCCATTAATCAGTAGTTCAAAAATGATCCATATTGGATAACTCTTAGTCATAGGCCCCATATAGAGCTGCTTCCCGATCTTCACTTAAATCTATCAAAAAACAAAAATATTGCACTGCTTCTTCTCAAATTTTGTTTGTATATAGTTTTGCAAAATACAAGAGACTTTACCAAACATGGTCAGGATCGGTCCATTTTTGGGTCTAGTCCCCACATAGATATAGCATCCGATATGAACTTTTTCATATCTGCAGCCGAAAAAATTAATAAAAATCCCACTCAAATTTGGTTTATGATTATTTTCTATATCCAGTTAGTTGGGCCTGAGAGATAGGGTCTCTAAACGCATGGTATAGGGTATCATATAGTTGGTCTAGACCGACTATAATTATACCCTATACCACTATGTGGCTTGGGTATAATGACTTTGTGCTGCTGTTTGTGACTACCAAAAATATTTGACCTAGACCCATCTTTAATTATACCGATCGAATCAGAATCACTATCTGATTCGATTTAACGATGTCCGTCCGTGTGTCTGTCCGTCTGTGTGTCCATGTAAAGCTTGTAATTGTATTTTGATGACATTTGGTATGTAAGCTTTCATTGGCCATAGGATGAATGCTATTGAAATTGGTGAGAATCGTTCTATGTTCAGACCTAGCCCTCATACAAATGACCCCTATGAAATCGACTTAAATTGCCATAAGATCCAAATTATCATATAAATCTTAGTCAAATTGGGTTTGTATGTGTCTATTACATCCATTAATCCGTAGTCCAAAAATGATCCCTATGGGACAACTCTTAGTCATAGGCCCCATATAGAGCTGCTTCCCGATCTTCACTTAAATCTATCAAAAAACAAAAATATTGCACTGATTCTTCTCAAATTTTGTTTGTATATATTTTTGCAAAATACAAGATACCTTACCAAACATGGTCAGGATCGGTCCATTTTTGGGCCTAGTTCCCATATAGATATAGCATCCGATATGAACTTTTTCATATCTGCAGACAAAAAAAATTAATAACAACGCCACTCAAACTTGATTTATGCTTATTTTCCAATTAGTTGGACCGAAGAGATGGGGTCTCTTAACTATGGTATAGGGTATCGTATAGTCGGGCTAGACCGACTATAATTTTCTTACTTGTTTCTGTTTTGTTTTTTGGTCTTGTTATCTTTTGAAGCAAACGATTTCTTAAAATCCATATTATACGCTATATGGAGAAAATTGTAATTAGTTCCATTAGGTTTTAGTAATTTAACATATGTGAGTTTATTCATATTATTTGGATTTGCATTGCATATATTGCATGAGCTGGTTGACATCTCATTTGTAAGAATGTTAACGACTTTGCCATCAACCATTGTACAAAGGAGAGAATAGTTGATCACAAATTTACGGCTGTTATGGAATTCAATTTCTGATGGCAATAAATGTTTAATTTGTTCACAAATAATTTTGTACTCCTTTCTGATGATTTTTTTATTTTCTTTAACATATTCAAACTGTATTGGTCGACAGACATGAACAGATGATGGCCTTTCATTTTTCCAGATAATTTGTTTTGACATTGTCGATATTTACTTAAGGGGAACATATGCAATCATAAAAATCGCCTTTTCATCAACATTTCTTATTTCTTCTTCAATTTCCCACTTCTGATTAAAAATTTGTTGTTCTGTTGATCCATACATTCCCCACTTTCCAATTAGTTTAAAATTTGTTTCGTTGATTTTTTTTAAATCCGATTCAATAGACAATAATATTCTCTTTGAAGTGTGATTTAAAAGTGCCTGCCTGTAGTGTTATGGATGCACTCTTTTCATCTATGATTATACCTTCAGGATAGCAATGCTTTTTACGTCCCAAGACTTGAGGATATGAAGGATAATACTTTGCTCCTATCAACATCTCATTGTAAGATCTTAAATTTTCGTACTTTGACTTTGATAGCTCTAGATCCATAAACATCGCTAGATCTCCATTAAGTAAAATAACATCTTTATCTACAACAGCACATTTTGTTTTGCTAAGCTTTTCAGACGCTTTATGAAGTTATGCAGAGTCATATATGGTACAAATTTAAGCAATTTTTCGTCTTTTGCTTCTCTCTGAACATTCTTAAAAGGAAATTACTGTCATACTTCTATTTAACTGTTTACTAGTTCCGGCATCTTTTATTATAAAATAAGTATTAAATATATTTATTTCAAATATAGCATCCGCTATGAACTTTTTCATATTCAAAGGAAAAAAAAAATTAATAAAAATGCCACCCAAATTTGGTTTATGCTTAGTTTCTATATCCAATTAGTTGGGCCTAAACGCATGGTATAGGGTATCGTTAGGGTTACTAAACGCATGGTATAGGGTATCGTATAGTCGGTCTAGGGCGACTACAATTTTCTTACTTGTTTTTTTTTATTATGGGATGCACAGAATATATAATTCAATAAACTGATGTATAAAACAAATTGTTTTCTGGTACAAAGTTTGAAAAAAATTAACGAGAATCCTAAAAAATAATGAAATCAAGCAAAATTCTTATACAATTTATAGTTTTAATGAAACATTTAACAATCCGTAATGCTCTAATCCCCAAACCTACTGGATAACTGGTCTTTTACTGTATGATGGCAATTGCAGCCTCGTCTAAATTTGTGGATAATTTCCAGCGAGAGTCTCATTTCGTAGTTGCTAGATCAAGCATGATTTTTCCTATGTCTTCATATTAACAGGCTTACCCACATAAGAACTTAATACGAGTATTTTTAGCAATTTCAATAGGTAAAGGTTTTCGGGAGATTTTGATTTGGAGAACCCAAATGCGCCATCATTTTGAGATTAGACCAACTTTAAAGTGAAAAATTAAATTTTGCAGGAACACGTAAATTTGTTACAAAAAATATCCGTGCACTTGCAGAAGAAAATTTTAAGTATTAACAGAAACTAGCAGAGCCCAAATTTATTTTTCATTCAATTACAAATATTTGTTGAACATACAGAAGATACACAACTGGGTTTGTTAATGAATAATTTTATAAGAGCCTAAATATACTCTAATCAGTTTTAGCTTTTTTCTTTGAAGCTTAAATATGTGTTTTATGTGTTAGTAGCAACTTCAGATGCATTTTACTGCAAAAAATATTCCAGACGGTGCAAATCTGTAAGTATGGTGGACAGCTAAAAGGATATACCTTTCAAATGGGGTATGTTTAGTCAAAATCGGTTAGTAACTAAAATTTTTATATCGGCCACAAGAAATCGCCTTGCCTATTAATATTATGCATATCGTCAATGGTTCTTGACTTATAGCTAAAAAACTAAGCAACCAAACATCAATATATGGAAAAAATATGAAAGATCATAGCAAAAAAGTTTGACGTGAGAAACCCAAGCTCTTCATGCTGCCCGAGAACTTTGACCCTTACTTGAAATTTCTCATCCCCAGATAATGGCCCTGAAATCTATATTCCACAGTGTTGTAGTGGTGTGGTGCAATACGAATTATTTACGTCGGGCTATATTTTTAACATGTAATATATATGGGCAGACCAATTTTGGTTTCTGCTCCAGATAATGCACTGTCTCTTCGAGAACATTTCGCACAAAATTCAATTCATATGTTTCCACAACCATCGTATTTGCACTACCACCGAATTTACAATATTCGATTGAGTGGTCGCTTTTTTATAGTAGTTGGAATATATCCCCCGCAATGATGCGCTTCATTTCGTTGTGGCGGCCAGATAGCACTGTTTCAGATATATTAAGGCTACGCCATTAAAAAAAAAATCATGTGAGTCCGATCACAGGGGAGATATGTAAACACTTAGTAACACTTATAGCAATCAACTACAGGGGCTCCGCTAATATAAAAATATTTATTTTTATTTTTTCAACCGATTAATTTTTAATTTTTCGTTTTTTATTTTTCATTTCTTATTTTTCATTTTTTATTTTTCATTTTTCATTTCTTGTTTTTCATTTTTCATTCATTTTTATTTTTCATTTTTTATTTTTCGTTTTTCATTATTAATTTTTCGATTTTAATTTCTTATTTTTTCATGTTTTATTTTTCTTTTTTAAGGTTTTATTTTTCATTTTTTATTTTCGTTTTTTGTTTTTCATTTTTTATTTTTCATTTTTCGCTTTTGATTTTTCATTTTTTATTTTTCATTTTTTATTTTTAATTTTTTATTTTTAATTTTTTATTTTTAATTTTTCATTTTTCATTTTGCATTTTTCATTTTTTATTTTTCCATGTTTTATTTTTAATTTTTAATTTTTTTTTTTAATTTTTTATTTTTCATTTTTCGTTTTTCGTTTTTCATTTTTAATTTTTTAGTTTTTCATTTTTTATTTTTCATTTTTCGTTTTTAATATTTCATTTTTCATTTTTTATTTTTCATTTTTCGTTTTTCATTTTTTATTTTTCATTTTTTATTTTTCATTTTTTATTTTTTATTTTTTATTTTTTATTTTTTATTTTTTATTTTTTATTTTTTATTTTTTATTTTTTATTTTTTATTTTTTATTTTTTATTTTTCATTTTTCCTTTTTCGTTTTTTATTTGTTATTTTTTTCATCTTTTATTTTTCATTTTTCAGGTTCTATTTTTCATTTTTTATTTTCGTTTTTTGTTTTTCATTTTTTATTTTTAATTTTTTATTCTTAATTTTACATTTTTTATTTTTCATTTTTCATTTTTAATTTTTCATTTTTCATTTTTCATTTTTTATTTTTCATTTTTCATTTTCCATTTTTTATTTTTCATTTTTCATTTTTGATTTTTCATTTTTCATTTTTTATTTTTTTTTTATACTTCAGTTTTAATTTTTCGTTTTTTCTTTTTAATTTTTCGTTTTTCATTTTTAATTTTTTATTTTTTTCATGTTTTATTTTTCATTTTTTAGGTTCTATTTTTCATTTTTTATTTTCGTTTTTGTTTTTAATTTTTAATTTTTAATTTTTAATTTTTTATTCTTAATTTTTTATTCTTTATTTTTAATTTTTCGTTTTTCATTTTTATTTTTTTATTTTTAATTTTTTATTTTTCATTCCTCGTTATTCATTTTTCATTTTTTATTATTAGTTTTTCATTTTTCGTTTTTAATTTTTTAGTTTTTCATGTTTTATTTTTCATTTTTCAGGTTCTATTTTTAATTTTTTATTTTCGTTTTTTTATTTTTAATTTTTTATTTTTAATTTTTTTTTTCATTTTTTATTTTTCATTTTTCGTTTTTCATTTTTCACTTTTCATTTTTCATTTTTCATTTTTCATTTTTCATTTTTCATTTTTCATTTTCATTTTCAAACACAAGTCACACCGATTTTGTCTTACGTCTCACAGCGTAACATGTGAGCTCACATTTTGTGATTTTATTGTGAAATAGATATTTACCCCCCTTTTTGAAGATGTTCACTGACCTATATGTTAATTGACGATTTTTCAGCAGCAAATCTTTGATTTACGTAACGTGTTGATCGCCAGTTGATGTTTTTATGTTCAACGCTCCCTCCTTGTAAATATTTTTTCGTCAGAGTCTACAACACCCTTAACGTGTCTGCGGTAGAAATTTTATTCCGCAAGCAAAATTTAATGAAACTCCTTTTTTCATAAGAACAATCAGGCATTGTTAATATCGCTAAATTCAGTTTTGGTTGTATACAAAAACGAAACAATGAAGATATTGAAAACAGATATCAAAACAGTGCTGCCGACCCGAAAAAACTCTTTTCCCAATTCGATAAACCCATGCGGGCGTAATGAAAAGTAAACTTTTTCTTTGGACATAGTATTAATAATTTTCTACATCCACACCTCACCTCAATATAGATCGACGTAAGGCCTTCTATCGAAACTCTTTGTATAACTTTAGAATTTATATAATACGAAATTAGAGCTTTAATCCAAAACTTCAACTACAGCTTCATATATTTTAGCAAGTTTTAAATCAAAGTCCATTTGATAAACCTTAATTGGGACACCTTCCCTTTATTATTATTATTATTAACTCAGACGTTACTTGTTTATTATTAATAAGTCAAATGTTACACATAAACTCAAATATGCACTTGTCCGTGCAAGTCAATATCAACAAGTCCTACATCCAACCGAACATCAACAGGTTCCTTTATTTGGCTTATTCATGCCTCTCTCTTTGATTTTACCAAAATAAAAAAATAAAAAAAATGATAAAAAAAAGAATTTCGTAACTCTTTTTATAATTCACTTGTAGTTTCATGGTGTTTCTTTCAACCCCATAAATATGTCTGTGCCATAATTTTGTTTTTACAGCTACACAATCGAAAAAGCCCAGTTAGACGTGCAATGTAGAAAAACAATGTTTTACTTTGTATGTAATTGTTCGATTATTTTCATTATCTTTTAAAAATTTTTTTTAGTGATTCTTAGCAATTTTCCATTTGTTACGCATTTCATATTTTTTTTTGTATCGTACTTATGTGCGATGTATTTCGTATCATTGTTGTTGGTTTTGTTATTGCTTGTGCTCCTGTTGCCTGTGTGCTAGTTGATGTTCTGAGTACATTTCCAAATTAATTGACCCATTATAAACATGATGATATTTGTATTGTTCTCGGTTTTCTACTTTCGTTATACTTCATCATTCTTGATTACCCATCATTTGTAGTCTCTTTCTTGTGAAAAGACACAAAGAGGTGTTGTTAGTGTATGAGCGGATACAGCAAGAGATGGCTGGGAGCATGTGTTATAATATTGGTGTGTTTTGTTTTCTCCAAGGCCACCGAGTGGCATTCTCAATAGTAAAGCTTAAATGTTTTGGTTGGTTTTTTCTCTGTGGTCTTTTCACATTCTTTTTCGCATTTTGCTGTATTCAGCTTTTCTGCCGGCAAAGCTTTGGAAGCTTTTACTCTTATACATCAATGTTTCGTCATGTAGGCTTAATGTGGTTTTGTGAAACAAACGGAAATATTTTTACTTTAATTTCGTTCCATTTTACAAAATTCAACTTTTGCAATGGTTAGTTCCGTGGAATTTGACAGCTGTGTATTTTATTTTAAGCAGTGTTTTTTAGTTTGCAGAAGGTAAAAGTTATGCATTCGTAAGTCATTTAAAATAAAGGGTGTTTTTTTAGACTTGTGGTTTTCAAGAAGAAACAAAACGCATATAGTTTAATGTTTTGGCCAAGAATTTAGCTTTATTATAAATATAAGGGTTTGCCATTATGTTTTAAAAATGACTTAGGGCAAGTGGCCGCCGCGACAGGGCCCAAAACAAGATGGCCACCGATCCCGATTTTCACAAGAAAATTTTGTTCAGCGATGAAGCTCACTTATGGTTAAATGGGTACGTTAATAAACAAAATTGTCGAATTTGGAGTGATAATTATCCACAAGCCATTGTTGAGACGCCATTGACAAGCCATTGTTGAGGCAGCGACAATCATTGGTCCATATTTCTTCAAAAATGAAGCCGGCAATAATGTTACAGTCAATGAGGAACGCTATAGAGCCACGATTAATGACTTTATGGAACCGTTATTTTATCATTCGTTGTTTGACAATATTGGTATGAGCTACAATCGGTTTTAACTGATTTTAAAGAATTGGAATGTTGCTGATAATAAAACAGCTAATCCAGGACATTACGATCAAACAGGGTTTGCCGAATCTTAAATCTTTCAAACTGACGAAATAACAGGTGCAATAAACTCAACTGGAATTAGATAGGAGAGAAATAAGAAATAATATTGTTAAAAATTTTTTTTTTATCGTTTTATATCCTGGAAATTTGCAGTATTTTCTTGTAAATGTTCGTGTCTTATTACAAAATAACATTCTCTACACGGTCAGACCATTAGATCACTTTATTTTTCGTCAGATCATACAAAATTTTGTTAAAAGAACTAAGACAAATTGTGTATCACATGTGATGCGCAAGCTTATCAATCATACCGTCTGTGCATCATATGTGATGCATTGGACAGTCAAAGGGTTAATGCAATTTCGTGTTATAAATTTTTTTTACTCCCTTTATTTTAACTCGTAGTTTCTGCTCGTCTGCCCAAAAGAATTTGCATTTTTAACCCTTTTCCCGTTATCCAATCGAGCTGAAACCTTGCAGGCCAACTCAATGCGACTATTAGAAATTATCTCCATATTTGTTTAATGATGCCAAAACAATGGAAACTTTTAAACTTTTCTATCAGAGTTTACGAAGAAAAGAAGTATAATTAAAACTTGGTTTTTACAGGTTAGTTTTTTTATTTATTATTATATTATACTTAAAACCAAAATTTAGTGGCATAGCCCTTATTAGCTATTAATATTGGAGACATAGAATCATCTAATGATATAATGGTATCCAGAGATATTTTTCCTATTCTGTTTTCAATATTCTTTCCAAAATTTTTAAACTTAAGGAATTTTTCTTCTTTACCTCCCTATCTACAAGTTCCCATAGATTTTATATGGGGTTGATATTTGGGGATTGGTGCGGCCTCTCCAAAAATTACACATCATTGTTGCTTTAAAAGTTAGGCAACTTGCGTGCGTGGGGTCATTATCGGGTTGGAAAATACTATTAGGGACATATTTTTCACAATATTTAACGTCATTCATAATCTCTTAAATTTTTTTTATGGGACCAACGCCATCATGAGAGAATGCACCTATTAAAAATTGAAATGAGCTGAGTTTATTGCACATTTATAATTTCTTACCCCACAACATTATTGATCATCCGTCATGTTTGACTATAGGCAGCTTATAGTTAGGAGAATATCTTTGAAAGTGGCTAAAAACTGGACGTCCAGAATGCGCTTCGTGAAGAACAGGCACAGTGGCCATATGCCCGAAATCATATTCAAGTGTTAATGCCATGTATTGGTCTTTCGAATAAGAAAGTTTTTTGATTAAAATTTTATATTTGGTGTAATTTTTTACAATTTCAAGCTCTACAGGCTTTAAAAAACACCATTTAATTAATCTAATAAAAAATACCTTTTCTTTAAAAGCACCTTATCTTAAAAAAGTACTTTGTCTTCAAAAGTACTTTTCCATACAAAAATTGTAGTTTCTTAAAAGTAACTTTTCCTATACAAGTAAATTTTCGTACAAAAGTAAATTTTCTTAAAAAAGTACATTTTCTTAAATAAATTACCTTTTCTTAAAAAAGAACCTAAATAAGTAAATTTTCTTAAAAAAGTACATTCTCTAAAAAAGTAAAAATTACATTTTCTTATAAACTACCTAAATAAATATTCTTAAAAAAGGATATTTTCTTAAAGGAGAATATTTTCTTTAAAAGTACCTTTTCCTAATAAAGTACGCATTCTTAATAAAGTATCCATTCATAAAAAAAGTGAAAGAAGTACACATTCTTAAAAAGTAAATTTTCTTAAAAAAGTACATTCTCTAAAAAAGCAAAAATTACCTTTTCTTATAAACTACCTTTGCTTAAAAATGTATTCTACTTTTTTTTCTAAAAAAGTACCTTTTTATAAATAAACATATTTTCTTAAAATAGAATATTTTCTTAAAGAAGAATATTTTCCTTAAAAGTACCTATTCCTAATGAAGTACGCATTCATAATAAAGTATCATAAAGTATTCATAAAAAAGTGAAAGAAGTACACATTCTTAAAAAGTAAATTTTCTTAAAAAATTACTTTTCCCTACAAAAGGTGTCGTTTCTTAAAAAAGTGCCATTTCTTGTAAGAAAGTAAATTTTCTTAAGAAATTAATTTTTTTAAAAAGGTATTTTTTTAATTTCTTTTCCTAATAAAGTATCTTTTCTAAAAAATGTATCTTTTTAGAAAAGTACCTCTTCTTAAAAAAGTACATTCTTTGAAAAAAAGTAATTTTTCTTAAAAAAGTACCTTTTCTCATAAAGTACCTTTACTTACAAATTTATTTTTTTTACAAAAAAATACCCTTTCTTTAATAAATATATTTTCTTAAAAAATAATCTTTTCTCAAAAACGTACCTTTTCTTTCAAAAGTACCTTTTATTTCAAAAGTACCTTTTATTTCAAAAGTACCTTTTCTTAATAAAGTACGCATTCCTTATAAAGTATCCATTCATAAAAAAGGTAAATTTTCTTTAGAAAGTTAATTTTCTTAAAGAAAAGAAATACTTTTTGTTAAATAAATAGTTTTCTAACAAAGTACGTTTAGTTAACAAAGTATCTTTTCTTAAAAAAAAGTAAATTATCTTAAAAAGGTTAATTTGCTTAAAAAGTACACATCCTTAAAAAAGTAAATTTTCTTAAAAAAGTATATTTTCTTAAAAAATATACCTTTTTTCAAAAAAGTACTTTTTCCTTAAAAAATCACATTTAAAAAAAAAATGTTTTCTTAAGAAAGTGCATTTCCTTAAATAAGTACCTTTTCCCGAAAAAGCAAATTTTCTTGAAAAAGTACCTAGTGTTGAAAAGCTACATTTTCTTAAAAAAAGTACTTTATCTTTAAAAAGAACCTTTTCTTAAAAATAAGTTTTTTTTAAAAGTACCATTTCGTAAAAAAAAAATTTTCATAAGAAACTGAATTTTTCTAAAAAAGTGCCTTTTCTTCAAAAGAAGCTTTTGCAAAAATAGTGCGTTTTCTTAATAAATAGTAAATAGTAAAAATAGTACGTTTCTTTAAAAAATACCCATTCTTAAGTAGTACATTTCGCAAAAATTGCCTTTTCTAATAAATGTTGATTTCAAAAAAGTACCAATTTTGTAAAAAGTACCTTTTCTAAAAATGTGAACGCTCCTGAAAAAATACCTGATCTTCAGAAATATACGTTTTCTTAAAAATATATATTTTATTTAAAATGTACGGTTTCTTAAAAAAGTAACAAAATAGCTTTTCTCAAAAAAAAATTAAAAAGTACCCTTTTTAAAGAAGTACATTTTCTTACAGAAATACCTATTCTTAAAAAAGTACATTTTTTTTAAAGTATCATTAAAAAAGTATCTTGTCAATAAAAAAAGTTTATCTTTTTAAAATTTAATTTTCGTTAGAAAGTTGATTATTTGGAATAATTTTATGAGATCTCAAACTATTGATTAAGTCAATAAAGATATTGGTTCTAGCAAATCAATGGGATTTAAAAAAGATAGCCCGAAAATTATCTTTAAATACATTTTATCTGAACTTGAAATGCGGTAAAATTGATAATTTTTAAAATTTAATTAAAGTAAAAAAGTAAATTTATTGTATTCTTTCTTTTAACTCAAATTCGTCTGAATTTTGTATGAATTTTATTTGTGTATACGTACATGCAATACATGCCACCACATTGCAACATTTCTTCACACTTCATAATATCATACAAAATCCAGTGCAATACGGTTTGTATAGACCTAGTATGTAACTAGTATAGTTAATGCCTTTAGATAAACAAACAAACAGTCCAACAAATAAATCGAACTGAATTGAACAAAGAGGAAAGGCTACACACAACATACGCCATATGCAATTTACCACTTGTCGAATGCAAAAATCTGATATGTAGAGCAAAAGCTACACAAGATGTATCCATTAAGATTTTGGGGAACAACTAAAAAATAATAAACACTCATGGTGAACAAAAAGAAATAAAAGAAAACTGTTGCTATTGAAAACAACAAAAACGATTAAAATAAAAAATATGTTAAGAAAATGAGTGGGATAACAGAGATAATGGAGAGTGGAGCAGAATAGTGTTCGAATTAGTAAGGAATCAAAAGCGCATGCCAAGAGTATTGAAGAGAATATAAGAGATTTTAGGAAAAAAAAAAAGTAGGGATACCAGTAGTATATATAAATTGAAAATGATTAAATTGGAATCTTTTACTTACGTTAAGCGAATCGCTTCTGAAAATTTCTCAATTCCTGAGAAGTTTTAGACAAAAAAAATAATCTTCGAAAGGACGTACATTAGTTTATTTGAATTGAAATATATATATTAGGGTGGCTCTTTATAAAAAAAGTGTTCCAACTCTCGGTCGCACCCCGTAGATATATGCGAATAGCAAAAAAGTAAGAAATACAAAGTTTTGGGCCAATCAAAAAACACTTAGAGGTGGCTCAACGCGATTGAAAATTTCGAAAATATGACTTTTTCAGATTTTACGAAAATTTCGTTCTATATTTAAATTTTTCAAACAAATTGTTATATAATTCGGGATCAGTATTAAATAATCTTTCCAAAAAGCTATAAAACTTAAAAATTTTATATTTCATATTCTTTTGAATAAATTGTTTTTTATTAGCTTTGGGTTATACGTGGGTCTTCTTATTTTATTTAAAAAAATATAGATAGTTTTTATACATAAAATAATTTTATAACAAAATTGGTTAAAAGTTGTTTTTATTTATATTCGCGAACAATAAGCAGATATTTGCAGCGAAGATATATCACAATGGATTATTTTGATCCCAGGAGCACTGAAGAGTTAAATAAATAAAAATTAACCGAATTAATTTTCTTAAATTCTTAAAAGTGGTTTCAACGAGTTTAACAGAAAAACTCGTTTTTGGTCATTTTTATTTAAAAATGTCTTAAA
Organism: Cordilura impudica; assembly: GCA_963682025.1. Classification (NCBI taxonomy): domain Eukaryota; kingdom Metazoa; phylum Arthropoda; class Insecta; order Diptera; family Scathophagidae; genus Cordilura; species Cordilura impudica. Next base: position 295,942,158 of record OY821517.1, read on the forward strand.
AACCAAAGCTGGCCTTGGCAAATGGGTTAGCGTTCTCGAATTTATCTCAAATATTAGGTGCGGAATTTCTAAAAATTTGGTTATTATATTTTAAGCGTCGCATAAAAAAGTTCAACAGCACTTACAAATTATTTGAATTTTTTGAATAAATTGTCCGTTATTAGATTGGGTCATATGTGACCCAAATTTCAAAAGGGTTAATGGGGTCATATTATTTTTTTCCGAAACCCTAGGCTGCTGGGATAAAATATAACATTTGAAAGGAGACAAGTGCTGAATTTTTGATACAAAGTATTTAGAAATAGTACATTTACAGAATATTTTGCAAAAATCTAATTTTTCTCCAAATCCACAAAAATAAAATCCTTGTCAAAAAAAATTCTGGCACAGGGATTTACCTATAAATTCACACAGTTAATCTCTAACATGCGTTTTTTTTTGCACAAAAGTTTTCTAGGGCATTTTATATTTCTTGGCGAATTTTTATTCCATTTTGAAGTTTTATAGCTTTTTGGATAGATAATTTAATACTCATCCCGAGCTATATATATAAAACAGTTCAATCCTTACCGCAAAATACCCATAGATTACTCCAAAGTTACCTGACAGACAGATGATTTGTAGTCAAATATAAAAGCTACACTTCAAGCTCTCGAAACATCTCAGCTGGGGTTCCTCAAGGCAGTATACTTGGTCCCATGATGTATATTCTTTATACAGCAGATATGCCAACAAATTCTCAAATTCATACCTCAACTGTTGCAGACGATACTGCATTTATGAGCACTCACAAAGATACCAAAATTGTCTCCTCATATACACCTACAATCTCATATACTTGAGCTGGAATCATGGCTTAACAAATGGAAGATAAAATTTAACCCAGCTAAGTGTGCACATGTGGCTTTTACACTGCGAAGAGAAAACTGGCCTACAGTTACAATAAATAACACCAGAATACCTGAAAAACTCCACATTAAATACTTAGGAATTCACCTTGATCGCCATCTCACATGGTCCAAATATATTGAATCGAAAACCACGCAACTAAAACTCGAAACTGCCCAACTTGGATGGCTTCTAAACTCCTCATCTTCGCTTAGTTTAGAATGCAAAGCTTTACTCTACAAAGCCATTCTCAAGCCAGTATGGACCTATGGAATCCAACTATGGGGAACAGCATCCACTTCTAATATTGCAAAGTTACAAGGAAGACAGTCAAAAATATTAAGATACATAACGGCGACCCCTGGTTTATTCGTAACGACAATATATTTAAAGACCTCAACATTCCGTCAGTTCGCGATGAAATAGAAAAATATTATTCTAAATATATATCCAAACTAGCATCTCACCCTAATCCCCTAGCACGGAACCTACTCTCGTTTAGAGGCCACTCACGGCTAAAGAGGGTAGACACCTTGGCCATAGCACAAAGCTAAAATATGTTTAATTTTCTCAATATGGCCTTATATTGCACTGGCAATAGAATCATAAATCAAAAATAGTTTTTAAGATTTTATTACTTATTGTTATTTTCTACTAAGAAAGATCCAATAAACTAATTAAAAGTTGAAAAAAAAAAAAAATCCCGAGTTATATAACAATTTGTCGGCAAAATTAATCCAAGGAACGAAATTTTCGTAAAATATGAGAGAAAGTCATATTTTCCCCATACAAAACATACTTGAAATTTTCAATAGCGTTGAACCACCTCTAAATGTTTTTTGATTGGCCCAAAACTTTGTATTTCTCAGTTTTTTTTGCTATTCACATATTTATAGGGGGCGACCGAGAGTTTTAACACTTTTTTTTTCATATAATGAAGGGTCACCCTAATATATATATATATATATATATTTTTTTTAAAGGACGTTAACCTCACTGTTTTTATACCACCGGCTGTTGTGCAAAACCCTAATACTTGCTATTTGCGATTTTTTGAGCCAACGCTTTGATTTTAGCACGGCCATCATAAGTCACCAATATATTTTATTAGTACACACAGCAAATAAATTTGACAACCGAATTGTGCTAAAGTTTAACAACGGTATTTTCGGTTGTATCGGTAGAAATTTAATAGCAGCTAATCGTATTCTATCGTGTTCAAATATTTCTCTGAAAAGCACAGACGTGCTTTTGTAGTGATCCAGTAACTCGATTATGAACTTCATCACAATTCGATATTCGGTAGCCACAATAAATCTGTTTTCGGAATGTATAGAAACTTTTTAAATTTATTTTTTATACCTTCTACACGACAGCGCAGAAGGTATCTAAAGGTTTGTCATTCCATTTGTATCATATATTTTCTTGACCATTTTAACAAAGAGAGTTTATTTAGCGATTTAGCGATGACTGTCTGTCCGCCTGTCTGTCGAAATCACAATCATATCCTCAAAAACTAAGCTATACTCTTCGTTTTATATAAAACCCTTTATAAACATGCCGAATGAGTTGCTATTTAAAATCATCGAAATCCGCCCAAAGAGTCAAGAGATATGAATATTTGTAGCCATTGTAGTTGTGGCATTTGCTTCATAAGAGTACGTGTATGGTTTTATTGCACGTGTGACATTAGCCTAAGGGAGTATTGCACCTATTTTGTATCGATATCACGATATAACAAAGAAAATCGCCAATATTGCCTAAAAAGTAAGGTGCTTCTAAAGTACCTTTTTTTAGGCAAGACCTTTTTAAAGTACCGCTTTTTAAAAAAGTGTTTTTTTTTTTTTGTATTTATTTATCTTTCAAATAATTCAGTACAACTAAGTTGCCTCAGCACCTTACAGGCATTATTGAGGCGAGTTGGTAAAATATAACACATAATTTTATATAATTACATTATAAAAAATGTTTATGAAAATGTTTATAAAAATGTTTGTTTACTATAATCAAAGTTATCAAATTTGTTCAACTCAGAAGCTCTTCTATATTACCTAATAAATAATCTTTTAACAAAGATTTAAATAAAGAAATTCTGTTTACACATTTTAAATTCTGTGGTAAGTTATTAAACTGTTGACCACCCATATATTCAATCTTTGTTTTGTTGTTTGTAACCTACACCGGGCTACTAACAAATTACTGTTGTTCCTGGTGTTATAATTATTTTGATTTCTTAAAAATTTTATGGTTAAAAGATGCAGCTTATAAATGCCATGAATCGGCAAAATTGATCGAAATGTTTCTTTATATAGTAATAATGTCGGGTGTGTAATGGAAAGATTCGCTATTACTTTTAAAGCTCTATTCTGTACCCGTTGGAGAGACTTCAAATCAGTGTTTTTCTTCCACGCAAAAATAATATCCAAATAATTAAAGTGACTTTAAATCAAAGCGTTGTATATTAACAACTTGGTTTCATATTCAAGTTTTTTTTAAATTTATATAGAAATCCAATAGACTGAGAAGTTTTGGTTTTTAGGGATTGTATGTGCTGACTCCAAGATAAATTACTTTCCAAATTTATACTAAAATTCTTCACCAACGTAACGTCTGAAATTTCTCTGCCATCTACAAAAACACTAAAATTTACGTTCTATGTAAGCTTTTACCACGGTTTCATGTTTAAAAGGGTAAAAATGGCTTATATCATCAGCGTAAATAAACAATTTACCAAATAGGCCCAGGTTTGTGATATCATTTAGATAAATTGTAAACAATAAAGGCCCCGGTACGCTCCCTTGCGGCACTCTATGTTGAACTGAACTCAACAGGCTTTTATTGGAGTTTAATTGACACAATTCCCTACCAAAAACTCCATAAACTTCAAGTTTTTCAACCAGATCTTCATGATCTATAAGATCGAATGCTGTCGTAAAAAATGCCAGCTACTCCAGAATTGCCTTAATCCAGCCCCTTGCATATAAAATTGTCAACATTTAGAACCGCCTCCTCAGTACCACATCCTTTTCTAAAACCATATTGAAAATCACTTAATAATATACTAGAGGACCCCTGCTGCTCCGCAGCATTATATTATATTATATTAATTTTTATAATATAATACCAAAATTTGCCAAGAGAAGTTAACGTACAGTAATGCCAAAATATGCCAAGATAAGTTAACGTACAGGAAAAGTAAAGATGATTCTCCACGCATAACTTTCCTCAAACCCAACGAATTTAAGCAGTTAATAGCTCAAAAGAAGGAGCTTGATCCACTGAGTGTTCTTAGACCTATATCAACAGCCTACGTTAATTAGAACTCTAGTTATAGAGGTTTGAGAGAAGAAAAATATTGAAAAAAATCTTGAATGCAAAGTATATTCATAAATTCTTTTAATATATAAGATTATTCTTTAAATATGTTGAAATTGGATTGTGTAGAATTCTTTCAAATACGTTCTCAACGATAGACAAAACTGCTATTGGTCTAATCATTTCAGCCTTAGAGGCATTTATTTCCTTAGGTATTGAAACTACTTTATGTATTTTTAAAGTGCCCGTATTTATCATGTTATTAAAGATATTTACCAAATATGGTGTTAACAAATTTTTGCAGTTTATAAGTAATTTGGGTGAAATATTATCATGTCCAGCGCTTTTCTTAGGTGTTAAATTTGTTATGACATTAAGTACCTCATCAAATGTAATGTGAACAAAATTAAACCTGGAATTGCATTGGGTCGAAGTTCTTAAATAATTACAGTAATCCGTTGATAAGTGATATATATCTAAAAAATATTTATTTAAAAATTCAGATTTTTGAAAGTCATTTACGAGTTGTTCGCCATTTTCATCCTTTATATTAACAGATTGGTATTGTTTTCTTCCAAGAGTTTCATTCAAAAACTTTCAACATTTTTTTGGATCATGTTGAATTTCGATTAAATTGTCCTTATAAAAATTATTCATAGATTCTCTACTTTCTCTCTTTATCACGCTACTGAGGCCTTTTAATCTTATTCTTAATGTTATTCTTATAAATTACCTCCTTAAAAAAAACTTTTTTAAAAAGTACCTTTTATAAAAAGTACCTTGTTTATATATATATATGTTCCTCTAACTCCCGCTGGAGCATAGGGCGCCAATAATTGCAGATCTCCATCTGACTCGGTTTTGAGAAATAGACCTTAATTCGTTCCAAGATACACCCAGTTGATTCATTTCGGATTCTGTTGAACGTCTCCATGTTATACGTGGCCTACCACTTTCTCTGCCATCTTGATGAAATGGGTTCCATCTAAGAGCTTGCTTGGATACATTATCATCATTTCGACGGAGAGTGTGTCCAATCCACTGCCATTTCCGTTTACGTATCTCAGTTGCTACTTCCATTTGCTTTGCTTTTAGTAACAACTCGGCATTCGATATTGTTTGAGGCCAAAAGATACGTAATATCCTTCTTAGGCAGCGGTTGACAAATGTTTGCAATCGTTTTGTGATCCTGTTGGTGGCTTTCCAGGTTGTACACCCATATAATAGGACAGACTTGACATTTGCCTCAAAAATTATAAGTTTAGTGGTTTGAGAAATTTTATTACTTTGCCATACTGGAGCTAGTATGTTAATTCTAGCATCAACATCAAGTTCGGTTCCTCCATTAGGTGAGATTTCACATCCAAGATAACAAAATTGTTCACATGCATCATAAGTTTGGCTGTTGATGGTCATTGGAACTGTTGTTGTACCAACACTTAGTGTTTTTGTTTTGCCAGCGTTGATTTTGAGTCCTGTGTATTGTAGTTTTTCCTGCAGTTCTTTAGTTGTGTGTCTAAGGTCATTAAGATTATGCGAAAGTAAACAGATATCGTCAGCATAGGCCAGGTAATTTAGATATTGGTTATTGATTTTCCATTGTATTCCTTGCCTTTTATTCTCAATACTACTGAGGACATCTTCCATAACAACAAGAAACAAAAGTGGTGATAATATGCAGCCCTGACGAACTCCACTTTCTACCATGAACGGCTCAGAAAGTTTTCCCTTATGGAGAACAAAGCATTTTGCACTGTTATAGCTTTCCTTAATAAGAGCTATTATTTTTTGAGGTATATTTCTCTTTCGCAGGGCGGACCAAATACATTCTCGATTAATTGAATCGAACGCTTTTTCAAAATCTATAAATAGAAGATGTAATTTGGAATTGAACTCAACGCTTTGTTCTATAATAATGCGTAGAGAGTTAACATGGTCTGCGCACGAGGAACCACTGCGAAATCCGGCTTGGCATGAGCTGATGGTTTGCTCCAAATGCTCTTTGATCCGATTTAATATTATTTTTGCAACTATTTTGGCTACAGTTGGCAAGACACAAATACCCCGCCAGTTTGTGCAATTTTTGAGGTCTCCTTTTTTTGCGATTTTGACAATGATGCCATCTTTCCATTCCTCCGGAAAGGATTCGGTTTCCCAGGTTTCGGTGATCAGAGGGTGTAAAAGTTGTGCTGAGAGTTCGGGATCACATTTATAGATTTCTGCTGGAATACCATCAGTTCCAGCTGCTTTTCCATTTGGGAGTTGTTTTATAGCAGCAATAGTTTCTGCTATACTAGGGGGTGTTATTCTTATTCCCGAATTTGTGACTGGTTGTGGATTAACTAAAATAGGTGGCTCAAGGGTTTCATCTATAACACAGTTTAACACAGTGGAAAAATGCTCCTTCCATCGCTGGAGTTGTTCTTGGTCGGTGTTGAGCAGGTTCCCTAGCAAATCTCTCACAGGGTGTTCTATACGCAACTTACGGTCTGCTAGCTGTTTTGTGACTTTAAATACTGTTCGCGTGTCACCAGCTTGTGCTGCATTTTCGGCTTCTTCAGCCATGCGGTCAATATGGTTCCGTTTATCTCTTCGTACCGCTCGTTGAACTGTTTTATGCAGGTTACGGTAATTCATTTCCAGGTTGGTCTTTACTTCGTGGTCATCCGCTGATGCTACTTCTTCTTTAAGTTTTCGTCGATCTGTAATTATATTCCACGTTTCGTCGGTCATCCATTCTTGTTTCCCCTTGGGTGCTGGCCCGATTGCACGGTCTGCGCAGGATTTTATTTTGGTTTTAATGTGGTCCCATTTTGAAGTTACTGTAGTAAGTGATTCGACTTCGGGTCTATTTAATGCTTCACGAAGCTGTGTTGTAAAGTCTATTTTGACATTATTGTTATTAAGGCGTTCAATATCATATTTTTTAGGCCGTATGTTGTTCGACGTTTTTTGAATTGCTGCTGTACAGAGGCGAATTTTTGCAACCACCAAATAGTGATCTCGGGATTGGCCTATGTCTGCACCTCTTTTGTTGCGTACATCTAGGAGACATTTTCTATAACGGTGGCTTATAGCGCAGTGATCAATTTGATTTGCAGTGTTATGTCTATCAGGAGACAGCCAGGTTAGTTTATGACAAGTTTTATGTTCAAATAGTGTGCCACCAATGACTAGTTTTCTGGCATTGCAAAAATCAATAAAACGTTCACCGTTATCGTTTCGAGTGCCAAGGCCATGCTTACCCATAATATGTTCTAAATATTCATTATTATTTCCCACTTTAGCATTCATATCACCCATTACAATAATAATATCACCCCGTGGAACAGTATCGTAAGTTGCATTTAACTGTCCATAAAAGGAATTTTTTACGTCATCTTTGGCAGTTTCAGTTGGGGCATAGCACTGAATAATAGTAATATTTCTGATCTTAGATGCAAAGCGAGCTAGCACCTTGTTTGAGAAAAGTATATTTGGAAAAGTTCCTTTTTTTTAAAAATTACGTTTCTTAAGTTACCCTTTAAAAAAAATTCCCCTTTTTTTAAACAAGAACCCTTTTCAAAAAAGTATCCTTTATATAAAATATCCTGTGTTAAGAAAGTACCCTATTTGAAAAATAGAGTACCATATTTCTAAATACCCTTTCTTTTTAAAGTAAGCTTTTTTACAAAAGCTCCTGTTTTTCAAAATGTACCCGTTTAAAAACAAACATTTTCTTAAAAAATTACATATCTGACGGGATTTTACATAAAAATGTAAGCAGTATTTTGATAAAACAAAATTTAAATAAAAATATAAATATTTTATTCTTCCTGTTAACGAATAAAGCCCAACTACAATTTTAACTTTAATGGAAGCCAATTCAGGCATTGATTGCGGTTTCCATAGATTTATCCCGCTATTGTCTTCTTGCAATCCTTTTGCAATTTCCAATTTCCGCAAGTGCTCGCATCATAGCTATGCTATTTATTTTAATTAATTTTTCTTTCCAATAGTTTTATTTGTAGAAAATTAATTGTTAACTAGCAGATTCCAGCCCTCGAAATTCGAGTGCAAATTTTAGGATATTTTATTTTTTCATTAAATAAAGACCCTAAAGGTATGCCAATCAATTATAGTCAATTCGCAAATCAACACAAAAAACAAACTCATTTTTACTACAAACACATTAACAAATTTAATAAACACATACAAAGCATTGTATAATTTTATGTGTGTGTTAGTAGCAACTTTGAATGCAATTTACTGAAAACAAAGGAAAAAATTAAAAAATCTGTAAATCTGCAAAACCGCTAAAAGAAATAACTTTCAAATAATATACGTTTGGTCATAATCGGGATAAAACGGTAGAACAAAACATCGGTCACAAGCAATCGCCTAGCCTATTAATATTATAGATAAGCAGAACAACTGGCTTCGAAATTCGATGATGCCACTTATTAATATTTTTGTTCACGTGAGATTTATAATTGGAGGATTTCTTTCTCGATAAAAGTATTTTCCGCGAGAAAGAAATTCCTTGTGAATATTCGTAATTGAGCTGAACGTTAACTACAGTAACACAAAGTTCTGTGGTTTTCTAGAATAACCGCGTATGTCATAAAAACAAAATGTTCAGGGGAGCCCAAAAACGTTATATTAGGAATTATGGGCTCGATATAAAGATTTTAGAACTTTTTATTTAACAGTACTGTATATATGGGCAATAAATACTTTGTGTAATATTTTGGGTCAAAAATCTTCAGAGGAATAGATCCTAGAGAAGGACGAAAAAACAATATGTAAATTACACTTAAAGTGTGTGCTGGTAAAACAACTTATGTCGAAAAACGTTGTTTTCTTTGAAAAAGAAAACTACCAATGCAACCATCCATGTAGACATAAGTTTTGTTGCTTGAAAAATGAATTTTTTTTTTCGTCAACAAAAAGTTAACGGGACTTGGGATGAGAATATAACAACGTATCAAGAATATTAGTGACAAAAAATAACAGAAATAAACACACAAGTTTTTATAAGTGGTTATAAACTGAAAAATAATCCAAAATTATTTAGCATTTTTTTTTATTAGTAACAACGTATGTCGCTATGTGTCGTTTTCTGCGAAAATATTTTGTCAGCGATCAAACGTTGGTTGACATACGTCGTTAGTGCTGCAAATTAATTTAATAAACATTTACGTTACGTCGTTAATAAAAGAAAAAACTCAGAAATGGTCAATATTTTTTTTTTTAAATTAATATATTTGGTATCGTTAACTCAAAACTGACAAAAATTGACATACGCGTTTATTCCTGAAAACCACAGAGTTGTGCTTGTCTCGAAATTTATTTTGTTTTCTTGAAATTCATTATAAAATGTTTGCAGATATAGTGTTATGAGAGTGTGTTTATTTAAAAACTCAAATTAACCGATAGTTCATTATCTTACATACAACAAGTAAGAAATTTTAGTCGGTCTATACCGACTATACGATACCCTATAACGTGGTTTAGAGACCCTACATCTTCGGTCCAACTAATTCGGTATAAAAAATAAGCATAAACCAAATTTGAGTGGCATTGTTATTCATTTTTTTGGCTGCAGATATGAACAAATTCATAGCGGATGCTATATTTACATGGGGACTAGGTCGAAGTATGGACCGATCCTGACCATATTTGGTAAAGTCACTTATATTAAAAAAATATATACAAACCAGATTTGAGAAAAATCTGTGCAATATCTTTGTTTTTTGATAGATTTAAGTGGAGATCGGGAAGCAGCTCTATGTAAGGCCTATGACTAAGAATTATTAAGGATTATAAGGATTATTTTCTGACTACTGATTAACGTATATAATAAACACATACAAACCCAAGTTGACTCAGATCTATATGATAATTTGGATCTTATGGCAATTTATGTCGATTTCTTAGTGGTCATTTGTATGGAACTAGGTGTGAGCATGGCCCGCATTTCACCAATTTCAGTAGCGTTCATCCTATGGCCGGTAAAAGCTTATATACCAAATTTCGTCAAAATATATTCATATTTGCGACCTGTGATTCGATCACAAAGTTTGCATGGGCACACAGACGGAAGGTCGAACAGACGGACATCGATAAATCGACTCAGAAAGTGATTCTGAGTCAATCGGTATAACAAAAGATGGGTCTAGGTCAAATATTTTTGGTAGTTACAAACAGCAGCACAAAGTCATTATACCCAATCCACATAGTGGTATAGGGTATAAAAATGGAGATTTTGTATGTTTGTACGTCTGTTTGTTTGTGGTTTATAAGAGAATACAACACTATACCAATCGTCTTGAAACTTTTAGAGTAGGTAACTGTCTATCCGAAAACATGCTATATTTTGTGGATTTTGCGAATTTGTAACATCTAATTTTAATATACAATATCTGAAGTACTACAACAGCAAGAGTTCTTAAACTATATGCATGTACATACTAAACTAATTTGAAGAGTCTCGATAAAATGGGCGGGATCGAACCAATGGGCGTGGCACCCACCATACAAAGTAAATATTTATTGTCTTATATCCAGAGTACTATAATATTGAAAGCCTTGGGACTTTGTGTGAGTTCATAAGTTACCAATGTTAGTACTCGCAATGGACGTGCCACCCACCATGCAAAGTAAATATTTAATATCATATATCTGGAGCACTATAATAGAAAAAGCCTAGGGACTTTGTCTGAGTTCACAAGTTCATAATGTGACCAATGGGCGTTGCAGCTCCTGTACAAAAAAATATGAAGTACTATGAAAATGACAGTCTCGAAACTTTTGGCAAAAACATTAATTACCAATGTAAGTAGTCGTGGAAAATGTGGGCGGAGTCGCCAAATCAAAAATTGCCAAAAACCGAAAATCGCGAGCAATACAATGGCCAAAAATAAAAATCGCCAAAATCGAAAATCGCTTATAGCTAATAGCAAAAAAAAAAACAAAAATCGCCGAAATCAAAAATTACAAAAAATCAAAAATCGTCAGTCAAAATCGTCAAAGCCAAATTCGACAAAACCGAAAATCGCGAATAACAAAAATCGCCATGAACAAAAATTGCCAGAACCGAAAATCGCTAATAGCAAAAATCGAAAAAACAAGATCACCAGGATCAAAAATCGTTAAAAACCGAAAATCGCGAATAACTAAATTCAGCAAAATCAAAAATCACCAAACTAAAAAAATCGCAAAAAAGTCTTAAGCTAAAAATCGCCAAAAACAAAAATTGCCAAAATCAAAAATCACCAAAATCAAAAATCGCCAAAATCAAAAATCCTCCAAATCAAACATCAAAAAAAGAAAAATCGCCAAAATCAAAGATTCAAAAAACAAAAGTCGGCATAGCAAAAAACCCCAAAATCGAAAATCGCGAATAACAAAAATCTCCAAAATCAAACATTGCCTAAATCAAAAATTGCCAAAACCGAAAATCGCGAATAATACAATGGCCAAAAATAAAAATCGCCAAAATCGAAAATCGCTTATAGCTAATAGCAAAAAAAAAAAAACAAAAATCGCCGAAATCAAAAATTACAAAAAATCAAAAATCGTCAAAGTCAAAATCGTCAAAGCCAAATTCGACAAAACCGAAAATCGCGAATAACAAAAATCGCCATGAACAAAAATTGCCAGAACCGAAAATCGCTAATAGCAAAAAATCGAAAAAACAAGATCACCAGAATCAAAAATCGTTAAAAACCGAAAATCGCGAATAACTAAAATCAGCAAAATCAAAAATCACCAAACTAAAAAAATCGCAAAAAAGACTTAAGCTAAAAATCGCCAAAAACAAAAATTGCCAAAATCAAAAATCACCAAAATCAAAAATCGTCAAAATCAAAAATCGTCCAAATCAAACATCAAAAAAAGAAAAATCGCCAAAATCAAAGATTCAAAAAACAAAAGTCGGCATAGTAAAAAACCCCAAAATCGAAAATCGCGAATAACAAAAATCTCCAAAATCAAACATTGCCTAAATCAAAAATTGCCAAAACCGAAAATCGCGTATAACAAAAATCATACAAAATAAAACACGCCAAAGTTAGAAATCGTCAAAACCCAAAAACTCGCATAGAAAAAATCGCCAAAATCAAAAAAACGCCGTTATGTAAGAAATGCCAAAGACAAAAAAATTATATCTTTTCAAAGATGCTTCACTTTTTAAACGATGGCACGTGATAAGCCAGTTTATGAACAAATTTTTAATTATTGACAAATTCAAATAGGGAAAATATCGATCGATCCAAAGGACGGCAGATCAAAAAGTATTTTTGTAAAATATGAAAACAAGTGGGAATTATAACAATAACGTTGCAACCACAGGTCGGGTCTCCAAAGAATCGTTTGGTCACAAAAGATATAAGCGGTTATAAATAAAAAAAAATCGCCGAAGCACTGTTAGAAACATAGCTTCAAAGTAGTCGGAAACAATTTAAAAAATCGTAAAACGTGAATGGATGTGTTTTTATAAAGTAAGTTTCACATTCACTTGATATTGCGAAAAATACTTGTTAAAACTCAAATATTTTTTACGCATTGAGTAACAATGCGCTTTAAATGAAAATATGTTTGTTATGGCCAAAGGAAAGACGTGACGTTCTTCGATACAAAGGCAGTGTGTCATTTCTACTTTTAGCGCTGAGTCAAAATTTGACATATGCAACAGTGATGTCAGAAAGAGGGCGCTAACTGGAATTTTTAAAAACGTTGTGTCATATTTTTATGAATTTAAAGGTATTAAAACAACCTTACAAGAAAGTACAACTTTTATGGTACAGTCGAAATTCTTCCATAAAATTTTTAGTATAGAATGTTTTATTGTCAAAAAAATGCTTCACGTGCGAATTAATAGTGGTCGAGGCTCCCATATGGTTATTGATCCAAATAAAATACTGCCTTTAGCATTCTAAGAAAATCGCCAAAAGATGTTAAAAATGCAACAAACTATATGCATAGGTTTCATTAATTTTGCTAAAATAGGTTGGAAGAAAATGTAACCAAAGCTTAATCATGGGTTAAGTAAATAAAATTGAAAAATTTCTGTACCTCGCAACGAATTGTGATTGAAATATCACTTTATAAATGTTTGGAATTAGAGTGTTAATATTTGGTGTATGCGAAAATAATATATATATATTTTTAATTTAAAACCGTTAAGTGTGATTTCCATTATTTTTGCTTCTGAAAATCTAAACTCTGTATTTGCTGGAAGAAGTTTATATTTATAAACTCTGATCCTATAAGAATTCGTAAATTTACTACCAAACTTGAAGGACCATTTAAAAATATCCCTAATATTTCTCAATCAATGATAATTTGGCAACCCTAATTGCTAACAAAAATTAATTTATAAGAAAGCATATGGTTTCGAAATCAATCTGTTATATTATGATTCTAATCTTTTTGTATTCATAAAAATTAAATACTTGAAAACAAATAATTTGTTAAATTGGAATTTTTTTTTTGTCGATTTATATTTTGACCAAATTTTTTAAATATTTAATATTTCATAAACACTTCTGCCAAAAGAGCATAAAATGCCTATAGCTAATTAAGCAGAGTTGTATTTGTTGTGTGTGCTTCTCTACGCCAGTAGAAGAGTTTCTCTTTGAGACAAGTAAGGGAATGTCTCTATGTATACAAATGTTTAGACAATATTGTCTTTCCTCAAGCGGCCAAAATAACCGAATGAATATTTAGAGGCAACACAACACGTAGTAGTAGTAGTAATAATTTCCAGCAGCAGCAGCAACCATATCAACTACACAATACAGAGGTTGTTAATAAAGTGAATGCGAATTTCAAACACAGAGTAAAATCCAACATGAAAATGTCTTAAAAACGTCGGAAAAACAATGAATGCAAAAATAATAAATAAATTTATAAAATTATAAAAGTTTTTTTGTGTTTTTGCTTTTGTTAAAAAGAAACCAACAAAAAAAAATAATTAAACGCTGCGAAAATATAATGAATAATTATAAAGCAAAGTGAAATTTGTTTAAAAGTAGTGAAAAAGAAATTTCATAAAAAAAAATTATGAAATTTAAAGAAAAAAGTGTTTAAAAAAATTTTCAAAGAAAATTTTGCAACAAAAAAGTATGAAAATAATATTTTAAAAATAATTATATTCAAGTTTATTAATGGAATTATATTAAAGTTGAAAAAAAATCAAAAAAAAAAAAAAAAAACAGATTAAAAAATATGAAATACTGAATAAAAATTTCAAAAGAATTAAAGAGTTTGCCAAAAAATATTGTTACAAAAACTTTGTGTACACATCAATTGAAAAAGAAAAGTTATAAAACAGAAGACAATGAAAATAATATTTCTAAGAAAATTCAAAAAAAAAAAAAAAAAAATATCTTCAATATCTTTAAATTTTATTATAGTTTTTTTTTTGTTCTTTGTAAATTTTTGCTACATTGTGTACACACAATAATAATTGCACCTGCGTATAAAATATATGTTTTGTTACCATTACATACAAACATACATATATACAGACATTAGCATAAGTATTTCAATATATACATAAACAAATCATACAAATAAACACCCTATCGCTAACATATACATACATATAACTCACACAAACTCCTACTTACAGATACCAACAGAAATAACGTTACATGTGTCAAGAGAAATGACTTTCACAGTTATTGTTGTTATTGTTGTTTCTTCTGTTTTACTTCGTCTATTGTAAAACAAACTAAAGAAGAATAATTATATTGTTCATATGGTTGAAATGGTTTATTTAAAGCTTTAGGGAATCCTTTAAAATACAATATCCATATACATACATAAACTTACAAAATGCACACTGATACACACATACACACGTATGTTGTACCAGCAGTATTTTATTACAAGAAAAACGTAAACTGTAAAAAAACCTAAATGAAAGTCTCTGTTGGTTTAGAACACTTAAATTTTCAAATTATTATAAACAAAAAATAATTATTTTTAAAAACATTGTAAAAAAGCTTAAACTAATTTATAGTTATATAATTCTTGATTTTATGACATAGTTGCCCATGGCATTGTCATACATGATTTGCAATTTATAAATCAAATTTTAGTAGAGCAACAGAGATATAAAAAAAATGTCCATGGCTAAAAGGATTTCTGCATGTGACTGTTGTTAGACTTAAGCCACAAGGGTTATCGATCCCAGACAGTATGAACACAGTAGTATGTTCAGGGGTCTAATCGTCGCATTCGTGATCGAGTAAGCTTTCGTATCGAATGAAATTTCGAAGCGTATCGAATAGCCTAATCACGGCATACGATTAGAATCGAAACGAAATCTAATAAAAATTGTAAAAGATTTATTTTTAATGTAAATAAAGAAAAACACATGTTTAATGAAAATGAATTGAAATTTTAGAAATCGTGGTTTTAAAGACATTTAAAACAGGAATTTGAACTACGTAAATATAAGCTTTTATATTAAATAATATTAATAAAATAAAATGTTTCTAAAATAAAATAAACTTCACGTACTGAATATGAATTTATAAGTTAAAATATAAATTTTGATAAAAAAAAAAATTGAGCTTTTATTACTTCGACAGATAACCATTTTCCTCTAGCATTTCTAGTTCAACTGATTTTATTTCATAATCAATCTTTTTTATTGAAATATTAGCAACATGTTCTTCTTCCATTAATTTTAACGATCTTTCTTTTATCTATATATATAAAATTCATTTTCTGTTTGTTTGTTTGTTTGTTTGTTTGTTTGTTTGTTTGACCGCTATACAAATTTTTATTTTTCAACGGATTTTCCTGAAATTTTGTACACACGATCTCTATACCCCAGGAAAGGTCGCCATATACTTTTTACCGGCCACGCCTACTTTTACGCCCACTTTTTATATAAAATTCATTTTCTGTTTTATTCATATTTGTTCACTATACAAATTTTTATTTGTTAACAGATTTCTCTGAAATTCGGTACACACGATCCCTGTACTCCAGCTAAGGTCGCCATGTACTTTTTGTCGACCACGCCTACTTTAACGCCCACTTTTTGTATACAATTCATTTTCTGTTTTTTGGTATATTTGTTCGCTATACAAATTTTTATTTTTCAACGCATTTCTCTGAAATTTGGTACACACGATCTTTGTACCCCAGACCAGGTCACCGTGTGATTTTTGCGGCCACACCTACTTTTACGCCCACTTTTTGTGTACAATTCGTTTTCTGTTTTTTGGTATATTTGTTTGCTATACAAATTTTTATTTTTCTACGGAATTCTCTAAAATTTGGTACACACAATATCTGTACTCCAAGAAAGGTCGCCATATGTTTCGTACCGGCCACGCCTACTTTTACGCCCACTTTTTGTATACAATTCATTTTGTTTTTGGTATATTTTTTCGCTATACATATTTTTATTTTTCAACCGATTTCTCTGAAATTTGGTACACACGATCTCTCTCCTCCAGGGAAAGTCGACATATTCTTCGTACCGGTCACGCCTACTATTACGCCTACTTTTTGTATACAATTCATATTCTGTTTTTTGGTACATTTGTTCGCTACACAATTTTTTTTAGCGGATTTCTCTGAAATTTGCTACACACGATCTCTGTAGTCCAGAGAGTTCGCCATATGATCCTTGCCGGTCACGCCTACCTCTACGCCCGCTTTTTATACAAAATTAATTTTCTGTTTTTTGTATATTTGTTCACTATAGAAATGTTTATTTTTCAAGGGATGTCTACAGGCCACGCCTACTTTGCGCCAACTTCTATGTATATAAAACTTATTTTTTCCTTTTATTGGTTTCTTTATTTGATTGCTATAAAAACTTTTATTTTTCAATGGCTTTCTTCGAAATTTAGTACATATTCAAGGGAAGGTCGCTATATGATTTTTACCGACCATGCCTACTTTTACGCCCAATTTTCTCATAAAATTCATATTTTGTTGTGTGGTATATTTCTTCCCTATAAAAATTTGTACTTTTCAATGGATTTCTCTGATATTTGGGTTACACGGAAATAACTACACGGTCAACAAATTCCCCAAACTTAAAAAAAGGTACCCAAAAGAAATGAACAAATTCCTCATTTATTTTTAATCGAAATAAAAAACGAACTTACTCCCCAAATTCATTCTTAAATTTTTACATATTTTTATTTAATGAATTTTGTTAAATATTTATTTTAGTAAACATTTGCATACTGCTCTCAATATATGTCCAACAATAAGTGCAATTAAAATGAGTATTCTTTTCAAAATAAGTTGGCAACAGCTGCGCGGCACCACACGTGTGGTTGCCAAACGCGCGGAAGCGGCGCGCGGCGCGCGGCGTGCGACCGCGGACTCGGACGCGACGGGTGCGGACGCGACGCGCTCTCGGAACACAGCTCACCTAAAATATCGCAATGCTCTAAAAAGTATGTTTTAGGAATTAAAATAAGTTAACGAGAACTAAGCGGAGGCACGGGTAGTAGCTGCGATGAAGCGGCGCGAGGCGCGCGGACGCGACGCGCTCGCGGAACACAGCTCAGCTAAAATATCGATCGCGGACTCGGACGCGACGGATGCGCACGCGACGCGCTTTCGGAACACAGCTCAGCTAAAATATCGCAATGTTCTAAAAAATATGTTTTAGGAATTAAAATAAGTTAACGAGAACTAAGCGGAGGCACGGGTAGTAGCTGCGAGGAAGCGGCGCGAGGCGCGCGGACGCGACGCGATCGCGGAACACAGCTCAGCTAAAATATCGCAATGATCTGAAAAATATATTTCGGCGCTTAAAATAAGTTGACAGCAACTGCGCGGCAGCACGGGTGTGGCTGCCAAACGCGCGGCGCGCGACCGCTGACTCGGACGCGACGGATGCGCACGCGACGCGCTTTCGGAATACAGCTCAGCTAAAATATCGCAATGCTCTAAAAAATATGTTTTAGGAATTAAAATAAGTTAACGAGAACTAAGCGGAGGCACGGGTAGTAGCTGCGAGGAAGCGGCGCGAGGCGCGCGGACGCGGACGCGACGGATGCGGACGCGACGCGCTCTCGGAACACAGCTTACCAAAAATATCGCAATGATCTGAAAAATATTTTTTGGCGATTAAAATAAGTTGACAACAACTGCGCGGTATCACGGGTCTGGCTGCCAAACGCGCGGAAGCGGACGCGACTCGCTCGCGGAACACAGCTTAGTGAAATGTCGTATGATAAATTTTATCTACGTATGTGAAATAATTACCTGTTGATCAAAATAGGCCACACAAATACTATAAGCAGTTGCTTAAAGAAACCTTGCGACACAATATTAAACGACGCATTAGTCTTTCATTTCTGAAACTTGAATTTGACGTCTCTGCTCAATGGTGATCACTTATTGAATGAATTAATTCAATTTTTAAAAGTTTTGATTCCTTTAATTTGCGGCCCATTCCGTTATATTTGATGTTTATAAATAAACTAAAAAAAAAAACTTAAAGCGATTTCGCACCTTATTTTTGACGCATTTTTGCTGCAGCATCTTATAAAAAACTTCTAAATTAAAAAACCAAAAACTTTTTAATTGAAATATAAAATGAATTTATATGGATTTGAATTTATATGGATATGAATTTGTATGGGCAATACAAATTTTTGGGGAGAAAGTTCATTTTATTGGGGAATTTGTTAATTGGGGACTAAGTACTCAGCGCCTGGTAAGCATAGTGAACCATTTTTCAAGTCAAAGGCCTTTTCATCCCGGGTAAGACCGGGTAAAAACAGCTAGTATTCAATAACCGATCAAGCTTACAGTTTATGCTTCGTTGGGAATCTTCATATTTTTCGATGTGACACCTTAGAAGGTCTAATTTAAATTGACGTACAGTAACTTTTTTGCTTTTATAATGGATTCCTTCTCTACTGCCTCAGGTTCATTTATATTTTCGTCGTCTTCCTCATCTAACATATCATTAAATGCTTTTTCGATATCATCAGCACAAATTTGTTTCGTAGTTTTAGAAGAACCAAAAGATTTGTTCGATGAAAGACCATCACCAGAAACTCCTATACCGGCAGCCTGAAGAATTTGTTCTCCTCTTTTTGGATGCCTTATTGAATGACAGCTTTTTTTTGACATTGTGTTTTTGGTCGGCATTAACCTAGAAAAATGTATCTATGTACGTATAATTGGAACACCTCCACATTTTTCATCTTTAACTGTAGGGCCAAACTTATTTAGTTGTATTGTAAGCTGATCCCATAATCGCTTTGAAACAGCTTTTCTCTGGCCACAATTAGGTAAAATATTTTTTGCCAAATTTGCCATTTATTTTAAATATATTTGCCCTGAAAATTTTTAATAAGATTTTTGAAATTTTAATTTATCAAGTGATTAATATTACTTAAATTTTAAGACTTTTTAGTTATTATTTTATATATCCCGCTTTTATTTTTTCGCTTGTTGTTCTCAAGAAGTTTAACACTTTTGTTTACGATTGGCTTTGACGTATCGAATGACATTTAGAAAGAAGACACTCGATCGATCGCTCGTTATCGTATGCCATCATCTCAAATTTCGATACTACTTACACGATAGCGAATGACGTGATTTAAAAATGAAAAATTTCGATCAAATTCACTCGATCACGTATGCGAAGATTAGACCCCAGATGAAAAGGTGACCTATGTTATTAAATTAACAATTTTAATTTATTCTTCAATAAATTCAATTTCAGCGCCGTTGGTCTTCTAAGTAACCTTCAAAGTATGCAGCGTTTTAGATTTTATCTCCTCAATTAATTCAAAATGGTATTCCCGGACTGTTCTTTGTACCCTATAACACTAAATGGCCATGGTATAATGACTTATTGCTGATATTTGTAACTATCAGACATATTTTGCTATACAGATCGACTTAGAATCACTTTCTCAGTCGATTTAGTGATGTGCGTCCGTGCGTCCGTCCGTCCGTCCCTTTGTCTGTCGGGCTGTATTTCTGTGTGACCATATAAACTTTGTAATCAAAGTACAAATATTTATAAATATATTTTGATGAATATAGCGAAATACAAACTTCTATCAGCTATAAGACGAGCTCTGCTAAAATTGACCCTATGCAAGTGACCCATATGGGATCTGCTTAATTTACCATAGGACACAAATTATCACAAATTGGGTTTATGTGTGTTTATTACATCCATTAATCGGTAGTACAACAATGTCCCTGCTGCCTCCCGATCTTCACTTAAAACTTGAAAAAAAAACAAAAATATTACATAAATTTTTCTCAAATTTAGTTTTTATATATTTGACTTACGAAATATGGTCAGTATCGGTCCATTTTTCAACCTAAATATTAAAAATGTCACTCAGATGTGTTTTATGCTTATTTTCTATACCCAATTATTTGGACCTAAAACAAATTACACGCTGCTACAAACGATCACCTAGTGGGGGTTGTAGACCTTATTGAGTATATCATAAATCGATTTTAACATGTTCGGAAATACCCTCAAATTTCGGAGTTATTCCGAATAAACCGTTTTGGGGTAGGTACAAGTACTTATGATCGCGTAACTTAGTTGGTTTTTAGCCGATATTACTTTTTTAAATGGTTTCAGAAAGATGAAAAATGTGCCTGATCACCTTTTGGTACCTTTATAAAATTTTTATAGTGATATTTTTAATTATATCTGATTTTAATTTTATTTTTTCTAGTTTTTTCAAATTTGGCGCCATTTTTTATACCCTCCACTCCAGTGTGCAGAGGGTATATATAAGTTTGTAATTCCGTTTGTAATAATTAGAAAAAAAAATTTGGACCCCATAAAATATATATTTGTGATCCTTATAACAACCGGAGTTGATATAGCGATGTCCGTCTGTCCGTCTGTGGAAATCACGATGACGGCATCAATCGGGTGCTCGTTGACATAAAAAATGATTCATTGACATCCTGAGAAGCTTGGTATTTGAAATCGTCCAAATCGGTCAATTGGGGCCCGAGATTGGAATAAAGAACTATAAAAAGTCTTGAAAAAATATAATTTTCTATGTTGTTCTTTTCACGATCACGCCCTCAATAAGATAGCTTAGGTGATCATTTTTAGTGAGAATGATTCAACAAATTCACGGAAAGATTTCTATTTCAAAAATCATTAAAATCGGTGGAACAGGTCCAGGGAAATCTCTGAAAAAGTAAAAAAAAAATGAAAACTATGATGTTTCTATATTGTTCTTGTTGTTATTCAAAATGTTGTATTGTTTTCATAGCTGGACTTATTGTTTTTGTGGTCGTTGTAATAATAATATAATAAACACTAACCCTTTGTAAATTTTTTTATCAACTCTGGTAGAAAAATTTAAAAGTTTCCATTGTTTTGGCATCACTAAAAAAATTTACTCGATCATTTATGTCATTGCCACGAGCCTGCCTGCAAAGTTTCAGATCGATTGGGTCACGGGAAAGGGGTTAAAATCGATCCAAATTTTTTCAACAAGCAGACACTAAGAGTTAATATAAAGGGAGTAAAAATTAACCAGCATCTAAAGCAAATAATGCTAAATATGTACCTAGTTGTTAATAAAAAAAAACAATGTAAATTTAGCAAAAAAAATTTTTATATATTAATTTATTTAAAGAGAAAAACACAAAAATAACGTTTGATGTTGTATATTTTGTGTGTAATATTTACATATACATACACACAGATATTAAATAACACAAATAATATACATATATTCTATATATGTATATTCATAATAACTGCATGTTAGAAATAAATCGGTATATTATTTTATTTACATAAAATTCTGCAATATTTTGTTGTGGGGAAAATACATTTCTTTTGCATTAACAGAGTGTCACTTCATTTTGCTCAGCGTGACTATGCCACAGTAGATGGCGCCAAAATTTTTGTTCTAATTAGCTTTGCAATAGTTATTTCTATTTTAACATGAATGATAAATAGATATCATACAGCACAATGTTAAGAGTATACACGGGCTGGTCTTATATTATTTCATACGTTTTTTCATTATTCTTTTACAAATATGAACATAAGTTTGGCATACTAACTTTTTGTTGTCTTTACAAAATAGAGTTACCGAGTTCGTCAATGAGTTTTTTGCTTTCAAAACAGTTCTACATAGTAATATAGAATTATTATTCTGCTTTACCTACCTACAAAATATCTGATTGCGATTACATCTAATTTTTAAAAATTGTTTATAATTACTAAAGCATTATTATTCACATAAATACAAAATTGCACTTTTTAAATTTCCATTCAAATTTAAGAAAATATCAATTCTAAAAACTGGAATTAGAAATTTCCAATTATAAATTACAATTAATTGAATTTCAGAAAATCATATCAAAACGTCGGGAATTATAATCTTAAATTTAGAAGACATAAATTGCATCATTAATATATAAATTTTATTCGTTAAACACAAATTGAAATTCCAAAAAAAAAAACACTAAATATATTTACATTTAAAAAATTTTTACATTTAAAAAAAATATTGACATTCAGGAGAAATTGTTAGCTTTTCAGTACCGCGATTCAGTAACTTCTTTTAACGATAGTCGAATCGTTAAAAAAAGAAAAACAAAATTATCAGTAAAATTTTTAAACGATATTCGCTATTGTTAAAGTCAGCTGTTGTTGTTATCTAAACGACAACTATTTTTGTGTTCTTTATTCAATCGATAAAAACTTAAATTTTTAGGTTGAAATGTCGTCATACATAAATAAAAATCATAGAATAGTGAAAATATTTTGCTTTAATTACAAAAGTTTTTTATATAAATAAAAAAATTAAATAACATATTCCATTCATTATTTCATTTTCAAATAAATACACAGAAATATTAGTAAAAAAATAAAGATATTAAACATAAACATAAAATCATCCTGTCAAACACGAAGTAATTTGTTTTTTTCTATTCTTCTTTGTGTTTTTCGCTTATTTTGGCAGAGATGCCACTCGTTTACAATTTAAAGAAATATAAAAATAGATTTGTCGACTGTCGTGAAGATGTATATGGGGGATTTCATGTCAAGTGCACCAACTTTTGAAACCGATGTCTTCCGATGAAATTTGCACCAAGGTTAGTCCTATTGGATAGTAGCTTAAACACAATTTTTCAAGAAGATCGGTCCAGATCTCTCTCAGTTAGAGGGGATCAAAATTTGACATTTTGGCCAAACAGGTGTTTTTTCTCATCCACGTAACTTATTACCTATTGTTCCTAGAAAATTTTCTCCCAAAGAGTTTAGATAGCTATTTCTTCAATATTTCGGAAAAAAATACTTAAAAAAAAAAAAAAAAATTTGTAGACTTTTTTTTTTTGCTAAATTAAAGCACTTTTTGCCTTTTTTTCCAAAAAGGACATTTTTTTATTTTTTTATTTTTTCATAAGAAAGCTTAGGATTTTTCCTTTAAGAGCTTTTTGGTCGCTTAGTGGGATGGGAGTGGGATATCTATCAAAATAAATGTTTTGTAACTCAAGACAACGGTTTTTCAATTTTTCACAAATGCACTATTTTGAATTTTTTTCTATTTGTGTCTAAAACCTTACAAATAAAACTTATACTGAGAAACTAGACAAACTAAACTTTCCGAAGGTATATAACATACCTAACTAAAATTTTATACCCTCGATACTGTAATACGCAGAATATGTTAACCTCAGCAAAAAAATCGCTTTTTTTCTTTAGAAATGTTGAAAAATTATTATATGTTATTTAATTTTAATAATAATTAAATTAATGTATAATAATAATAACATTAAAAATAAAAAGATAAATAATTTATTATAATTTAATCTTAATTGCATTAGATCCATTTATATCATAACTATTTTTATACTTAATTTATTGTAGCTGATGAATTGTCTTGTAAATTTTTAAATACCCAGTCTTTCATCCAGCTTTTTTGTCGCCTTTATTTACTGCGTTTTTTTGTCAATCCTTTCTTGGCGTTACTAGGTTCTGTTGTTGATTTCGCTGATGGTTTATTTGTTGAAAATTTTTTCAACTTGAGTCTTCCATCGACAAGCGGTATAAAAGCATGGTAATGGGCGGTGCCATCGATTGTTACCGCAGCATCGAATCTGCTCTTCAGTGTTTTCAATGTTTCGTGATGATCCTCTTTGCTACTAAAAACTATTTTAGTTTCTTTACAATAATTGTTTGCCCAATGGAATAAAGCAGTCGCATCTAAGATGCGATTTTGATGAGAGCGCTGGAGGCTATACTTCGCTGCATTTCTTTTAAGGTTTGCTCCAATATCATCACATGCTCCGTTACCATGAAACGTAGTATACCTTCTTTACTGTAAATTTAGATTTTAGAAATTTTAGTATTCTCTTCTGGTACTCATAAACTGCAACGGTATCATGTTTTAAATCGTCGGATATGATTGCCATACTTTTGTGTTCCAGTTCTTCATCTTTCATGTAGTAAATAACTACTGTGAATATTGTAGTTGCTTGGTCGTTATTGAAGTGGAATGCTTGTATGGCATCCTGAAGAACAAATTTATAGTTTTCTGCGAAATCATATGAAATAACGAATTCACCAGACTTCAAATGTATCTTCAAATCCTTGAAGAATGACCATTGCTCTTTGACTAAAAAGTCATGGTTTCTCAAGTTTAGCAATCCTGTACACATTTCTTCCACAAAATCATCCACATTTAAAATGATTGTTTTCAATGTGCATCTGTCAGTCTGAATCCAAGAATCAAATTTGACCTCCTCTATATATTCTCGATCTAAAGAGTTGATTAAATTTTCTTTGATGAATGTGGTTTTCGGGCAATTGGTACATTCACCTAAGTGGCAAGAAGTTGTTTCATTAGGACACATAGTCAATTTAAGGGAATCGCGGTAATCATGTAAATCTTCTGCCGAATCATCTATTAAATACTTTAAGTAGATTTCCTTCAACATCAGTTTACCATTTTTATGGTAAATGCAAACGCATACTGTGTGAGTTCCGCTGCTTTCTGCCAAAACGCAATGTTTTGGCCTCATTTGGGTAAATTTCGTGAAGCCAATTTTAACATCCTCGTGTTCAGATTGAAATATTGCAAATAACTCTTTCAGGTTACAGAGAGCCATTCTCTTCTGTTATGTTATGAAGGTATTTTTCATACCTTTGGAAAGGTTAATTTGTCTAGTTTCTTAGTATAAGTTTTATTTGTAAGGTTTTACACACAAATAGGTTTTACACACAAATTGAATAAGGTTTTACACACAAATTGAAAAACCGTTGTCTTGAGTTACAAAACATTTATTTTGAAAGATATCCCACTCCCATCCCACTAAGCGACCAAAAAGCTCTTAAAGGAAAAATTCTAAGCTTTCTTACGAAAAAAAAATGCCCTTTTTGAAAAAAAAGGCAAAAAATGCTTTGATTTAGCAAAAAAAAGTCTACAAATTTTTTTTTTTTTTTAAGTAGTTTTTTCCGAAATGTTGAAGAAATAGCTATCTAAACTATTTGGGAGAAAATTTGGCCAAAATGTCAAATTTTGATCCCCTCTAACTCAGAGAGATCTTGACCGATCTTGTTGAAAAATTGTGTCTAAACTACTATCCAATAGGACTAACCTTGGTGCAAATTTCATCCCGATCGGAAGACATCGGTTTCAAAAGTTGGTGCACTTGACATGAAACCCCCCATATATTTAATTAAATTTAATTTAGTTTCAAGTTAAACCAGCTTTTAATAAATAAAATCGAGTAAAAAATAAAAAAGTTATTAAGTTATTATTATTAAAAAAGTTAATCACTAAATTGTCCTAGGTTTTCTGGGAAAAAATCTAAATGTGCATGAAGAAAATGAACTTTTATGGGCATTATGCATCCCATTTCTGGATAAGCCTCAAGAAATTCATTTACTACAGCAATATAATTTTCACATTTTTTGCTTCCCAAAAAATTTTCACATAAACTAATAAAGCTCTATGCTCTTTTTTCCACAATATTTAATTTCATTGTGAATTTTTCGTCAAGCATGATTTTGCGGATTTGAGGTCCTACAAAAATACCTAAAAATAAAAAAACAATACAATTATGGTTAGAAATCATTAAACATTTGTACCTTCTTTTAGTTTTGCTTCACTTAATCTTGGGTAAACTGATTTTAAGTGTAAAACGGCATCGTTTTCCCTATCCAGGCGTTTCACGAAAAATTATTTTTTCGGTACTGACTAGTGGAATTTTTAAGAGGTTTTTCTTGCCAATTTCAAAAATTGTTCCCACGACTGTCCCATTCAAAAATATAACAAGGAAATTTAGTGTAGCCCCCTTGCATTCCGAATAAGATTGTCAGAAACAATTTGCAATTGTTACTTTTTATAACATATAAAATCCAGTATCTTCTCCATTGTTGCATACGACTCTTTCATGATAGTGGCGTATGCTATTGGCACTGAGGGCAACTGGTCCTCGTTGTGTAGTAAAACTGCCTTCAAACCTAAAAAATATGTTAATGGATTTTGAACAAGAAAAAAATAATACTTACTTTTACACGGGCCGTCCAAAGATAATCTCCAGTCGTTCGGTAGATGTTGGTAATTCAGACAATGGAATAACTCATCTACATCTGAGTAATATACAAGGTTGTTATTATCATTGATCTTGTTGTTGTCATCATTGTCAGCTTCAAAAATGGCATCAAACTGTATTTGGGGCTTGCCTCTTGCAAATGTTACTTTTAAGTCACTTTTCGTGATATTCTACTATTTTAGTCGAGGAGCTAACATCTCTGTTTGTCTCCATGATAGTTTCAAATCTTGAACAAATCATGGAAATCTTCATTTGTCACTAAATGTGATTTCACCGACTGTGCAATAAAATATTCTAAATTTCTAAGTAAAATAATTTGTATACTGTTATATTAAAATAATTATATCATCATATCATTATAAAACTAAAAAAATAAAGTAAAGTGGTAGTTCTTGATCAATATTTGTAAAAGCTAAATTTTTCACTTTTGAAAAACCTTAATAACTTTTTTATTTTTTACACGATTTTATTTATTGAGAGCTGGTTTATCTCGAAACTAAATTAGCTTTAATTAAATATGAACATAGGTGTATATTTCTATACAAACTAATTTAAAAAAAGGGCGCCAAAGTTGAAAAAACTAGAAAAAATAAAATTAAAATCAGCTATAATTAAGAATATCACTACAAAAATTTTATATACATACCAAAGGGTGTACATATTTGGAAAGGCACATTTTTCTTCTTACTGAAACCATTTAAAAAATAAACATCGGCTTAAAACCAACTAAGTTACGCCGTCATAAGTAATTGTACCTACCCAAAAACGGTTTATTCGGAATAACTCCGAAATTCGAGGGTGTTTCCGAACATTTTAAAAGTGATTTGAGATCTACTTAACAAGGCCTACAACTTACGCCAGGTCACTTTCCAAGCATATTTTCACTGTAGCACCGTGTTATCTAAGCGCATGGTATAGGGTATCACATTGTTGGTCTAGACCGACTATGATTTTCTTACTAAATCAGGCGAATGCTATGTTTGTGGAATGATATTGCATGAATTTTGTGCGAAATCTTAATGCAAAACCCAAGGGTTATCTGATAATAATTCAAGACTATTTTTATGCCCTCCACACCAATATGCAGTGGCATATATAATTTTCTCATTCCATATCGATAATTAAAAATAAAAATCTGAATTCCTATATAGCGATATACGTCTGTTCGTCAGTAGAAATCACGATCACGCCCTCAGTAGGTTAGCTGGGTGGCTCTTCTTTAGTGAAAATGATTCACCGACATCCTGAGCAGGTGACTTTGTAAAATCATCAAAAGCGGTTCAAGAGGTCCTGAGATTTCAATGCAACTGTAAAAAAACTATTGAAAATATATGATTTTTCTGTGTTGTTCTTGTTATTGTCGTTATTCTAAATTTTGTAATTTATGTCAAAGTTGTAATTATTCTTGTTGTTATGGTCTTTGTGTTTGTAGCATTTGCTTCATTAGTGTATATGTTTGATTATACTCCATGTGGTAAAAGGTCAAAGTCGCAAAGAGCAAATGTATTAAAATTAAACCATTAAAATTTGAAATACTGCCAAGCGTTTTTTCTAAAGCTTTTTGTGGCTCAACAAAGTTAAAATTGTCACAGACGAATATCTGGTTTTTAAATCTGGCAGGGTCTTGCCGATTTCTTCTCTTTTTCGCAGGATTCATCAATGGAAAGCCTACTGTAACAACAGACAAGTAAAGAAATGTGGTCTAGACCGACTATACAATACCCTATACCATGCCTTTGGAGACCATATCTCTCAGGCCCAACTAACTGGATAAAGAAAATAAGCATAAACCAAATCTGAGTTGGATTTTTATTAATTTTTTCGGCTGCAGATATGAAAAAGTTCATATCGATCCTGACCATGTTTGGTAAAGTCTCTTGTACTTTGCAAAAATATATACAAACAAAATTTGAGAAGAATCAGTGCAATATTTTTGTTGTTTGATAGATTTAAGTGAAGATCGGGAAGCAGCTCTATATGGGGCCTATGACTAAGAGTTGTCCAATAGGGATCATTTTTGGACTACTAATTAATGGATGTAATATATACATACAAACCCAATTTGACTAAGATTTGTATGATAATTTGGATCTTGTGGCAATATATGTTGATTCCATAGGGGTCATTTCTATGGGGGCTAGGTCTGAGCATGGACCGATTGTCACCAATTTCAACAGCGTTCATCCCGACAAAAGATTAAATACCAAATTTCATCAAAATATATTCATATTTGCGACCTGCAGTTTGATTACGTGGACACACAGACGGACGGACCGACGGACATCGTTAAATCGAATCAGATAGTGATTCTGATTCGATCGGTATAATCAAAGATGGGTGTAGGCCAAATATTTTTGGTTGTTACAAACAGCAGCACAAAGTCATTATACCCAAATCACATAGTGGTAGTTATAGGGTTTAAAAACAAGTAGGAAAATTATAGTCGGTCTATACTGACTATACGATACCCTATACCATGAGTGTGGAATATTAATCTTAAGTCCAACTAATTGGATATAGAAAATAAGCATAAACCAAGTTTGAGGGGAATTGTTGTTAATTTTTTTTTGCCTGGCGATATAAAGAAGTTTATATCCGATGCTATATTTATATGGGAACTAGATCAACAAATGGATCAACCCTATTAAAGTCACTTATTTTTTCAAAAATATATAAAAACCAAATTTGCTTTGTGCTACCAAAAATATTTTACCTAGATCCTTTATTAGATCGATCGACTCAGAAACACTCTCTGAGTCGTCTGTCAGTCCGTCCGTCTGTGTGTCCATGTCAACCTTGTAATCAAACTACAGGTCGGAAATATGAATATACTTTGATGAAATTTGGAATGTAAGCTTTCATCTGCTCTACAATGAACGCTATTGAAATTGGTGAAATTCGGTGCATGTTTATACCTAGTCCCCATACAAATGACCCCTATGAAATCGACATAAATTGCCATAAGATCCAGATTCTCATATTGATCTCAGTCAAATTGGGTTTGCATGTGTTTATTATATCCATATAATATCCAGTAGTCTAACAGTAATATCTATAGGACAATTTTTATTCATAGGACCCATATAGAGCTGCTTCCCGATCTTCACTTAAATCTATCAAAAAACAAAAATATTGCACAGATTTTTCTCAAATTTGGTTTGTATATATTTTTTCTAAATGTTAGTGACTTTACCAAATATGGTCAGGATCGGTCCATTTTTCGACCTAGTCCCCATATAAATATAGCATCCGATATGAACTTTTTCATATTCAAAGGAAAATTAATAACCATTAGTTCGACCTAAGAGATAGGGTCTCTAATATAATAGGGTATCATATAGTCGTTCTAGAGTGACTATAATATTCTTACTTGTTTTTTTTAAATTTATAGATTGAAGATCGGGAAGCAGCTTTATGTATAGAATATGACTAAAAATTATCCTGCATGGTTTATTTTTGGACTACTGGTAAATGGGTGTAATAAAAAAACACAAACCAAATTTGACCGGGATCTGCATGATAATTTGAATCCTATGGCTTTTTTACGTCGATCTCATAGGGGACATTTGTAGGGGGACTAGGTCTGAGCATACATCGTTTTTTGCCGGTTTCAGTACCATTCGTTCTATAGTCGATGAGAACTTATGTACCAAATTTCATAAGAATTATATTCATAATTGCGATTAGATGTTTGACTAGATGGTTTATATGGACACACAGACCGGGACAGGTGGACAGGTGGATAGATGGACAGATAGTTTGACTGACGGATGAACATTGCTAAATTGACTCAGTAAGTTATTCTGAATCGATCGGTTGAGTAAAAAATGGGTTTAGGCCAAACGTCGCAGAATTCGTTTTTCCATAAATAAAACACAACTATGCTTTTCCACTATAGCTGAAACCGGCCCCAAAACATGATTTGGCTTTTTTTTGTGCGTTTGGTTTTTCCAAGTTATTCCATTAATGAGTTTTCCCATCAGAGCCAGCCAAATTAAATTATTTTAAATTATTATATTATCTGCTTATTGCTCGCGAATATAAATAGAACAACTTTTAACCAATTTTGTTATATAATTACTTTATGTATAAAAAACTATCTATATTTTTCTAAAACGGAAGTGATATTGTTGCAGAAATAAAAGTGGTAAATAATACAGCAGAATGCGGTGCTAAATTGATTGAAGAGAATAATAACAAATTAACAAAGAATGAACAAGAAAAGCAATACTTATTGCAAGTCGTAAGTGATTACAGAAAACAATTTGAATCGCACACTAAATAATCCTTAAATACACCAAAATAAATAGAATTAATTTTATATTTCATATTCAGATTTCAAAAATTGTCTTTTATTAGCCTTGGGTCATTTGTAGATCTTCTTATTTTATTTAGAAAAATATAGATAGTTTATACACACAAAATAAATTTGTAACAAAATTGGTTAAAAGTTGTTTTTATTTATATTCGCGAGCAATAAGCAGATAATTGCAGCAAAGATATATCAAAATGGATTATTTTGATCCCAGGAGCACTGAAGGGTTAAATAAATAAAAATTAACCGAATTAATTTTCTTAAATTCTTAATAGTGGTTTCAACGAGTTTAACAGAAAAACTCGTTTTCGGTAATTTTTATTTAAAAATATCTTAAAATCCAAAGCTGACCTTGGCAAATAATGGGTCTACGTTCTCGAATTTATCCCAAATTTTAGGAACGGATGTTCTACACATTTGGTTATTATACTTTAAGCATCGCATCTAAAAATTCGGCAGCACTTACAAAATATTTGAATTTTTTTGAATAAATTGTCCGTTATTAGATTGGGGTCATATGTGGCCCCAATTACAAAAGGGTTAATGGGGCCATATTATTTTTTTCAAAAACCCTAGGCTATTGAGATGTAATATAAAAGTATAAAAGTGATGAATTTTTGATACAAAGTATTAAGAAAGAGTACATTTACAGAATATTTTACAAAAAGCCCATTTTTCTGGAAATCCAAAAAAAAAAAAACTCGTTGTAAAAAAATTCTGGAATAGCGATTTACTTAATAATTCACAAAGTTAATCTGTAATATGCACTTAACAAAACCTTAGAGTGCCGGAACCATTTTTTAAAATTTTGTTGAAGAAAATTTTTTAAAACTTGAAAAGGAAGTTTTCAAAATTTTATCTAAAAAATTTCCCATTTTCGGGCTCAATGCGCAATAGGTTAACAACATGGTGATCAAACAATACTTCATAGAAGTATAGAGACCAAAAATACAATCATAAGTCACACAGCGTTATCTCCTTCAGCTCACACCGATATAAGTTACGCTGTTTTTGTGATTGTATTGTGAAATAGAAATTTACCCCCCTGCGCGTATAGATGTTTACACATCAAAGAAATTATGGCTTTAATCAATTTCTCAAAGTTGAAACGATGCCAACAAATTTCATGACCTAGTTTTTTTGCCCTGGGGCATCTGCTATTTCTTGGCAAGTTTTATTCGATTTTGAAGTTTTATAGCTTTTTGAAAGGACAATTTAATATTGATTCCGAAATATATAACAACTTTTTGGAAAAATTAAAGTATAGAATGAAATTTTTGTAAAATCTGAAAAAAAGTCATATTATCCCCATATAAACACACTTGAAATTTTTAATCGCGTTGAGGCACGACTAAATGTTTTTTGATTGGCCCAAAACTTTGCATTTCTCAGTTTTTTTGCTACTCGCATACTTTTATGGGGGTGAGACCGAGAGTTTGAACACTTTTTTCCCTTCATATAATACAGGGCCATCCAAATGGTACATATATTATGCAAATTTCAATCTGTGAGCTTTAGGAATTGGCGATAACGGTGGTGTTTTGGCCGATTTTTTCCAATAAATTCCTCGTTAAAAATTGTTGAAATCGACGTTTTGTTACTGGTAGGGCCAATTAGAGAATAAAACAATTTATTTTTAGTGGTTGCTTGTTTGAGTTCATAAGTTTGGTGTTTGACCAATTTACATTTTTTGGGTTTGATTTAGATTGTTGGACTACTTTGAAAATACAGTGAATAACATTCATTCATTCATAACATTGAGGCACCTCTTGCTACAAAAAGCAAGGATAAATAATCTAACCCATAAAAACAAACTTTTTATTAAAACTCTTTCTTTCCCTATGCATATGAATTTTGAATATATCCGTGGCTGTGCGTGACTTTGCGTGACTATTTTAAAATTAATCTTTGGTCACAATTAGTCTATGGACAAGGTTTTAGATCGGTCGCATGAGGTGAAGTGAGGATTTGATCTCTCCGTGACTATGCGTGACTGTGCGTGAGTTAATATTTTTTCACAGCAAGTTTATCGACCAAGTTTCAAATCGATCGGATAAGTGGAAATGTGTTTTAAATCACTCCGTAACTGTGCGTGACTATGCGTGACTATGTCAAAGTTAATATTTCTTAACAGCAAGTATACCGAACAATTTTCAGAATGATTGGATTAGGCCATGCGACCATGCGTGACTGCACGTGACTAAGCCAAAGTTAATCTTTTTTTCACAGCAAGTGTATGAACCAAGTTTCAGATGGATCGGTTGAGGGGAAATGATATTTAGATCACTCCGAGACTGTGCGTGACTATGCGTGACAGTGCGTGGCTACCCCAAAATTAATCTTTTTTTACAACAAAACTATGGGCCAAGTTTCAGATCAATTGTATAAGGGGGAATGGGGCTGACCCACGACAGACAGACAGACAGACAGACAGAGAGTATGAGTTAAAAGAAAGAATTTAAAAAGTGGAAAATTGCCATAATTTTAAGTTCATTGTCTATGAGTTTATTAATTGAAATTATTTCCAGAATGTGTTGCTGTTGTTGTTGTTATTTTTAGTAATAACAGAACAAAATATATAAAAACAAAAAAGAGGACCCCTCCTGCTGGTATAACAGCTAGTATTCATTTCGGCATTGATTCCTACAACTTGCATTTCCATGAAATGGAATTGCAACCCATTCCGCATGTATGTCATCCAAGAGGTTTTTTTTTAGGAATTGTTTTGCTTTCATATATACTAGCTGATTCCAGCCCTCGAAATTCGAGTGCAAATTCTAGGAAATTTAATTTTTTCATCAAAATCAGCACAAAAAACAAACTCATTTTTATTACAAGCATTGTATAATTTTATGTATGTGTTAGTAGCAACTTTAAATGCCTAGCCTATTAATATTATAGATTTGTCATGACAGACCCACATATTTTCAATTATAATTAAATCTGGGGACCGTGGTAGTACTTCCAATAAATAGGGACAGTTACAGAGGAGCCGCTCTTGTGCTACACATGACTGATACTTGGAAAAAATCGCCTTTGATTTCGAATTTCTGCACATTGAATGTGACTTTTTTCTTTGAAATTTCGTCGATGTTGACATATATGTTAGTAATACCTTCAATATTATTTAGATTTTCCATCACTTTCAGTCAAACAGCCTCAGCTTATAAACGATCCTCCAACATGCTTTACTCTTGGGGTAAAAATGTGAAGTTGCAGCTTTATGGCATTTCGCTGTCATGCGCTCTGCTTACCGTCTGACCCAAATAAATTTAATTTATTTTGTCATCTATAAAAAATAGTAAGAAAAACATACATATTTTTTAAAGTTTTTGACATGCTAAAAATCATATATGTATCTTGGATTCACATCGATACCCAGATATGCGATAACCATTTGGGCCATCTAAAATATATGAAAATGCCTTCGTTTTGCTTTTCTTTGGCATATTTACTAGTCTTCTTTCTTTATCGAAGCGATGAATGATATACTGAACTCATCCTCAACTTATATTTACAGTACAGTTTTATTACGAGCTGTCTAATTTCAACACTTTTGACGAGCCATCTTCACTAATTGCTTTATATAGCACATGATCAATGATATTTTTTCAATATTTGACATTCCTTCAAAAATTCACCAAATATAACAAAAAAAAAAAAAAAATATTACCAAATTACCAAATATAACAATTAGTGACTCACTTTAATTGTGATGCACATATTTTCGTTGTGTGTTGTTTTTCATCAATTTATGATTTACTAGCAAAGCCCAGCACTCTAAATTCAAGTGAAAATTCTAGGAAATTTTATTTTTTCATAAAATTTTTTTCTTTCAATGTTTTTTAAATCTAAATATGAATATAAAAACTTTATGAATTTTTAAATAAAATTCATTAAAGTTCATTATAAATATTTGATGAACACATAGAAGAAATGTAAATGCGATTGTTAATAAATAATTCTATAAGAGCCTAAAAGTATGCTAATCAATTTTAAGTAATACACAATTCAACACAGGGCGATTAAAATATACTCTATTTTGAAACATCAGTAATAAATGCACAGGCGGTGTATTGTGAAGTGGCTAAAATTATGCATTATAAATATTTTATTTGATTTAATTTAATATATTTTTAACACGTATTATAAATAAGTTTTATCATTCGGCATTTCTCCTTCATATGATCTATAACTCTGCCAAATTTCACACTCATGCATGGGCGCATTTTGCATAAAAAGTGGTTGAAAGATTTACCTTCTTGCATTAATATATATATATGTAAGAATGCAGAAGTAGCAAAATGCATAGCATTAACACATGAATATTGGCTTTAGGAACCAGAAATAAAAAACTAATTATGTTCCAACATTATCATCTATATATTAATACGTGAAGGTAAATTTTTATTCCTTTTTAAGCAATATGCGGACATGGAGGAGTGTGAAAATTGGCACAGTTATTGTTCATATGGAGGAGAAGCTGAGAATGTCCTAAAAATATATTAAATTAAATTAAAAAAAAAATATATATAATAATTCGTTACACCCTGTTAATGCGAATGATTAAAATTATATATCAGACGTTCTGTGTTGAATTGTGAATTGCTAAAATTGATTAACATACCTTTAGGCTCATTTAAATATTCATAAATTTTTTTTATATCTTATATATTAAATCTTATATATTAAAAGAATTTATGAATAAACTTTGCAATCAAGATTTTTTTCAATATTTTTCTGCTCTCAAACCTCTATAACTAGAGTTTTAATTAACGTAGGCTGTTGACATAGGTCTAAGAACACTCAGTGGATCAAGCTCCTTCTTTTGAGCTATTAACTGCTTAAATTCGTTGGGTTATGCGTGGAGAATCAACTTTACTTTTACTGTACGTTAACTTATCTTGGCATATTTTGGCATTACTGTACGTTAACCTCTCTTGGCAAATTCGTTGGGTTTGAGGAAAGTTATGCGTGGACAATCAACCTTACTTTTACTGTACGTTAACTTCTCTTGGCATATTTTGGCATTACTGTACGTTAACTTCTCTTGGCAAATTTTGGTATTATATTATAAAAATTAATATAATATAATATAATGCTGCGGAGCAGCAGGGGTCCTCTAGTATAGATTTAAAAAAACATTGGAAGACAAAAATTTAATGAAAACATAATATTTTCTAGAATTTTCACTCGAATTTCGAGTGCTGGGCTATACTAGTTATAAACAATTTCTTAACAGAAGTTTTCTAAACAATGGTGGCTCACTTTGGGTCAAGTACTTTTTGTTCGTCTAGCTATTGATCTATTTGAATAGGGTTTTTCAATCAAAACTTTAACTTAAGAACGTTCTTCAGATGTAATATGTGTTCCTGTACGCATCAATACTTAGGACTTTTATTAAAGACTGATGCCAATGTTTTTGAATTTTTGCATTTCATAATTTTTTTTTTCAAAAAAGTGCTAATGAATTGCAAAATTTTTATTTGTTTCTGAAAATTCTATTCATACATTATCTTTGATAAAAAAAACTGATTTTTTGAATACTTTTTTCAATCAAAACTTTAACTTAAGAACGTTCTTCAGATGTAATATGTGTTTCTGTACGCATCAATACTTAGGACTTTTATTAAAGACTGATGCCAATGTTTTTGAATTTTTGCATTTCATATTGTTACTTTCATAAGTTACTTACGAATTGCTAATATTTTATTTGTTTCTGAAAATTCTATTCATACATTATCTTTAATAAAAAAATACTGATTTTGCAAGTCAATTAAATGTGTTTATATTTCTATTTAAATATATTGTTAGTACCTCTTCTATCATGACTTTGAGCCACTGCACATATTAAAAAACAAATCAGTTAACCGTAAAATATAAATATAAAAGCTTATGTCTATTTAAGTTTAGCTATTATTGAAATTTTTGAAAGAAATGTTATCGTAATTTGTTATAGAGTTAATTTGGCCACAACACTGTTATACAAAACTCAGTCGTCTAGCCAGCCACTAGACAGGATTTAAGGTGGTATAACACGATTTTCCAAATAAACTGAAATGCATATATTCTATCTGTGGGTAGTTCCATGCAAAAGTCAACCTTTGGTCCAATTTTAAAATTTTAATTTAAATAATTTTTATTGATACCATTTCAAAGGAAAAGGCATGCAAATATATCAATAGTTTGTTAGATGTATTTTTGGATATTTTTATATCCCCTATTTTTCCAGTAAGAAAGGAAAATAGTAGTTTTGTAAAAAAAAACCGTGTCATATCTGCCACATTACAAAATATCTCTTTTAACTATAAATTATTTTAGAATTCATGTTTTTTATATCTATAATATTACTAGGCTAGGCGATTTCTTGTGATCGATGTTTTGATTTTGCAAATTGAAAAAAAAAATGAGGAAATGGGCCATGTAGATAGCCAAAAGACTCATATAGAAAATGAGAAATTACAACTCGAAAGCCACTATAGGCAACTTTGAGGTGTTAAACAATTATATATACAGCTCGTTGATATTCTTGTAATCTTTTTTTCAAAATTTTCTTGTAATATTTTTCTAAATTTTATTTATGGCCAGCTATAAGATCCTTTTCCAATACGAATTTTAGGTGAGTTTTGGTACATTTTTACTTTAAAAACACCAAAAATTATACTGCAGATGGTATACGATGATTTTTAGCAGATTTTATGGACTGGATAACTTTAAACTGTAACAGATTTTTGAACATTTTAATATAGTCAATTAACTAGTTTGCTTCTTCTAAACCCACTTCAAATTATATTCCAACCTGCATTGTTTGTTATTCAATTATTGTGGCAATTTGGCTTTTAGTATTAACTTATTTATCATGCATAAATGTGTTCAATAAGGATCCTTGTTTATTTGTGGTATTCATAGAAAGACTGTACATGACAATGTCGTAGTCTGATGCATTAAATTAACTTTAGCAGAAATGTGAAACCTTTAAAAGCATAACCAGAGCATTACAAAATTTTGTGCTCTAGACATTAATGTTAAAAAATTTTTATATTTCTTTCATTGGTAGATAAGTATTAGCAAGAAGCGATACCAACTTGGTGCTTTTCGCGCCAAAATTAACATCTTGAGACGGCCCAAAAAGCGCAATTTTCCGTGTAGCGCTAAATAGCATTTTTGGGCTACAACAGTTCAAATTAACAAAAATTTTTAAGATTTTATTAATTGTGTTGTGTAATTGTTTGGTTTTAGGTCATAAATAATGAAATAAAAGAAATTAAGAACCAAGAAGTTTTTTATATTTTATTTTTATTTCGCTGATTTGATTCCGATATTTCGATCTGCTTCGCAGATCATCTTCTGGGAACTGACAAAGATACATATAAAATAACAATAATAATATTACTAATAAATCACAATAAATGCACAAAATATTTTTATAATAACAATAAGAATTACATTTTGAAATTTTAATTAGGTTGTTGCGTTGAGTTGAAAAACTTCTTCTCCTTTTGCAAGTTTATTACCAACTAATCTCTGTTTTGATCGTTTGTATTTATCTATTGTGTGTCTGTATATTTGTGCACATCTTTCCGCATCAGTTTTGTAATTTAATCTCTTATGCGATGGTACGTCAATTATATGTAACATTTCTAACATGTATCTCTTGGAGTAATTATTCTCTTCTTGTAACACTCTTACTTCTTTGAAATTTGGTATATGTCCAGTTTTAGTAGAGTGGGCCGCTAAGGCAGTTTTTTGTTCTATTGGCTTGTCGAGTGCTTTGTGATCCGATTTGTGTGAAGAAATTCTAGTCTTAAGTTTAGTTTTTGATGTCCCAACATATACTTTGTCGCATACGTTGGTACCGTCACCGTTGCAGCTAATCTCGTAGATTAAATTTGATTTTTCCTCGTTTTCTATCTTCGTTTTTGTTTTGCTAAATAATGTGTTTACCGTATTATGAGTTTTCAGCGTTAATTGGTACTTTTGTTTGTTATATGTGTCAGAATTTTTGAATCTTTCGGATAGTCCGGGTACATAAGCTATAGTTTTGTAAATTTTTGGTGATGTTTGTTTTTTCGTGTAATTATAGTTTTTCGATGTGACGTGTTCCAATAAGTCGTCAATGGTTTTATTGGGGAACTCATTCTTCCTAAGTATATCTATAATTTTAATTTATTTTTATGGTGAAATTCATCGGTACTTATTCCCAAAACTCTTCTTATAAAATTCGTCGCAGTGTTAATAATGATTCTTCTGGGGTGTTTTGAATAAAAATTAATCAGTCTTCCAGATGATGTTGGTTTTTGGTACCAATCTAATTTAACCGTACGATTCATAACCAGCAAAACTCCTTTAATTTCATAACCAAGGTACCCGGGTACCCGAAGTAGGTTGTTTTGCGTTTATTGAAATAAAATAATATTTTCCTGTAAATATTTTTGTTGTTGATTATATTTTGCTTTCTCAACTGTACAAATTTGATATTTGGAAAAAAAACTGGTTTCTGTTCGTATATAAGTACCTAAAGCGACACAAGTAGGCAGAATGATTTTGATGGCTGGCACAAATCATTCTAATGACGAAAACGCAAGAGATTTGTGGACGTCACAGGCTCACCCAATATTCCGCGCCACCATGGGAATAAACGGGTTTTTCGATTTGCTGCGTTTTATGCGGTTTGACGACCCCAGAACACGGGTAGAGCGGCAGCGTCAAGACAAAGCGGCGCCAATTCGCGATATTTGGATAATGCTCAATGCAAATCTTGCCAGATATTATGTGCCATCAGAATATTTGACCATTGATGAACAATTATATCCATACCGTGGTAGAACCAAATTCACCCAATATATACCCTCGAAGCCAGCAAAATATGGCATAAAAGTATGGTGGATTTGCGATGCCAAAAACTCATATCCACTTCATGGCCAAATATATACTGGCAAACAAGAAACTGGTCGTGAAGTTGGTGTTGGCGAAAGAGTGGTGAGAGATTTAGTTGGGCCATACTACGGTAGCGGACGAAATATAACAATGGATAATTTTTTTACGACGCCGCCGTTGGCTAGGCAACGAAAAGTAGAAAAGCTCAGCATTGTGGGTACACTCCGCCGCAACAAAGCTTACATCCCTGCGGAGATGAAAGAAGACAAAAAAAAAAAAGACGTTGGTTCAAGTTTATTTGGCTTCTACGACAACGTAACACTGCTCTCATATAAGCAGCGGAAGTCCAACTCGGTCATCCTTCTTTCTAGTATGCATGATGATGCACAAATTGACGAGAATGGGAAACCAGAAATTATAAATTTTTATAACCAAACAAAAGGTGGGGTGGACGTAATGGACCAAACGCTCCAAGAATACACGACCCAGCGACAAACAAGAATATGGCCGATGGCATTTTTCTATTACATCATTGATGTGAGCGCATTTGCATCACACATCATATATTATGGAAATAATCCAACTGCACGATACACCACGACGCGCAGGAAGAATTTCCTGCGTCAACTGGCAGAAAACCTGTGCATTCCTGTTATAGAAAATAGAATTTCAAATGTGCAAAGCGTGCGCCAATTTTCAACAAAAAATTCAATTGAAAGCATCATCGGAAGGCCGTTGGAGAGTGTGCTTTGTGCTGCAGGTCCGTCAACATCTCCGTCAGCACGACAAAGGGGCAGAAAAGTACATACGGGTGTGTGCTACATGTGCAACCTTCTTCCAAATAAGCGCAGAAGAAAAACTAGAAAAAATTGCAGCATATGTAGCACGCCGATATGCGATGAGCACGCCATAACAATTACTAAATGCTACAATTGCCACAATAACAACGATAGTGATTCGGATGAATTATAATATAATATATATAAAATATGAAAAAATAAATAAAAAAGACATTTATTTCCAATAAAAACAACACAAAAAAACGTTTTTTCATTTACATGTCAGGCATTTACATAGGAATTGCATTAGGGCACCCGGGGACCCCGGTTGTGTGTTTATGGGGGTAAAACATTTAAAATCATTTTTTAAAGAAAATATTGAAAATATTTTGAATTTTTTCGTATTTAAATCTTAGTTTAGCCAAAATCTCTCATGATTCGGAGTTTTATGTCCATATCTCAAAAATTATAGGCACAGCAGCACTTTAAAGTCAAAAAAGGTACACGGGTACCCGGTTATGAATCGTAGGGTTAAGCAAGTTTCCTTGTCTAATAACTATCGCATCTAAATATGATAGTTTGTTACCACTTTCCTTTTCAATCGTAGATTGTATTTGTCTGTTAAAAGAGTTTAAAACTTTTAAGGTGCTATCTACTTCGTGAATTTTTAATATTCCAAACAAATCATCAACATATTTTGTAAATTTTCTTGGTTTTATTTTCATTATATCTATCGAAAAATTCAGTAGTTCCTCCATTACGATGTCTGCTATTACAGGTGAGACAGGTGATCCCATAGGCATTCCCTTACGTTGTTCATATATTCTGTCGTCATATTTAAAATATCGTGTATCTCTTATACAGAAAGTCAAGATGTCCATGAATAATTGTTTAGGTATTTTAGTGTACTTCTCCAAAGTATTCCATTTACCCTCAATAGTCCTCAGTGCTAGGTTTAGAGGAATGCTGGGGAATAGTGATACTACGTCAAACGATATAAGTACTTCGTCTTCTTCGATATTTGTGCCATTAATCCGAGATTTAAAGTCAATTGCATCCTTAACGTTATATTCCGAATCTTTTGTCAGATTTTATTAATTTTTAAAAATGAAATCAGAAATCGAAGACTACGTTTTTTTTTTTTTTTGAATTTTGAAATTTCGTTAT
This sequence comes from Cordilura impudica, assembly GCA_963682025.1. Lineage (NCBI taxonomy): Eukaryota > Metazoa > Arthropoda > Insecta > Diptera > Scathophagidae > Cordilura > Cordilura impudica. The sequence goes on from OY821517.1 coordinate 295,984,056, forward strand.
AGATACATTAATGACATTTCCATCAAACACTGAACCCGAAAAAATATAAAAACAGAACATGTTAAATAGAGACTAAAAATGTGAAAGTAATGGTGTGCTAACTACAAATCTCTGTGGAATATTTGAACTAAAATTAATTTGGATCATACATGAAAATTTTCCACGTATTTTTTATATATTTTTGTTACTCACATACACTTCATTTCATTCCAATTTAGCGCCTTTTAACATTTTTTGATACACTGTTTAGTGCTTTTTGTTTGAAACAAGTTGACATCGCTATTAGCAAGGTCTGATTTAGCAGGGCTATGCAAGAGCTAAAACTTTTTATTATACTAATCGACTCAGATTTACTATATATCCCTCTGCCTCTAAACGTTTTTACCAAACTACAGGTCGCGAATATAAAATTGGAGATATTCAGACATAGCTCCGACAGAAATATCACCATCGAGTTAATTTTTTAATTAACATTTTCATCAAAAAACAATTCACTTAAGCTATTTTTTGCAGTAGTAGCAGTCTGAGGGTGGATTGCTCTTGTATGGGAATACTTTTCTTACGAATTTGTCTTCGACACTAATCGGGATATGTTCAGAGAGATCTTAAATAACTATATGTGAAAATTAGGCCCGAACGGAGTTCGTCTTCAGAACATTTTGAAAATAATCTTAAATTAAAACAAGTAAGATAATTATAGTCGGTCTCAACCGACTATATGACACCCTATACCATGAGTTTATTGAAAGGGTCTTAGGTCCAACTAATTTTATATAGAAAATAAGCATAAACGAAATTTGAGTGGCATTGTTATTAATTTTTGTTTTGCCTTCAGATGCTATATTTATACGGGGACTGGGTCGGAAATTGGAACTTTCCTGACCATATTTGGTAAGGTCACTTATTTTAGACAAAAACATATACAAAACAAATTTGAGAAAAATCTGTGCAATATTTTTCTTTTTTGGTAGAATTAAGTGAAGATCGGGAATCAGTTTCATATGGGGGCTATGACGGAGTATTATTTTATGGAGATTATTTTATTCTTAATTATTATGCATGTAATAAACATACACAAATCCAATTTGACCGAGATCTATATGAAAATTTGAATGTTATGGCAATTTGTACGGGGACTAGGTCTGAACACAAACCAATTTTCACCAATTCACCAATAGGGTTCATCATATGGCCGATGGAAGCTGATATACTAAATTTGATCAAAATATATTCATATTTGCGATCTGTAGTTTGATTACAAGGTTAACAGGGGCGGACGGATGGACATCGCTAAATCGACTCAGAAAGTGATTCTGGGTCGATCGGTATAATAAAAGATGGGTCTGGGTCAAATATTCTTGGTAGTTACAAACATCAGCACCTGACCATATAGTGGTACAGGGTATAATAAGTGTATATATTTTTTCTGTTCTCAGATCGAAGGGTATTAAATGGTCTAAATATTCTTGTGACCGATATATTTTCCACAGTTTCCTCCCTATTTTAACGAAACGTATCTCATTTAAAAGGTATTTCTTTTAAGGTGTCCCCCAGATTTACACATTTTTTCAGTTTTACAATTTTTTGGAGGAAAATCCATTTAAAGTGTTACATAAAATTATAAAATGCTGTGTTTGTGTTTATTAAATTTGTTAATGTGTTTTCAAAAAAAAAAAAAAACTTAGTCTGCTCTCTTCATTCACAATAATAATCGTGTTGAATTGAAAAATAATTTTGTACATAAACCAATAACGTAAACGATATTTAAAAAGTGCTGAATTGTGAATTGGCTAAAATTGATTAGCATACCTTTAGGGTCTTATAAAACAAATTATTAAATAAAAAAATAAAATTTCTAAAATTTGCACTCGAATTTCGAGAGCTGGTATCTGCTAGTATAAACAAATAGGAACAAACAGAATGCAGACAGTTAAATTTTAGTTCTGAATTTTTAATTTGTCAAAGTATTTGTTGGCAGCAGGCTTCCGCTGATGGAAGCCGATCTGACTAGCATTTTATATGCAGTATTTTTACACATATTTGTATAAGTCTAAAGTTCCTAAAGTTCTTATAAGAAGGAACTTTACTATGAAATGATTTAGTAATTGCATATCAAAGCATTTCAAGATCTTAAACTTGTCTCATACATTGAGTTAAGTTGTATATTGGGTAAATCAGATTTCCGTACGAGGAAACGATTCGAAAGGCAGACCTTTTGTAATCGAACGTTTACTCCGAAAAAAACAAGAGTACTCAGTAGAGTGGTCCTTGAAAAAATTAAAATGCCATTTTGGGTATAGACAGGGTCGAGTTTGTTACCTTTCTATATAAAGCTAATAAATGTGAAGTTTGAGGGGCAATCGGATAAAGAAAATACGAGCCAGAAATCGATTGAAAATTTCGAGTGTGTTTATATGGGGAAAATATGATTTTTTTGAGATCTTACGGAAATTTCATTCTAATTTTTCCGACAAGTTGTGAGAATCGGGATCAGTAATAAATTATATATTCAAAAAGCTATATAAATTCAAAATCAAATGAAAATTCGCCAACAACTAGCAAATGCCCCAAACCACTTTTGTGCCAAAAAAAACTAGGTCATGAAATTTGATAGAATTTTTTTCAACTTTGAGAAATTGACAAAAGCCATAATTTTTTTTTGTCTCTATGCATATAAGTAATCAGATATGAATTATTGTTTTATTAGCACGTTGTTAACCTATTGCGCATTGAGACCGAAAATGTGAAATTTTTTTGATAAAATTTGGAAAACTCCTTTTTCAAGCTTAAAAAATTTTCTTAAACAAAATTTAAAAAAGTGGATCTGGCACTTTAAGGTTTTGTTAAGTACATGTTACACATTAACTGTGTGAATTTTTAAGTAAATCCCTATGCCAGAATTTTTATGACAAGGATTTTATTTTTGCGGATTTCTACTATCTGGAGTAAAAATTGTTTTTATTTTTCTGAAAGGTGAAAAAATAGTGGCGTAGTAATAATTATATCGCAAAAATTATATCGCACCTTAAATACAAAAGTGACACAACTCATAATTTTTCAAAATTGACATTTTTCCATAAATTAATTCACAGTGCACATTTCTAACTACTGCAAAAATGTATTTCTCATAACTATCTTCTTTAACAGGAAAAATGCCGTTATATCTGTGGCACAACTGAGATAATATCACTAGTCAAATGAAAAAATTTCAGTCAGAGAGTCATAACTCAAAATTATATTTTATTTCCACAAACACAATATATATTAAAAAAAATATATATAGCAAAACTTTCCTCAAAATGGACATTTTTCATAATAAAACTAAATTTTTTTAAATTATACATAATAATAATGCAGTTTTTTGCCTCTCCTGAATATTTGAAAATTTTGAGTTGTGTCACTTTTGTATTTAAGGTGCGATATCGTTATTATACCCTATACCACTATGTGGTTTGGGTATAATGACTTTGTGCTGCTGTTTGTAACAACCAAAAATATTTGACCAGAATCACTATCTGATTCGATTTAACGATGTCCGTCCGTCCGTCCGTCCGTCCGTCTGTGTGTCCATGTAAAGCTTGTAATATGAATATGTTTTGATGAAATTTGGTATTTGATCTTCTATCGGCCGTGGGATGAACGCTATTGAAATTGGTGAGAATCGGTCCATGTTCACACCTAGCCCCCATACAAATGACCCCTATGAAATCAACATAAATTGCCATAAGATCCAAATTATCATACAAATCTTAGTCAAATTGGGTTTGTATGTATATATTACATCCATTAATCAGTAGTCCAAAAATGATCCCTATTGGAAACTCTTAGTCAAAGGCCCCTTATAGAGCTGCTTCCCGATCTTCACTTAAATCTATCAAAAAACAAAAATATTGCACTGATTCTTCTCAGATTTTGTTTTAATATATTTTTGCAAAATACAAGAGACCTTACCAAACATGATCAGGATCGGTCCATTTTTGGGCCTAGTCCCCATATAGATATAGCATCCGATATGAACTTTTTCATATCTGCAGCCGAAAAAAATAATAAAAATCCCACTCAAATTTGGTTTATGCTTATTTTCTATATCCAGTTAGTTGGCCCTGAGAGATAGGGTCTCTAAACGCATGGTATAGGGTATCGTATAGTCGGTCTAGACCGACTATAATTTTCTTACTTGTTTTTTTTTTCAAATATGTTGTATATTCCATATATTAATCTTATAAATGCTTATGTAATTTTTGATTTTGAAAATAATCTAGCATCCATCGGATTTCAGCAAAATATATATGTATATTAATATATATATATCACTTGAAAGCTTACAGATAGTAGAATCATACGAAGAACAACATCTGTCCTGTATTTATTTATTTGAAAACATAAAGATAGTTTTTAAAAATAATATAATTTTATAATAAAATTGGTCAAAAATTGTTTAAATTTATATTCGCGAGCAATAAGCAGACAATTGCACCAGAGATATTTCACAATTATGATTCCAGGAGCACTGATGGGTTAAATTAAAAAAATTATCCAAATTATATCACTACATTCTAAAAAGTGGTTTAATCGAGTTTGATAGGAAAACTCGTTTTCGGTAATTTTTATTTAAAAATATCTTAAAAGCCAAAGCTGGCCTTGGCAAATAATGGGTTAACGTTCTCGGATTTATCCCAAATTTTAGGAACGGAAGTTCTACATTTTTGGTTATTAATATTTTAGGCATCGCATCTAAAAATTCCACAGCACTTACAAAATATTTGAATTTATTGAATAAATTGTCTTTTATTAGTTTGGGGTCATATGTGACCCCAATTCCAAAAGGGTTAATGAGGTCTTATTATCTTTTTTTGAAACCCTAGGCTACTAGGATGAAATATAACGTTCAAAAGAAGAAACATGATACATTTTTGATACAAAGTTTTTAGAAAGAGTACATTTACAGAATATTTCACAAAAATCCCATTTTTCTCGCAATCCGCAAAAATAAATTCCTTGTCAAAAAAATTCTGGCATAGGGATTTACTTAAAAATTCACGCAGTTAATCTGTAATATGTGCTTAACAAAACCTTAAAGTACCAGACCCATTTTTTTAAATTTTGTTTAAGAAAATTTTTTTAAACTTGAAAAAGGAGTTTTCCAAATTTTATCAAAAAAATTTCCCATTTTCGGTCTCAATACGCAATAGGTTAACAACGTGGTAATAAAATAATACTTCATATCTGATTCCTTATAAGTATAGATCCAAAAAGAAATTATAGCTTTAATCAATTTCGCAAAGTTGAGAAAATTCTATAAAATTTCATGACCTAGTTTTTTTTTTGGCACAAAAGTGGTCTGGGGCATTTGCTATTTCTTGGCGAATTTTTATTCAATTTTGGATTTTTATAGCTCTTTGATTATATAATTTAATACTGATCCCGATTCTTGAAACAGCTTGGTGGAAAAAAAGTCATATTTTCCCCATATAAACACCCTTGAAATTTTCAATCGATTTCCGGCGCGACTTTTCTTTATCGTATTGTCCCCAAATTTCACATTTATTAGTTTTATATGGAAAGGTAAGAAACTGGACCCCGCCTATACCCAAAATCGCATTTTAATTTTTTCAAGGACCACTCTAACACTCAGCTCTAAAACAAGAACACCAGGGCTTTTAATAAAGAGTTTTTAATTCCTTATGATGACTTTTATATAAGTTTATGCTCTTACAAATCTGCCTATTTTGAAGCTTCATTTTTATTTTGGTCAAATTTGAGTAATTTGATGATAGTGAAGTGTGATGAAGTGAAGTGTGCTAGACTACTAAATTATTGGTTTTCATATTTAAACTAGTTTACAGCGCTACAAAAGATTTAAATTGTGTTTCGGTTTGTTCACATCTGGTCTAGACATACATAGAAGAGGCGTAGTATAATTTTATTTTTGTAATCTCTGCTTTGTTGCATGCAACAAAAAAAAAGTATTGAAAAGTCATATTTACAATATTTTACTTGTTGATTTTTGGTCGTTTAAACAAAGTAGTACGTACGTACATGTCATTTCAAGTTCTGAATCCTTTCTCTCCAATTGATAAGTAAACAATTTTAATTGTAAATATTTGAGTGGGAATAGCAACTATAAATGCAGTAAATTTCAACAATAATAATTTAAGTGAGTTAGTGCTGAGGTTTGTAATCATTATAATAGCTACACTCACAGCTGACTCACTGATATGATGATTTGCTGATTTTGTAAAGCTTTAAGTATACATATGATTACTTATCAGAAACTAAGTGTCATATAGCAAAATCGTGAAATTTTGTCCTCTCTTTAAAAACTATATTTAGTATTGCCGTTTTGAAAAACATAAAATTGTGACGCGGAATATAAAATCGCTAATATTTTGAGAATTTAGTGTCCTAGAACCAAATGGTCTACATTGTATAGCTTATCCGTACAATTTCATTTAATTTGGGCAATAACGATATTTAGGCTTGCCAGATAGAAAATGTAAAAATTTCGTAAAAACTAATGACTGTACATAAATACAAATATTTTTACAGTTGCCAGATTGAAAAACATAAAATTTCAGCGGGAAACATAAAAACGTTTACATCTCGAATACTAATAGTCGTAGAGCAAAGTGATAAAATTTTGCCCACTCACTGAATTGTGTACTAACTATTTTCAGGATTACCAGATCGAAAAACGACCGTTATGTAGTGTTATGGTTAGACCACCCGAATTGTGGGCTAACTATTTTGCCAAATATACAGTTTGGTGCAGAAGTGAGTGATGTTTGAAATAAAAAGATCAACTACATTTTTTCATGGTATTTATTAAACAATTTAAAAAGTATTTACATAAATAACAAGTAAGAAAATTATAGTCATTCTAGACTGACTATACGATACCCTATACCATGCGTTTATAAACCCTATCTCTTAGTTTCAATTAATTGGATATAGAAAATAAGCATAAACCACATTTGAGTAGCAATTTTATTAATTTTTTGGCTGCAGATATGAAAAAGTTCATATCGGATGCTATATCTATATGGGGACTAGGTCCAAAAATGGACACATCCTGACCATGGTTGGTAAAGTCTCTTGTATTTTGCAAAAATATATACAAACAAAATTTGAGATGAATCAGTGCAATATTTTTGTTTTTTTAATAGATTTAAGTGAAGATTGGGAAGCAGCTTTATATGGGACCTATGACTAAGAGTTGTCTCATAGGGATCGTTTTTGGACTACTCATTAATGGATGTAATAAACATATGCAAACCCAATTTGACTAAGATCTATACGACAATTTGGATCTTATGGCAATTTATGCCGATTTCATAGGGGTCATTTGTATGGGGGCTAGGTCTGAACATGGACCGATTCTCATCAATAGCGTTCATCCCATGGCCGACAAAAGCTCATGTACTAAATTTCGTCAAAATATATTCATATTTGCGACCTGCAGTTTGATTACAAGGTTTACATGGACACACAGACGGACGGACGGACGGACATCGTTAAATCGACTCAGAAAGTGATTCTGATTCGATCGGTATAATAAAAGATGGGTCTAGGTCAAATATTTTTGGTAGTTACAAACAGCAGCACAAAGTCATTATACCCAATCCACATAGTGGTATAGGGTATAAAAATATCAATCCTTAAAAAATAAAAACAATAAAAAAAATTAATTCATAACTTAAGTCTCTAACAAATTAACAATAACCTAATTCAGGGCATTGCCTCACTTTCGCACCAAGGTCCCGTTGATCCAAATTTAATAGCTTATCCAACATCTCTTTGTTTTTTCAACTGAGCCATTCAGTTTGGAATGTATTTGTACAGATTTGATACATAATTTTTTTCCATTCTGCCTGTACCCCTGCCCACAGCTCACCTCTTCGTACTCTTCCAGCCGACGTTTTAGTAAGCCCACAAATTTTCTATCGAGTTGAGATCAGGGCTCTGCGCTGGCCACTCCATGGCCCCAACGACCTGTTAACTAAGCAATTCCTTGACGATTTTCGTTGAATCTTTGGGGTCGTTGTCATGATGGAGGATGACATATTCAGGTTCTCTGAAATTTGAGCGATAGCTAAAGGCAAATTCTCTTGCAAAATGCGAATATAGTTTTCCTTTTTGATTATGCCATCTATCCGTATAAGTGGGCCCACACCATCTGGTGTTATACATCACCAAACCTCCGTGATTTATTATTTGAGTTACATGGACTGGGTTTGGTGTGGTCAAAAGTTAGTGCCAAGCTTTTCCATCTGATTGGTATCGATTGATTTTGGTCTCCTGGGCTGGGTTTGGTTTCATCTGACTAAAATAAACCGATACCAGATTTGAATAACTTCTTTTTGTGCTGCAATTAGAACTTAATGGATCTTAATTTAAAGAGATGTAACTAGAATTGGTCGATACATTTCTTGATCACAAACTTAGCATTGTACCACACGTTACCATGACTGTCAACAAGGCCAGAGGAGTTCCCGCTGTCATCAAACGTTGGGCAAACGAATTTCTCGATCCCTATACTACTAAACAGCTATTTGCGACTCTAGTAAACCGATCCTTGAATATGGCTTCATAATTTGGGATCCCTATTATAAAATTCATCGACAACATATTGAATCCGTTCAGAAGCAACTTCTACTTTTTTGTTTGCGTGGTTTGCCCTGGAATCCTGCTCTCCGTTTGCCACCGTACACGGACAGGCTTGCGTTAGTAAAATTGCCCACATTAAAAAGTTTCGCTTGTGATCAGTCTAGTTCAAGGAGAAATCTGCTATGAATTTCTTTTAAATAAAATTTGTTTTAATATTCTTCAACGTTTTGTAAGGCATTTCGCAGCACTAAACGGTAAATTTTTTCGATCAAACTATGCTCTTGAGGATCCAGAACTTATATAGATACATTGATTTTTCACTGCCATGAAATGTAATAAAACAAAATTTATTAATGTACTTAAACTCATAATTATCGCTTTAAGTTTAGTTTGTTATTTAATTTTTTATAAGAGTCTGTAAGGATTCATCCATTGACTAATTTAAATAAACAAGTATAGCCCAGCACTCGCAAATGAGAGTGAAAATTCTAGAAAATATTATTTTTTCATTCAATTTAAAAATTTATGAATATTTAAATAAGCCTAAAGGTATGCTAATCAATTTAAGCAATTCACAATTGAACACAGTGCGTGTCATATATAATTTAAATCATTCTCATGAACAGGGTTTAACGAATTATTAGAAATATTTTATTTTATTTCATTTAATATATTTTTAAGACAGATTAGACATAAATTTTATCATTCTCAGCTTCTCCTCCATATGAACTTTAACTAAGCCAAATTTCACACTCCTTCGTGCCTGCATATTGCTTAAAAAGGGAACTAAAAATTTACCTTCACGTATTAGTATATTGATAAATAAAAGTAAATAATAAAAAAAAAATAGCAATAGACAGAATATCGGGAGGCTGCTTTATATTGGGTCAGTGACTAAGATTAGTCCTAGACTCTTAATTTTTTTAATTATGACTTATATATATTTTATATACACACACAATCTGAATTTGATAGCGATATATACATCACAGGGCAATATTGAGACTAAGTCTGAACATGAATTTATTTTCATCAATTTTAGTAGCTGATAACAGTCTGTTCAAATAAATAAAATATATATTTGGCACTTGTATTCTGCACAATTTATTTTGAATTTCGCTATTAAGTAATAAGGAAAAATTGAATAAGTTGAATTTTGATATTATGGCTAATAACTTTGGAATGTTTATATTATTTATTTATTTATTTTTTTTATTAATTACATAATACAATTATTGTAACTAAAATGAGAAAAGAGTACTAGCAACTGAGGCTTTCGACTCTGAATTAAAATAATATTTACAATTTCTTTAGAAAATTACATTCTATTATGAATTTATAAATTAATTGAATGTTATGGCTAGAAATGTGTTTCAAACAATTTGAAGGTAAATTAGATCCGAAGATGTTGGTTCTGGAGTATTGATAATCTGGACACTCATCTAGAATATGTGTAGTGTTGAGATGGGTATTACATGTTGCACACCTTGGAGATGTTGTTTTTTTTTTAGGAGGTATTTGTGTGTTAACTTGCAGTGTCCTATTCTGAGGCGCACAATTAAATTTGTTTCTAATCTGGAACAGGTTTTTGGATAAACAGGCTTATTTCCAAGAGAATTAAACCGTATTCTGACCATTTTTGAATTTTAGATTTTTCATAGTAGGCGTAAATCTGGTTGAGTATATCATGATGTTCCCATGTTTGAATTTTTAACAGTGGTCTTCGCTTTGCTTCTTCAGCTGCCCAGTCTGCAAATTCATTACCAGGGATACCGAAGTGCGAGGGAACCCACATAATTTTTATTTTATTTGAGTGTTTTATGCAGGTGTTTCTTATTTGGGAAATCAGCGAAGAATCATGTTGAGTATTTTGGATTGCTAGAACAGATGAAAGGCTGTCCGTGCATATTATATGCTTTGTTGATTTGTGCTGCGAATTCAACAGCAAGAGATATTGATAATGCCTCGGCCGTGAAGTTCGAACAGTAGTTGTCAATAAAGCCGGTGTTGATAATTTTCCCATCATTCTGAACAGTTGCAAAAGTGGTTAAATTATGAGATTTGGATCCATCTGTAAATACAAATTCCCAGCCTTGACCAATATAGTGATCGGAAACTTGGTTGAAGATTTGTCTGTATACTTTTGGTGGTGTTGTAGATTTTGGATTATTATTCATTGTGGAAATATATAATGATTCCTCAAGTAGCCATGTTGGTTCCGATGGGTATTTTGTTAGAATTGGTGGAAGATGTAAGCCGATACTTTGGCAAAAATCAAAGCATCTATCCATTGTAGATTTAATTTTAGGTGTTCTTTTGCGATTCACCGCTTTTGTGATATCTTGGAATAAGATTTTATTACGACATACAAAAAGTTTAGGAATTAATTTGTACGTTTGGAAACAGATTCGATCTTCAACAGAAGGCATTCCAGCTTCGGCCAATATATTTTTGTTTAAATGGTGCGTGGTAAAGAAGAAGAAAGCATATATTTCAAAAATTCATAACTGCACTGTATTCTTAATCGGACCGGTTTCTGGCATTTCAGCCTTCATCAGCGATTTATTGAACATTGTGATAATTGTTATGTTTTAATTGTTTCTATATGAAAATTTTTTCTACTTAGGGCGGCCGTGAGGTTTTTGAACCATGAACCTTCACATACACTCGTACTTGCACTTTTTGGTCAGCGCTTTAACTTACTCACCTAAAGTCAGGCCTACGAGCAGTGTGGTTAGATTCAGTTTTCGTACCATACAGCTTTACTTTGTATTAATTTCAGAAGATACAACTCTGTCCAAACAAACAATCGTTATTTTTTTGAATTTTGAAATATTTTTTGCATTTATACTTCTAATTTCCACTATTCTCAGTTTTCGTAAGAGTTGTCATATGTGATGTACGGTTTTGTACATACCTACATATACACTTTTACATATATTTGAGATGACGCTTTTGAAGCGAAGAAATTTTTTGTTTGTTAGATTTAGTCATTTTTCAGACATATTGCAATTACTGCAAATTATAATTTTGTTTAAATGGTGCGTGGTAAAGAAGAAGAAATCATATATTTCAAAAATTCATATTTTTTATTGGGCTAGTACGGAAGGCTCCGATACTGCGTCTAATAGCTGCATGATATGGTGATTGAATGACTTTAATGTGAGAGGGGGCACACCATCCGTATATCGGAAGTGCATAGTCAGTTTTTGACAGCATGATTGAACGAGTAATATTTATCATTGTAGATATGTGGATCAAAAAATGTTTAGATGTGAGATATTTTACAATATTTAATCTCGAATTTAAGCTTTTTCTCAGTTCTGAACAGTGCTCTTTAAATGTAAAGCTTTTGTCGAAAACAACACCCAATATACCAAGTTTATCAACTTGTTTAATTTTCAAGTTTTTGTATTCGATGTCGTATAAATTGCAATTATGCTTTCTGCATATATGAAGTTATTTACATTTGTCCACTGAAAGTTTTGTGCCTGAGACTAGACTCCAATTATCAATTTCTTTTAGTAGGTTTAGAAAAAACTCCTTTACTCTATTATTTTCGTTGTGTTTAGTAAATATTACAGCGTCGTCTGCATACATGGCATGTTCAATATGTTTTTGATTTGAGATGATTTTGCTGAGTTGGTTAAACGCCTTGAGGAATACCATTGTAGAGGGGGAAAGTGTTAGAAAGTTCACCGTTGAACTTTGGAATGTATTCATACATTTTCTTTTATAATATCTTTACAGAATTGCTAACTATGCAGGAGAAATTATAAAATACTTGGAGTTTCTCAATTTATATTTTTCCCACATTTATCAAATTGAATATCTTTACAAAAAGGAAAAATTTAATTTTATATATCTGCCCAATGCATATAAATCGCTAATGTGATTAAAAAAAAAATCTTGCTTTATTAATGGTCTATTCCCTATTTCTATTTCTACCTAGAGATATAGTGCAAATAGATATATAATAAATACTTCCGAAAGAAATAAAAAATCAAAAACAAAAACAAAAAAAAGAAAATAATTTAAAAAAAATTGTTGCTAAAATTTTTTTATGGTGACTTGCGTATTAAACAGGTCACGAAACATAAAACAAGTAAGAGTATTAAATTCGGCTATACCGAATCTTTGATTTTACGTTTACACCAATATCTGGACTCATTTCGCGATTTACAACAAATATAAGCGAAAAGTATTTGAAAAAGGAACAATTTGGTACAAGAAACACGCTGAATTTTTATAATTTTTATAGGTGTCTCCATATTCTTGGCCATATCTTGGTACAGTGATGCCCCACTTACCCCATTTTAAACAATACTCTGCTCAAAATAATGAAAAATATTATTATCTTAAGTTTATCAAGGTAAATTGTTTATTTTTTGTGTGAGCGTGTTTTGAAGAGACAGACAGACGGACAGATGGACGTCGCTATGTCGACTCGAGTTAATATAAGGATCAAGAATATATAAATTAATTTCTGGATGATATATACGCTCTGCGCAGTGGTGTGAAGGGTAGAAAAATAGTCGCACTTGAAGTGCTGAAAGTTTTAATTATTTTATTGCCTAGTGTATTTAATATCTTTTGAATAGGTATTTATAAGAACTACTTCTTTTAATCAAATTTAGCTTTTTCTTTTAAATATACATGTATGTATTTCTTTTTTCTTTTCACATTATAAACTTTTATATTATTAGTTATCCTTTTCCCAATATCAATTATATATATTTATACCCTCCAAACCAGTGCGCATAGGGTATACATAAATTTGTCGTTCCATTTGTTATAATTAGAAAAAAAAATTGGAATCTCATAAAAAAAAGTTTATTCGTGATCCTTATAACTAGCTGAGCTGGTATAGTGATGCCCGTCTGTCAGTCTGTTGAAATCACGATGATGCCCCAATAGGTCCGATGGTTTCATTAATTTTATTGAAAATAATTCATTAACATACTGAGAAGATAGGTGTTTGAAATCATCGAAATTGGTTCAATAAGTCCCGAGATATTAATGAAAAAGTAATAAAGGCTTGAAAAAAATATGATATTTCTATGTTGTTCTTGTTATAGTTGTTATTCTAATTCTCTTATTAATTTTAAACATAAAAAAACTAGCTATTACAATTTGGCATCTAGTCCTTCTTGTTTCTTAGTGTTGACAACGTTGGTTATATTATTGCGTTAAAAAAACACGTGTGGAGGGTATTAAAGATTAGGCACAACTTACTTGTTTCATATAGATTTATTTTTATATTTTTTAATATTGATAACCTCAATTTCTATTTGATATTGAATATATTTGAATTGGTAGTTTCTCATAATTACTTTATATCAATATATTGGGAAGCTTTTTTCAAACCACAACCAAAGAAGGTTGTACACTGCTAGCAGTAAAACAGTTAGCCTTTAAGAATGACCACTCTTTTTTGTCAGAATACTATTGAAGAACCCTATCGAAAATGTTGATCAACAGCAATTACACCCAATTTTAGTTTTATTAATAATTTCTCTTGCAATTTCATACAAAGCTGACCTAGAAACCATTAAAAACTTTAAAAACTTAAATTAAATATATTTTTAATAGCTCAAATATGCCATTTTATTGGCTAAACCTTGAAAGTGATCTTTAAAGCTTCAATATTCATAGTCAACATTAACACTTTTATTTCCGTTGCTAGGCAAAGGGAAATATCCAAACAAGGAAACATAGGATAACCTTCTTCATATGTTTATGGAAAAAAATAAAAGAAAAATGAATTGATATTTTAATTTCCTACACCAGAATAAATGGAAACAATAACTTTTCATTTATAAGTGAAGAACAACAAACTGTTGCTAACATAACAATGGAAAATTATCACAATAAAAATAAAACACCATATTCTACCATACATTTCATACATCGTAAACAATAATGGAGGCAAAAAATATGATGTTTTGTAAAATTCGTATAAAATACGTAGAAAATGGAAACAGCAAAATATACAGATATTAATATTTCTGCAGACTACGTAACAGTGTTGCCACGAACTTTTTTTCTTCCGCTTAAAAAAAATTTAAAAACCACTCGGGCGTATTGAAATTAAAAAAAACATTTTTGATTTGAAATAATTGATTTTTTTTATTAAGTGTACAAAACTTTAATCAATATAATATAACAATATATATATATATCTATAATATTAATAGGTTAGGTAAATTTTTGAGACCGATGTTTTGTTCTACCGTTTTATCCAGATTTTGACCAAACGTATGTTATTTGAAAGCTATTTCTTTTTAGCCGCTTTGCAGATTTACGGATTTTTAAATTTTGTCCTTTATTTTGAGAAATTTCATTTAAAGTTGTTACTAACACATACATAAAATTATACATATGCTAAGTGTGTTTTATTAAATTTGTTAATGTGTATGTTAATGAGTTTGTTATATTTTTTCACAATAATAATAAACCATAAAATTGTTGGTTTGTGAGTCCGCTAAGTTGAAAAATAAAGCAGCCTAGAAATAATGCTCGAATTTCAAGCGCTGGAATCTGCTAGTTATATATTAATATAAAAATTATATTAATAAATCTAGGGAGAAAGCACCCAAACTGGCAACGCTGTTATACATATTTACGTACAAAAATTGTGTGCATGATAAAAAAAACAATTTACTGAGAATAGAGAAAGATATCATACAAAAAATATTATTTAATCAGAAATCTTGAGGAAGGAAAAGTAAAAAACTAGCAAAAACATGAGTGAATATAATGAAATTCTAACATAAGTACAGAGTTAAATCAAATTTATTGAATGCCGAGTAAAACAAAACTAGAAATAAACACAGAGCTAAAAAAAAGTAAACACTAATGAGTTTGTATAGAAAAGTAATTGTGCGAGCATTAAGGTGGCATTCGTTTTGCAGAAGATACATATGTTTTTTGGGCAGGTGAAAACAATATTATTAATTTTTATCTAATTTGGCGAAAAATGTGTTAATTATTATACCAGTATATGTATAAGTTCGTAATAATAGAAATAATAGAAAAAATCTTGACACCATATATTCTGGATCCTTATAATAAGCGAAGTTAATGTCCGTCTGTCCGTTTGTGGAAATCATGATCACGCTCTAAATATTTTAGGTGGATTGCTTATTGTTAGGGAAAATGATTTCTGGATATCCTGAGTAGGTTGCTGTTTAAAATTATCAATATCGGTTTAACAGGCCCCGAGCTTTCATTAAAAATTTAAAATAATCTCTTTGAAGAAATGCTATTTTTCTATGTTATTGTTATTCTAAATTTTGAAATTTGTGTGTCATGATGTTGTGGTTTGTTGTGTGTGCAGTATTTGCTTAATGAGTGTACATCGTTTTACTCCTCGTGTCATATTAGTTTATTAAAGGTGTATTTTTTGCCGCAACAAAATTTCTCAATCGGGTAGATTTGACGATAGATTTTTGATCTCTCTCCCGCTTATGCCGCTTTGGTTGAGTTTGGAGTCAAGTTAACGCCGCGTAGTATGCGAGGGTTCTCCTATTCTTCGGTCTTGAGGGACTTTAGTTTAGCTACCATATGGCAATAACTGTGAGATAAAAGGCATATATCGTCTGCGTATTCCAAGTACTTAGAACTTCTGGAAAATCAGGAATGTATATGGTGATATCTGGTCTTACTGTATGGGCTGTACATGAGCAGGTATTTAAAGGATTTGCGGGAGGATTTGGATGAATGCTGGAGTAATGTCTCCATATCTCCACTGGAGTGGTTAACTATTTGCGAAATTTCTGTCAGTGAGCTTTTTCGTAATTGCTTATAAGTCTTTAGATCTGTGCTCTTCTTTTGTTATTCCTGGCACTACGCTTCACTTGTTTATCGTGACGTGTGTATGATTCTCCAAGTGTTGCTTTTTCTCCACGGGTTCTTGCTGTGCTCATTTTTATTTATTTATTTTTTTCCTTTCTCTTCAGAATTAGTCTTCTCTGGCAGCTCATTAAAGTTATTTCTTATATTTCTCCACTCTGTCACTGGATGGGCGCGTTGTATATCTAAGCCTCCTTTTAACTCTTCAACGTAATTATGAAGGGTTTTTTAGCCTGTTCACTTCGTATATCCGTTCAATCTTTCCGGCTTACGGATGGCAGCAACCTTTAATCGAAGGTTACCAACTACAAGGTGATGATCAAAAGAGCAGTCTGCTCCACGCTTAGCCCGCACATCAAAGAGACTTCTGCGCTATGACTTACTTATGAAAATAAGTTCGGTCACTCTCTCTGGTGATACCCACGAAACTTTGTGAGAAATTTTGTGGGGAATTATGTTAACTCCAATAACGAGGTTTTTGTTGGAGCATATCTAAGTGAAAAAATGTCCGTTTTCCATTATTATCTGCACCTACCTGTGCATCGAAATCTCCCATAAGTATAACTATATCACCACGAGGTATTAATGCTTACATTGAACTTACAATAAGGGTTAGCTGTCAAAAGAACTGTCGTACTGCACTCTCTTTTTGACATTTATGGTCAGCATACTACGGGCAATCGTCGTGAATAGATTCACGCTTGAACAGCGCTACCAAATTATTTACTTTGCAAATCAGTCATCGATTCGCGTAACTTACGTATGATGTTTGCGTTCGGCGATGAGGCTTATTTTTGGTTTAACTACGGTCAATGGAGATCGTTATCGCACCATGATCAATGAATTCTTGATCGGGGTGAGATGTGGTTTCAACATGATGGCACTACGTGTCATACGGTTACGGCACCCATCGACTTATTGAAACCAAAATTTGGTGATGAGATGATTTCGTGAAGTGGACCTGTCAATTTTCGTTCAGCGTCGTGCGATCTGATACCTCTCGATTATTTCCTGTGGGGCTACACGACCAGCCATATGGCCGAAATCGTTTTTCAATTTTAATGCCATATCTTTCCAATACAATTTTTTTTTAATCGCGAATATGAAAGAAAAAGTACATAGTTATGTATAAAAAATTAAATAATTACACTAGCCAACAAGCTTTTGGACAAGAGCAACCAAATATCTTTCCTAGGATAATTTGGTGGGCTGAATCCGAATCTGTAATTGGTTTTTCTCTATCGCGTCAGGTTTTCGAGATACAAAAAAATATTTTTATTCGTTTTTTACATAAAAAATCATTAGTTTATTTAATACTCAATGAATTTTCAAAAGTGAATGGCGTTATTTGAACGTGGTTTGTATTTTGTTGGTTCGGTTTCGAGTATTAAGATCTTTGATAATTTCTTTAAATATTCATTAAATCTTCGTGAGCACGCTCTCCTTGTTCGTCGCTCACCGCACCCAGGTTTTGTGGAAAAAAAAATCTAAATGCAAATGAAGAAAATGCATTTTGAGTGACACTCGTGCATCTAATTCGTGATAATTTTACAATAATTCAGCAACAATTTGTCAGTAGTTTTTACTCTTATTGTTTCCAAGAAAACTGTCCACGATTCTCGTGAAAGATTACCAGGCTGCATATTATTTCTCCAATAAACAATGTGAAAAATTATCATCATAGCTTCCTGATTTGAGGGCCAACAAATATGCCTTCTTTGATTTTAGCATATGAAATTTTAGGAAAAACCGCTAACAAATATTTAAATGCTGCACCATCTATGTCCAGAGCCTTGATAAAGTTCTTAAAAGGGTCAATTTTATGTGCAGCGGCAGAAGAAGAACGTCATTTGGATCAATTAATGGTTTATTTGAAATGTTTTGTTTTCCTGGTGGATACTCAGTTCCTTTTGGCCACTGAGTTCGGACGTAATGATGACATATAGCGCGACTATCCCATAGACAAGGGAAACAATAATATTTTGTGAAAATTCCTTGTATACTTGTTAACAAACCAATGACCTGAAACAGATTAATTTACACTTATTTACGATGGTCTATACTATATATACAAAGAAATTTAAATCACACACCTTAAGGTCACCACAGATATTCCATTTATGATCGTTGTATTTGAGTAATGTCAAAATTTCAGTCATTGATTCGTAATTTTACTTTGTGTTAATGGCATGAGCAATTGGTATGGATGGTTTTTCATTCCCATTATGCAAAACAAAAGCCTTTAAAATGTTTTTAGAACCATCAGTAAATAATCTTCATTCAGTTTTGCAACATGGCTGGCATATTTTTTGAAATAAACCATCAACATCAGTACAGTATAGAATACAGTGTTTCTTTGCAAAATATGCAGCCAATTCCAAGCTTCTATCTCTATAGATTGTTACTTTTGTCCCAAATGCAAGATGTTTCCATGGCTGCATGCGTGAGGCTATTAATTTTGCGTCTTGCTTCGTAAAATGTAAATCCCGAATTAGATCGTTCAGCTCAGCTTTAGTCACTAAATGGCGTTCATCATCAGCCTCATACAAACTACCACTGCTGCTGAAAGATGTTTCGGACTCAATGCTCGTAGCACTGGGAATGACTGATAATGGGACATTTGGTGGACGTTGAACTGGTTTGGAAACTCATGGGACATTCGCGTAAGTAAATTTTTTCCGATTTTTCATATTGAATCCAGTAACTTTAACAGAAATAACAATCGGTTTGGTGGTTACTTGACTCTCTCCAAAGTACTGGAATTGAAAAATCGAAATAGATAAATAGTATAAAACAGTTCTGCAACTATTACAAAACATTATCGGTATCCAGGGTTTATCCAAGTTTCTGCCAGCAAAACCAAAATAATGTAAATATGCATATTTTAATAATTCTGATATTGCATATCCAACGACATATTCACCACACACAAAATAAAAATTGCTTGAATCAGAAACACGCGATCTCCCTGACATGCTCAAACGCTACTACTATGAAAATTTAGAATGAATGTGACAGTCAGTGTTGTAGTGTCAGTATTTACTGTTTTACAGTATTGCCAGCATGCGATAAAATGAAAAAATGAACAAGACGAGATAGCCCAATTGGAATGCCAGATTTGAATTCAGCGCACCAAGATTAGTTAAAAAACATGCGTCGTTTCTGCAGTAAATTTGTATACCCTATACCACTATATGGTTTGGGTATAATGACTTTGTGCTGCTGTTTGTAACTACCAAAAATATTTGACCTAGACCCATCTTTTATTATACCGATCGAATCAGAATCACTTTTTGAGTCGTCCGTCCGTCCGTCCGTCTGTGTGTTCATGTAAACCTTGTAATTAAACTGCAGGTCGCAAATATGAATATATTTTGATGAAATTTGGTACATAAACTTTATTTAGGCATGGAATGAGCAGTATTGAAATTGGTGAGAATCGGTCCATGTTCAGACCTGGCCCTTATACAAATGAACCCTATGAAATCGACATAAATTGCCATAAGATCCAAATTATCGTATAGATCTTAGTCAAATTTGTTTTGTATGTGTTTATTACATCCATTAATGAGTAGTCCAAAAACGATCCCTATGGGACAACTCTTAGTCATAGGCCCCATATAGAGCTTCTTCCCGATCTTCACTTAAATCTATCAAAAAGCAAAAATATTGCACTGATTCATCTCAAATTTGGTTTGTATATATTTTTGCAAAATACAAGAGAGTTTACCAAACATAGTCGGGATAGGTCCATTTTTGGGCCTAGTCCCCATATAGATATAGCATCCGATAAGAACTTTTTCATATCTGCAGCCAAAAAATTAATAAAAATGCCACTCAAATTTGGTTTATGTTTATTTTCTATATCCAATTAGTTGGGTCTAAGAGATAGGGTCTCTAAACGCATGATATAGGGTATCGTATAGTCGGTCTAGACAGACTATAACTTTCTTACTTGTTTTTTTTTTTTTTTTGACCGGTGTTATTGATAAATTTTAATAAAAATAAATTTTTTTTAGATTTTCATAATTTTTTTGCAACGCTCTAGATGTTAGTAATTTTTCTTTTAAGAACTTTAAGTTTAAACTTATAGATAAATGTCCATATTAAAATTTTTTCACTTGCAAACATTTCCAATTTTCATAATTAAAATTTTTTTTGTATGCAGTTTATCGCGTTTGGTGAATTCAAGAAAATTTTATTTATAGAAAAACTCTCGGGTTAGAAACTTTAAGCATATTGCCTATTAAATACGTTAAAAGTCCTACAGGCCGGACACTCGCATTAAATTGATATGAAAAGGTTTCTCTGGAACTCGTATCATCCTAATAGTAAAAATCTTTTATACTAAACAGCTAGGTATAATTTTTTATATGAATTCAAGTAAAATGCATTCGAGTAATTAATGATATACTCGAGTAGTTCGAATACTGGGGTGGGAAGCTCTGCTATAAACGTGTCAATTTATTTTTATAGTTCTAGTGATGAAAATTATTTAAGTTATTTTTATTTTTTATATAAAAATTTCTAGCCTTTAATATAGAAGTACTTACAATTACACAGAATGCGCGTGTTTAAGCAATATTCAAATCACTAATTACACTCGTATTAGATAACAACCGCTTTGTGTATATTGTCCAAATATGAGGGTATAATGTCTTTGTCATATTAATACATAAAACCCTTATTTCTCATATAAGTGATTTGCCAATAAACCACTTCAATAGGTGCACTTTGTTTATCACCGTTTGACAATTATGTTTTCACTTTGTTGCCATGTAGGCTACTCAAACGTTTGTGTGTGTGTGTATGTAATAGTTGAAGTATTATCTGGCCTTAAGCAATGCTTGTTCAAAACAGCTTTAACGTGTTTCAGGTACACTGATAGAAATTTCAGTATTAAAAACATAAAGCATTGCGCTCATGTAAAATGAATATCATTAAAGAGATCGAAAAATGCTCGTATAATGTTAGAATTTGGGAAGTAAATTGAGTTTAGTGAATATCGTATATTATATTATAACTTTATTATTGACATAGGAAATCGATCTAACAATTTTCACACAGCTGACTTATTATGTCTCATATCTCATATTTCGAATAAGTTTATTCATATTAATTTTTAAAATTTTTTAGTTCGGTTTATTATTCATTTTAATGTATATTTTATTATTATAAAAAACATTATTTAACACCAGATTTACCGAACCCGTCAATTTGACAGATTTAAAACTACATAAAGAAGATCTTTTTTTTTTTTAATTATCGCTTTAAAAGCAAGCGGTTCGACAACCTTGTGTATATGTATTAGGGCGGGTCGATTTAAAAATCACCCAAGTGACAAGGAAAATCGTATTCTAGGGATCAAAATAAGAAACTTTGCCAGAGGAACCATACCTCTAAATCGAATTCTGATGTCCCGACTTTTGACCTGTCTGTCTCTCTGTCTGTCTCACTTTGACCGATTTAGATTGACCCAATGGAGTCCAACTGTATAATCAACCCCCACTAACTTTGGAGGGCCGACCCACACATGCCAGTGGCACACCCCCTGAAACGCCCCTGGGGGGTTCCCGATACCAACATTTAAAAAAATCACCATTTTTTGTCTAGAATTGGGTTGACTATATTTTATTTAATATTAAACTTAACACTCATACGTATACGTATCTTCTACTTTGCTAATAAAGAATCATACGCCATGACTATGTTATGTTAGTCAAAAAGATCGATGCGTGACTATGCGCAAGGTTCAGAAAATACACACATGAAACACACAATGTTCTGTTCAAAAGCAGCCAACAGATATCTTTATTTTCATGTCAATTATGTGCGTTTCTAAATTTTCTGCGGTGCCCAACACAATCATGACTGTGTTCGTTTTAATATTTAGTTATTTACACGAACATTTTCCTATCACGTACTTTTTGTTTCGATCACACAGAAACCACACATATTCGAGTGTTGCTTTATTTGAAGTTCGTGTTCTGGTACGTGTACTGAAAAAAAAAACAGAACATGTACAATAAACAGGTTCGAGTTCAGTTATATTTTAAGTCGTGTTCTGGCTCGTATACAAAGAAAAAACAGAACATGTACAATAAACAGGTTCGAGTTCAGTTATATTTTAAATGCGTGTTCTGGTTCGTGTACTGCGCAAAATTGAAATATCAATTCAACCAAATTTATTAAAATTTTATTAACCCTTTTTTATGACTTACGTTGCAAATTGTTTACAATTGTCAAATATTTAAAAAAATTTTTTCCATTTTTTTGTGATTTACGTTTAAATTATTTACAATTGTTTTTATTGACTGGTTTTTATTTTAATAAAAGATGGTAATAAAATACGTAAGACACAAAAACTATTTAGCATCATAAAAGTTACACTTGTTTGTTGTTAGGTTTTTTTGCATTATCCACCCCTATTTTCGCAACCAATTGGTGTCATAAAAGACACATAAAGCAACACTCGAATATGTGTGGTTTATGTGTGATCGAAACAAAAAGTACGTGATAGAAAAATGTTCGTGTAAATAACGAAATATTAAAACGAACACAAGTCATGATTGTGTTTGGCACCGAAGAAAATTTAAAAACAAACATAATTGATATGAAAATAAAAATATGTGTGTGTTGGTCTAAGTTATGTTTGTTTACATATATGTACGAGTTTTTTATTCAGTGTGTGTTTTTTTCTGAACTCTGACTATGCGTGACTCTGCGTGACTACCCCAAAAATAATCTGTAGTCACAACAAGACTACGTGCCAAGTTTCAGATCAATTGCATGAGGGGAATGGTTTTGCCACATGGCAGACAGACAGACAAACAGACTGGTCAATCAGACTGGGACATAAGAATTCATTTTAGAGGTATGGTTCCTTGGCAAAGTTTCACTTGAGCGATTTTTTTTTGCCTCCCTACAAATCGACCCGCCGTAGTATACCTTTTTACCCAACACCCGTCAAATAGACGTAACAAAAGATTTCAGCGTAAATTGTTATTTTTATACAGAGAAACATATGCTTGTATAAAGTTTGTACTTGGGGAACTCCCGTCTTACACGAAGCACGATCACCGGCCTACGCCAGTGTAAGTAGCGCATTTAGCTGATAATTGATGAATGTATACTGAAACATACCGATATTTGTAATGGAATGAAGGCAGTACGCATTTTAAAATAAATTTGGATTGTAACTTGCTACAGTATAACCCGTTTAATTGCCCCACGCTTAATTACCTTTCACGCTTATTCACCTCGAATTCTAAATCCCGCTTTTTTTGCTCACTTTTTCTAACAAAACCCAACTGTTAATTAACTTTCGCTTAATTACCCAATTCGGGTAACTACCTCAAATATTTTATTCAGAAAATAAAATTACCATTAAATTTTCTTGGTTTAATTACCCAAAGTACTTATTGGCTCACGCTATGGTTTAACCAGATGCGCCTGAATATTGCTGTCATTTCTATTTCTGTTCGTAAATAATTATACTTACTTTTTATATAAACTTTATTATTATTACTACTATACATATAAAATTTTTGAGATTGTTGATCCCTTATCCACATATAATCCTGTACTATAATTAAAAGACTTGGTCTTGTTGTACAGGATATCAATAAATAAATAAATAAATAAATAAATAAATAAATAAATAAACAAAATAAAAAAAAAAAAAAAAAATAAAGCAAAGGAGTTTGCTATAAAAATTAATTCAGATTTTGAACCGAACAGTTGTTGGTTGTGGAGGTGGCAGAGTAGAGAAAACATAAAATTCACAAACATACATGGAGAAAGTGATGCAAATGATCGTAAATGTGCCCGAAATTTGCGGCAAAATGGGACTGAGTCAAAAGCAATTAATCTCAAAAATAACGTCAAACATCATTATTTTTATGTAACTCTGTAGGAACATGCCAAAAAGTGTTTGCAATTTACTTCTTTATGAATTTTTTTTATTTAATAAAATGTTTAAGTTATGTTAATAACCCTGTTTTATATATGTTCGGATAATTGAATTTTTGATGTATTTAAAAGTATTCGTGTAATTGCCTCTTATTAGGTAATTAAACGTGTTCGTTTGAATGCTTTCCCGCATGATTTCGGATTACTGTATAAGCCCAACAATGAACAATATTTAAATATGTTACAAATGTCTTTCCGTTCATAGGTAAGTATGATACCAGTCCAGGATCCGTATCTTTGAGCGAGTTTATAACGAATGAGATTTAAAACATCGTATCTAAAACATCTAAATATACATGAAAGCCAATGAAAAGAAGACTATTGAACCTGAAGTTTTGAACTTATGAACCTTTTCCTAAAACCTTAGCTTTAATTTTTTGTCACCTTTTGGGCCAGGTAGTCCATCTCTGCATAAAATTTTCTACATTTTGGAACACATTTGATTGGTCTTCCCCTTTTTGTCTGTTCGTCTGTGTGTCCTTGTATACATTTTAATCAAACTACGGGTCGCAAACATGAATATATTTTAATGAAATTTGGTATGTAAGCTTTTATGGGCTATAGGACGAACACTTTGGAAATTGGTGAAAATCGCTGAAAGTTCAGACCTAGTCACAATACAAATGTTCCCTATGAGATCTACTTAAATTGCCATAAGATCCAAATTATTATATAGATCTCGGCCAATAGGGTTTTAATCAGTAGTCAAAAAATAAACCCTATAGGAAAATTCTTAGTCATAGCCTCCAGCTGAAGCCAATTTTCACTGTTAACTGTTGTTTTGAATTCTTCTTAAAGTCCTGTTGTGAGCTCATCATATGATTTTGCTTTGCATTCATGATCCATAAACAGCTTATCTGTACCCTTTAGCAGTCGCTTTGCGTATACAAGTTTTTGAAGATTTGTCCATTTCAGTAAGGAAGCATTTTGTTCGAAATCATCAAGCCATTCGTCAATGCTGCGGCCATCTTCACATGTAAACTTTTGCATTACTTCATCAACATCGCGAAATGTAACTTACGGCGGATTTCTTTTAACTGCTTTGTCAAACATTTCCTCTATGATTTCCCTTGGTTGATGTACTGCTTCTAAATCACTCAAATTTTGCACATCAATTTCTCCTAATCGTTGTAATTCCACTATAACCCTTTCTTCAAATATTTTTTCATCTCCTTCCGTTTTTCTTCTTTCTGCTTCAAGTTTTACTCTTTCATTGTATATTTGTTGTTCCTGGGCTTCCTTTCTTCCAGTTTGCAGTCTTGTTTTTTATTCTGTTTTCTTACTATTTCGTTATTTGCTTCTTCTCTTCTTTTGTCGGCTTCTGCAGTTAATCTTCCATCTTCTTTTTGCATTCTTAATTCTGCTTCAGCTTTTATTCTTTCTTCTTCTTCACGCTTTCTTTTTTCCAACTGTTCCTTTTCAAGAAGTTTGATTCGTCTTACCAATGTATTTCCGCCGCCGTCGTCAGGTAATCTGTATTCATAGCGTGCATCCTGCAGATCCTTATCTGATGCATTTTGTTGCCACAAATATTCTGAATTTATCTATAGGACGAGCCCCCAAATGTAGGATTTGACAATGATACAGCAAACCTAAACGGTCAATTTTATAAAAATTAAGTTTATTAACCGAAATTATTAAAATATTTACAAAATTTGAAATATTGAGACAAAATTAAAAGTCGAACTAACTTGATTGAAAATAGCAAAACGAATATTTTATAAAAGTATAAAATTGAAAATTAAAAAATATCTAATGAAATATTTACCTCGGATAGTTTGATTAAAATAATAATAATAATGTAAAGTAGAAATGAGTGTAGTATACAATGCCATTCCTATATAAGTATAGCATCCGATATGAACTCTTTCGGATCTGCAGGAAAAAAAATTAATAAAAATTCCACTAAGATTTGGCTTATGCTTACTTCTTATACCCAATTAGTTGGCCCTAACACCAATTCTATAACCGCATGGTATTGGGTACCTTCTCTAGACCGACTTTAATTTGATTACTGGTTGTTTTTAAGAAGAATGGTTCAATGATGCCTCCAGTCTAAAATCCGCACCACCAGAGACTCGTTGTGGATGCATTTGTTTTCCGATACACACATGTTTGTTCTCTGATCCGCAAATGTGCCAATTTAGATGATTAATGAAGCCATTAAGGTGAAGATGTGTTTCATCGCTTAGGATGATTTTGGTCGAAAATCCAGTATCCAGTTGCTGATGTTCAATAATCTATTCAGCGAACTTTCTTCGTTCTGCATAGTCATTGGGTTTCAGTTCGTAAGTTAATTCAACTTTATAATCGTGGAGATCTTCAGTGAGTAGACGATGTAGTGAACTTCTTATAATTTGCTAACGGCTAACGAAACTCGATCAATCTGCTGAATATATTTTGTGCGAAATTTTCGATCTGTAGCCAACAAACTTTTATTATTTTTGTAATAATGTTCAACAATGAAAATTCATTGTTTTCCTTACAACGTATATAAGAAGACAATCTCTTACGGTAGCAGGTATCAACTTACGAGTCTCCCTGCTTTTCTCATAGACAATTATATGTCGCCTGTTCCAGAGTTGGGAGCCAGCACATTCTTTTCGTATATGCAACAGAAGGAAAAACCAGAAATGTTGTGTGTGTATCCCAAAGCTCTAGAATAACTAAAATTCGTAACTACTAAACATGATACATTAAAAATAATCCATGCATAAACATAGTTAGTTGTAATGGTAAGCAGGCGCTAAGTACTTAGTCGCCAATGAACAAATTCCCCAATAAAATGAACTTGTTCCCCAAAGAGAATAACTTCACGATGAACAAATTCCCCAAAATTTAAAAAAAAGGTCCCCAAAAGACATTAACAAATTCTAAAATTTTTCTAAAAACGAAATAAAAAGATTAACTAACCTCCCAAATTCATTCTTAAATTTTTACATATTTTTATTTAATGAATGCTGTTAAATATTTATTTAAGTGAAAATTTGCATACTGCTCTCAATAGTTGCCCTGAAGTAAGCATTTAAAGTCTGTATTCGTTTCAATAGCATCATTTCAGTTAGTGTTTCACATTTCTCACCATTTTTAATATCTCGAGAAAAAACAACACACATTTTTTTCTCGAGATTCCTTGAGAAAATAAGTTATTAAAATAAAAATCTAATGCACTCTATAATATAAACTGAAATTCATATTTTTATTATACAACAAAATAAAAAATAGTAACGAAAAATAAATTCTTCAAGTTTTACAAAAATATATAAAAAGTTTTATAAAAATATAATACATTTTTATACCCTATACCACTATGTGGTTTGGGTATAATGACTTTGTGCTGCTGTTTGTAACAACCAAAAATATTTGACCTACACCCATCTTTAATTATACCGATCGAATCAGAATCACTATCTGATTCGATTTAACGATGTCCGTCCGTCCGTCCGTCCGTCTGTGTGTCCATGTAAAGCTTGTAATCAAACTGCAGGTCGCAAATATAAATATATTTTGATGAAATTTGGTATTTAATCTTTTATCGGCCATGGGATGAACGCTATTGAAATTGGTGAGAATCGGTCCATGTTCAGACCTAGCCCCCATACAAGTGACCCCTATGAAATCGACTTAAATTGCCATAAGATACAAATTATCATATAAATCTTATTCAAATTGGGTTTGTATGTGTTTATTACATCCATTAATCAGTAGTCCAAAAATTATCTCTATGGGACAACTCTTAGTCATAGGCCCCATATAGAGTTGCTTCCCGATCTTCACTTAAATCTATCAAAAAACTAAAATATTGCACTGATTCTTCTCAAATTTTGTTTGTATATATTTTTGCAAAATACAAGAGACCTTACCAAACATGGTCAGGATCAGTCCATTTTTGGGCCTAGTCCCCATATAGATATAGCATCCGATATGAACTTTTTCATATCTGCAGCCGAAAAAATTAATAAAAATCCCACTCAAATTTGGTTTATGCTTATTTTCTATATCCAGTTAGTTGGGTCTGAGAGATAGGGTCTCTAAACGCATGGTATAGGGTATCATATAGTCGGTCTAGACCGACTATAATTTTCTTACTTGTTGTGATTTAAAATAATGTTTTAAGAAACACAGAGCATCCAACGTTGCATCTCCCATCCTTGTTTTTTTTTTTTGGTAACATAATCTGTTGCAATAGAAAAATTTCGCTCATTTTGCGCAGAAGTTGGTTTAATGGTCAGAAGTGGATCCAAAAAATTCTGCAAATTTGAGATTCTCTTCCCATTTGCTTCAAATATTTTAAATTCCTTTGTGAATGACTGAAATTTTTCAGCATTCGGACTTCATATTCTTTTAAACTTCTTGTAATTGCAAAATTTATTTGTTGCTGTAGACTTGCTTCTTCTTCTCGATTTGGACATTCTTTAATATTCTCAGTTTCACCAGTTTATTCAGTATTATCGTTCTCACTGTTTTTAGTTTCAAAAATTATATATGATATAGATTTAGCCAATTTATATATCTCTTGTCTTAGTGCCATGTAAAAAAAACTATAATTTTCTTTATGTGACATACAATCCGGATTCTGTAGGAGCCTAATAACAGATAATAAAGTATAATCCCTCCTATTAGATATTTCCTCCCTTACTGCGTTAAGGAGGTCTCGACTTAAAGTAGTGTTTAATTTTTCCAAAGTTGTAAACAAAAACCTGAGAGCACCTTCAGCATATAATAGTGTAGAATCTTCTCGGCTAAGAGTTTCAGTAGTAATCCGGAGTGGTTTTAATGTTGCTAATATTATTTTAGCAACCTAAACATAGTCGTCATTCCACAAACTACCCAAATTTTATTCAATCAATAAAGCGTTTTTGATTGGGCCGCTAATTCTTACAAATCTTTCTACCATAGCCTCCATTGTATTCCATCTAGTAGAACAATCTAAGATTACCACTAGCTCTTTTTTCTCCTCTTCCACTACATATTTTTGTAATATAGAATTTTTTACGGGGGAGCTTTTAAACATTTTAGTGATTTTTCGAATGGATTTAATAGTTTGTTCGATTTGGGGTTGCAAATAAACATCAACGTCTTCCACAACTTCTATATCAGAATCATCATCAGAGTTATTATTTTCATTTTCTAAATCTTGTATTTCAGACACGTTATCAGATTCCAGTTCCTCGATACAAGCAAAGTTATCAGGATGCCACTTCTTGGTATAAAATACTTTCAGAACAGCCAAATGCATGTAACAAAGTTGGTGAAAATGAGAAGATAATCTTCCAAATTTCTGCATTACAGCAGCATCATCACTCATTGTTGCTACTATATCGCCATTAAATATGATATTAAACGATTTTAATTTTTCTTTTACTAATTCCAATGCTTTTTCAGCAGGGCAACTACCAATGACAGGAACCATCCCTAAATTGTCTGAATCTTTGTTATATAACATCCATATATCTTTTGTTTTTCATGCTGATCCATTCATCAATGGATATACTGAATTTTTTACCATTATCTTTGTGTTTAATTATTTATCTTCATAAAAGTTCAGCATTAATTGCATCACTTTGGTAGGGTTTCGTGGTAAATTAAACCTTTGCCAATCATTGATGTTCTAATGAATTCACTTTTAGTAATTCTGTGAAACGATATTCCATCAACAGCTGATAACTTTGAAATTAATTCACCCATAGTTGTTCGTTTTAAGAAAGATTCAATTACTGAATTATCTCCGTACCTGTATCTCTTTGCATATTTTGAGGTGCTTTGAACATCATTGTTTTCTTCTCTTTTATACTCATGTACACTTTCAAGATGCCTACGCAGACCATAGTCGCCGAACATTTGCATGAAAGCGATTTAAGACATATCTTACATATTGCCAAATCTTTATTCCTTTCACTTTTTTTTAAATGTTCCCAACAGTCCTGGTAAATTTTCGTCATTTTATGGGTATTTGTTGGTTTCTATTTTTTTTTTTAATTAAAATTATTTTAAAAACAAAATTTATAATAAAACAACTTCTTACCTTAAATTTATTATAAAGGTTTATCTTACATATTGGTACTTCTTTTTTTTTATATATTTACATACAAAAATCATTCACAACGCCATTAGTTATACTAATTGCTGATCGGGAATTCCCCGAATTGTTAAGTATAAAACAGCCACAACCACTGAAGTTTGAGACAATTATGAATAACAAAATAGAAAAATAACGGTGTTTAAAAAAAAAATTGTATGACAGTGATGAATAAAGCGCTGTTTAGCACTACGATTTGCATCAATATCGAAAGGAAATTTGTGTGTGTAAACGCAAATTGCTTCAATTTGTGAATATTGATTCAATATTGGATGGATTCTGTTTTATATGAAAATCGAAGCAAAATCGTTGTGTCTACACAGCGCTTAAGAAAATGAACAGAACGGCAAATTATTAAAGGTTTAAGAATTACCCAAAATAACAAAATTTTATTAAAAAAATTCACTTAATTATAATTTTTGCATATTTTTCGAGAAATTCCTAAATGTCTAGAGAACTGTGACTTTATAATTTTATAATTTTCTCGAGAAACACTAATTTCAGTGCTTTATCTCCCAATCATAACATATCTTGCATTGCTTGCACGGTAAAAAAGAGAACACACGATTGCGGACACGACGCGGTCGCCTTATGATAAATTTTATCTACGTATATGCAATAATTACCTGTTGATCCAAATAAGCCACACAATTTTAAACATCGCATCCATTTTTCATTTTTGAAACTTCTACAAATTTGACGTCACTGCTCAATGATGATCACTTATTGAATGAAGTAATTCAAGGTTTAAAAGTTCTGATTCTTTTTATTTTCGAACTATTCCGTTATATTTGATGTTTTGAAAATAAATATACGTAGAAAAAAAACTAACCGGTTTCGCAGCTTATTTTTGAATCATTTCTGGTGCAGCGTCTTATAAAAAAATGAATTTAGTCCCCAAATATTTAAATTAACAAATGAAAAAATTTTAAATTTAAATAAAAAATTAATTTACTCTCCAAAAACGTAAAAATTGGGGAATTTTTTCATCATGAACATATTCCTTAATTCCGTAAAAATTTTTTGGAAGAAAGTTCATTTTTTTGGGTGAATTTGTTCATTGGGGATTAAGTACTTAGCGCCTGGTAAGCATAGTAAACCATTTTTCAAGTCAAAGACTTTTGGATCCCGCGCAAAACCGGATAAAACCAGCTAGTTATTAATAATCTCCGTTTATCATTTATATGAAAAACATTTTTTGATTGAAGATAGTGTGACTGACCAAAAGATCATTCGTTAATAATTATTAATTATAATTTAAAAAAAAATTGCTAAAAATTTTTAATATTTTTCTCACTTTTTGTTGTTAACTAGATGATATGGCGTTGGCTCTGCAACCAGCCTGGCTTGAATTCTACTGAAGGCCCAAACGATTATAAAAATAAAAACAAAATAGAATAATTTCTTGACAACCTTTGCTTAATTTATTGGTTTCTTATGGGTTAATTGTAATGTAACGCAGTCGTTTATTCTACGCACTATAGCACTATACTATTATTTAGTGCTTTGCTATTTTTTGTTGCCTACTCATGTGTAAGTGGGTCGATAATGTCAGGAATGTACAGTCAACAACTTCATTAGTTAGTGGTACTACGATGGTATATGTTAGCAGAAATAAACAATTGTAAAAAATAAATAAATGAATTTTATAAAATTTAAAAAAAAAAAACACAAAACACCTTTTGAATTTTCAACACAACTTATCTACAATACTTTCCTAACAACAACTGTCACTCATATTTAACCTTAACTTTCATTTTCCGCTAAAAGGACAACAAAATAACAGGGTTACTTGTTAAGACATAATGTTGAATATAGAATAATGGTGTTGTAGAATAAAACAAAAAAAAAAAAAACAAAAAAAAACTTTAAGAAACCTTGACTAACAATATTCCGAGCAATCAACAAACCAAACAACCAAGTGACTTTAAGCAGCAGAATTTATAGCAACAACTAGCACATTTTCCTGATTGCATACAATGACAATTTCTTCTAGTTCATGAGTGCATCCATAAATGTTGTTGCGTACAGTGCTGGATAAACGTTTAAGCGCAAATAAGAAATTTTAAAATGTTGGTTTGTGAATAATTTGCTTTATGATTGGAAATAATTGCGGAAATTGTAATAATATACAACTTGTTATTGGAATTGTAACAAATAAATCGAGAAAAGGTCTAAAAAAAAAAAATAAATAAAAATAATAGGTTTGCACTGATATTAGTAACTACTAGATATAAGTAACCTAAACCAATCATTTTAAACCAATCGAATTTTAGCAACCAATAAAATTACAAATTGTTACTTATTTAACATTTCATTTTATATATTATGCAGTAGCTCCGCAATAGCATCTCGATCTCTTGCTTCACTCAGACACCAGTCCATACTTCAATAATATCAATCCATGTTATTTCTTTTCTCCCTCTAGCAGCTTTTCCTTCAATATTCGCTCGTGTTATATATTGTAACCAGGGTTTCGAACCCCGAAAATTTCGGGTTCGGGTACGGGTACGGGTACGGGTTCAACAAATTTAAATTTGGTGGGTTCAGGTTCGGGTTCGGGTTCGGGTTCAAAAAGTTTACCAAAAAAAAATCGAATTTTTAGTGATTAATTTATTTATTTATTTATTTATTCAAAAATTTAGTTATTACATAAATGTACATACTAAATATATATTTTTTTTATTATTATTAGCTATAGCAGCTAGGCCTTAAGCTAAGCATATAGTAGTTATAGTTATACAATTTTTATTAATATTTACAAAAAAGGTTATTATTTGGATTTAATTTTTAATGGTAGTACTTTTAAAGAAGGCCATAATTTATAGTGAAATTAATAAAATAGAATAATTCAAAAATGATTATACAATTTAATACTTTTTAAATAACTTATAATTTGTTTAATGGAGGTGGCTGAAGGTGAGGATAATAGGGTGAGCGGGTTTGTTCCTGAGAATATTTGATTTCTTTGGTTTATAAATTTGGGGCAAACACGAAGGAAGTGTTCTATATTTAGTGGGCTATTGTTGTCACAATCACAAATAGGGGTTCACAACCTGATATGATGTGACTATGAGTAAGTTTGGTATGACCTAGTCGTAATCTTACAAATATAATTATATCTTTACGATTGATAGTATTGTTGTCGGGCAACCAAGAGCAAATGTTATTTTTATAAGGGTTAACTGATTTATACCAATTATTTGTATAATTCCAGATGTCGAGATTCTTGTTGTGTATTTGTTCCTTAACCCTCTAACCGTTATAACCGTCTGTAGACGGTCATTGCTTTTTTGCTTATATTAATGATTCTCATGCGACAGTAGCTTTAAAAACCGTTATAACGGTTTTTAGTGATCATGTTGTATGTGAATTCAAATTATAATGCTCACTTCTCTTTCTATTTTGAGTAGCAGTGCCAGTTGGATGTTGTAGGTCAGTGCAAAAAGTGAAATAAATTATTGTGAAAAAGAGTGCATTTTAAATTGCAAAAATTATATATCTATTATTTTTCTAAAGGCTTGAAAAATTTATGGTAAGTGTTAAATATTATATATTTGCATAATATATGGTTTTACTTCGAATAAAAGAAATATATATGTACATATATTCATAATGTTTTCTGATGACCGTTTGTAGACGGTCATAACGGTTAACGCCAACTTTTATATCACATTTTTTCACTGCGTTTTTAAGCAATGGTTATCCATTATCCGAAGGGTCAAAATTTCATAAAATGAAATCTCCAGAAGGCAACTATCGAAAAACTAAGCTATCCAGGATGTCTGATGAAGAAATAAACGCATTTATGTTGTCTTTTGATGTTGAACTAAGCGGTGATGATTTTGATAGTGACGAGGATTTTTCTGATCCGGACTTTCAACCTGAAGATTGCATGGAATGCGGAGAGACTACTAACACAGTAATATCGGAGTGCTTGAATGAAATGGAACATTGTGATACAAGCTCCGCACTGTTGAATGATATAAATTTTTCTTTGAATGACAGCTCCATAGAACAAGGTAACATTTTGGTAAATTGTTCATTTGTTATGTGTTGAATTCAAATTTTAATTACTAGAAGCACCAGTTCCTACCACATCGGCAGCAGCGTCTTTCAAACCATCCAAGCGACCTCGATCTCCACTACCAGAAATTGAAACTGATGGCCCTACATCAATTCCATCTACTGGCGGCTTCAATCGCAAAGATTTGACCGAAATTTCAACAAATTGTGTGGAAAAAAAGCCATTACAGCTTTATGTTAATGAGGTTGCATTTCGAGGTAATAGTTCTTTGCCACAAGCTATTAAGAATTTAGAAACGCCATTACAATGCTTCAAATACTTTTTCACATCTGAAGTAGTCAAACTAATTGTTTCAGAAACAAACCGTGCTGCGCATCAAGAAAATATCAATACTCTGTTTTCAGTTTCAGAGGCAGATGTTCACAAGTTTATAGGAATTCTTCTGTATATGTCGCTATATCGATACCCAAGCATGGAAAGTTATTGGAGCAAGAATGCATTTCAACCAATACGAAGCACGATGTCTTGCAGGCAATTTGAAAACATAAAACGATATTTATCTTTTGCCGATGAAGAACAACGTATAAAGAGAGGTGTAGATGGTTATGACCCTTAATATCGTATCAGGAGTATTTCTGAACTTTTCAACCAAAGATTTGACTCTGTGCCGAAAACAGCACGCCTTTGTGTAGATGAGCAAATGTGTGCAACAAAAATGAAACATCATCTACGACAGTATATGCCGAATAAGCCTCATAAGTGGGGTATAAAATTGTTTGTTTTGTGCGATACCTTTGGATATTCATATAGATTTGAAATTTTTATCGGAGCTGGCGACAATACTCTCTTGCCAGGAGTATCAGACCTTGGTCCCACAGCAAACGTGGTTGTGCGTCTCACCCAATCAGTTTCTGAATTTCAAAACCATATTGTCTATTTTGACAATTTTTATACCTCACTTCTAATTTATCTGCGTGCAAAGGGAATTTTTAGTCTGGGCACTATTCGTTCGAATAGAATTTCGAATTCTAAGTTGCCAAATGAAAGAGACGAAGAGTTTAAAAAGGCTGTCAGAGGATATGCCGTTGAGTTTGTTGGCACAGCATAAGGTGTAGACATATCGACTGTATTATGGAAGCACAACCGAGGAGTTCGACTTGCATCGACATACGTTGGGGCCATGCCATTTTTGAAAAATATCCCTCCAATACATCCAAACAAAGCACCACGTTACGATCGAAAACGAAAGCAATACGTCGAAGTGGATTGTCCGCAAATAATAAAAGAATACAATAGGCATATGGGTGGAGTGGATTTGATAGATGGTTTGATGGGACGATACCATATTCGTCTAAAGACACGCAATCCAATGAATCGATTATTTTATCATTTCATCGATATGACCGTAGCGAATGCATATATTCTTTACCATCGCATTAATCCAAGCAGCAAGATTAAATTGCCAGACTTCCGTGAGCAAATCGCATATGGGCTTTGCACTTTTTCGCTAACAAACAAAGTGGGAAGGCCATCAACAACTCCCTGCCAACCATCGCCAAGTACAGGGAAAAAGTGTATTAGACCATCAGCCGATGTCAAATTTGACAATATTGGACATATTCCAGGCATGTTCGATAAATCGGGAAAAAAGAGATGCAAACATTGCAAAAAATCAGACACTCAAATATATTGCATGAAATGCCTGATAAATTTGTGTTTGACGCCAAATAAAAACTGTTTTTTGGATTTTCACACCCAATAAATTAAATGATAATGGTCTTTCTTTATATTTATTCTTTATATTTACTTCATTGAATAACATTTATTTTTATTTTTTAGTTAACCATTGTCAAATGAATTTTTACTTTAATTTAAGAAGAAATAAAATATCCTTCATGTTCAACATGCAAAATTATTATCCCAATTTTTTTACCTTAAACCGTTTTGACCGTCTACAGACGGTGTAAGTAATTTTGCACCTGGCGCACATATTTTCATAGGTAAATTGAAACTGAGTTGAGATTATTTCTCAGAATGCTTTAATTACTAAAAATTGAAATTATGGTCGATTTTAAAACATTATTGAAAAAAAAAAAAACGGTTAGAGGGTTAACAGATTTCCTTATGTCAGAAAAATTTATATTAATGGTCATAGTTAAAGGTGATTTGTAGGCTAATTTTGCAGCATAATCAGCGTGTTCGTTCCCTGTGATTAGAGAGTGACCGGGTATCCAAACTATGACAATTTTTGGGAAAAGTTTAATCAGTGAGTTTCTAATATTGATTGCATAAAAATTGTTGTTATTAATGTTGGTGATGGCGTGGACTGCAGATAGTGAATCTGTGCATATAGCAAATTTACCAAATCTCTGACAGAGTTCAATTGCTTTATATATTGCTATTATTTCGACAGAAAAGATAGAGCTGAATTTAGGAAGAAGCGAGTTTGAAATTATATTTGTCCTCTAGGGTGACCGCAAAGGATACTGTGCCATTTGATCTAGATCCATCTGTATAAATAAATGTTCTGTCATGATACTTGTTGCGAATTTCATGAAATAGAATTCGATATTGGGAGCGTGGAGTGTTTTCTTTTTTATGTATTGAGAGGGACGAATCAATAGATTCAGCTTGTAAATACCATGGAGGATGTGTCGAATTGTTTAATTTGGGTATTTGAACTGGAAGATCGGTTTCTGAGGAAAAACTAATTACTTTATATAGAGCCGATTTAATTTTAGAAGTATTTTTTAATTTGGTGTAGTTTGCGATAAACTTTTGTAACGGAGTATCCTGACAGAGTACAATTGATTTTAAGACTTTCTTTGATTCAAGTTGGCATAAAAGATTTATATCTAAAGTATTGGTTTCTACCATTATATTATTAATTGGAGTGGTTCGAGGTGCACCAAGTACACATCGAGTGGCTGTGTTCATAACTGTGTTAATTTTTTTCAAAGATGTTTTGGATGCATTACCATATAGAAACAGTCTATACCTGATTTTCGATATAATCAAGGATTGTATTATATTCAAGAGGATATTTGAGTGAGGATTAAATTTGGAATATGATAAGCATTTTATGATGTTAACTCGATTTACTAAAGCTTGGGTTAGATATTCGATGTGGGTATTCCATTTGAGAGTTTTATTGAAAAATATGCCCAATATTTTTAATGCATTAGTTTCTGTGAGTTGAATGTTGCCTGAAGTCATGTTACATGTGCAATTGTGTTTTCTACAGATATGCATATATTGACATTTTGTACTAGATAGTACGGCACCTGATTCTTCGCACCATTTCAGAATATCATCGATTATGTTACTAATATTAGTAGTAGGGTTTTTTTCCTTAGTTGATTTTATTATTATATTGAAATCATCAGCATAAGCACAAAAGTTGACACTTTTATGTATAGAGATGATATCGCAAAGTCTATTGTAGGCTACAAGGAAAAGAATTACGGACAATGGTGATCCTTGTGGGACTCCATTATATAGGTTAAACGTTTGTGGACATTTTTTTCCTAGGCGGACGATAAATTTTCTGTTGGTCATGAAATTTACTATATAATTTATGATTTTAGGTCCAAAGTTCCATGAAATTAGTTGGTCTACAACTGTATGGCTTCCTATTTTGTCATATGCTTTCTCAAAGTCAAGTGAAACTACCGTAAGGTGATTTTTTTAAGTTAAACTTCTAGCAGCCAAATGCTCAATAAACAGTAGAGTGTCCATTGTACCTTTTCCTTTTCTGAAGCCCATCTGACTGATGTCAAGGAGTTTATTGGAATTGATAAACCACCAAATTCGATTAGCAATAATTTTATCTAAAATTTTTCCAACACACGAATTGAGAGATATTGGCCTGTAAGATGTTGTTTTAGTCTGGTCACTGTTAGCTTTTAGGATGGGAATTACTAGGCTAGTTTTAAATTGCTGAGGAATATGTGTCTTTAGAATGTTATTGAAAAGGTTTAAAATTCTATTTTTAATAATGTTTGGAGAGTTTTTTTTATCATATTGTATGATATTCTGTCTAGGCCAGGAGATTTACCTTTGAATCTATGCAAAGTGGAAAGTAATTCAATGTTGTTAATGTCTTGTTCAATAAGTTTTGCCTTATTGTTGGGATTAATATTTACGAAGCGATTTATGAAATTTTCTTTGTTTTCTTGGAATTTAGTTGGGAATTTTTGATCAGATGAATTGACAGACCAAAAATGGCCTAATTCATTTGCAATATCAACATGATCAGTTAGAACGTTAAAAGGAGAGTTATCGCTTTCTATGGCATGAATATTATACGAGGTTTTATAGCCACAAAACCTTCTGATGTTGTTCCATATTTTCTTAGGGGGCGTATTCGGATTAATTTCAGAGGTAAAATTATATAATGATTTACGTTTAGAAGCTTTTATTTCTTTTTTAAGTGGAGCGTTTGCTCTTTTATATCTTTTTATTTAATATATACCATAACTTTTTATTTTCGGTTTTCAAATTTTCAAGGTGTTGGTTCCACCATGGAACTGGGGTGCGTGCACTAGGTTTTGATTGTGGAATGGATTCATTCGCTGATTGGATTATAATTTTTTTAATATTAGCTGCTTCCTTATTAATGTTTGTGTTAATCGTTCCAGTTGTTTCATAGGTGATGTATTTACTAGTGTAAAGATCCCAGTTGGCTGCGTCAGTTTTAAAACGGGGTTTGATAAGCTGGTAGTTTTCAGGGTTGTCATGAAATAGGGAAACAATAATGGGGAAATGGTCACTTCCCCATAAATCTTGTTCAATAGCCCATCTGGAATGGATATGAAGTTCAGGTGAACAGAAAGTCAAGTCAATGTGCGTAAGGGTTTTTAAAGTTGAAAAATGTGTAGGGGATTTATCATTTAATAATATGAAGTTGGAGTTTTAGTGATTAATGTCATCTTGTAATGCTTCTTGTAAATTAAAAAAAAAAAAAATATATTATAGAAAAGTATTGTTATTATTAGTTATTTATTTTTCGAAAAAATTTTCGTTTAGTCTAACAAATAAAATATTTCTTAATGATTCTTCAGTCAAATGCACTCTTTGTGGCGATAAAACAAATTTCAGTGCTGTTTTCAGATCACTCAACACTGACTTGTGTTGCTGGGACAGCTAATACGACTTGAGCGGCCTCATAAAGTAGCGGAATTTCAAGTTTTTTTGTTCCCAAAATTTTAAAATATTGTTTCCTTTAGAAATCCTGGGATAGGCTTCATAAACTTCGAATTCATTTTTAATCGAAACATCAACAGTGCATTTATTGTTACTATTGTTTGTTTTTAATGCAGCATCTGCAATTGACTTTTTTCCTTATTCTTTAACAATTCTTCCAGGCTGTCTTCCTCATCCGAAGAACAAGATATTAATTTAGTTGCGTCAGCATTCGTTGTTTCTGTGCTCGTTTGTGTTTGCTTTTCCATATGTAGATGTACATTTTTATACCCTATACCACTATGTGGTTTGGGTATAATGACTTTGTGCTGCTGTTTGTAACAACCAAAAATATTTGACCCAGACCCATCTTTAATTATACCGATCGAATCAGAATCACTTTTTGAGTTGATTTAACAATGTCCGTCCGTCCGTCCGTCTGTGTGTCCATGTAAACCTTGTAATCAAACTGCAGGTCGCAAATATGAATATATTTTGATGAAATTTGGCATATAAGCTTTTATCGGCCATGGGATGAACGCTATTGAAATTGGTGAAATACGGTCCATGTTCAGACCTAGCCCCCATACAAATTACCCCTATGAAATCGACATAAATTGCCATAAGATCGAAATTGTCATATAGATCTTCCTCAAAATGGGTTTGTATGCGTTC
Source organism: Cordilura impudica (assembly GCA_963682025.1). NCBI lineage: Eukaryota > Metazoa > Arthropoda > Insecta > Diptera > Scathophagidae > Cordilura > Cordilura impudica. The sequence goes on from OY821517.1 coordinate 296,024,453, forward strand.
ATTACATCCATTAATGAGTAGTCCAAAAATGATCCCTTTGGCCCCATACAGAGCTGCTTCCCGATATTCACTTAAATCTATTAAAAAACAAAAATATTGCACTGATTCTTCTCAAATTTTGTTTGTATAAGTTTTTGCAAAATACAAGAGACGTTACCAACCATGGTCAGGATCGGTCCATTTTTGGACCTAGTCCTCATATAGATATAGCATCCGATATGAACTTTTTCATATCTGCAGCCAAAAAAATTAATAAAAATCCCACTCAAATTTGGTTTTTGCTTATTTTTTATGTCCAGTTAGTTGGGCCTAAGAGATAGGGTTTCCAAACGGTCTAGACCGACTATAATTTTCTTACTTGTTTAAGTTTCTTATTGTTGTTAAAATTTGGTTTTGAGCTTTGACAGTATTTTCATTACTTAACATTAGTCGCAATCTAGGATCCAAATGCACGACAGCATTTAAAAGTTCATATTCAATAAAATAGTTTTCACGTTTAAGGATATGTAAGTACAAGTCAGCACCTAATTGTTTATTAGTAGTTCTCTCTAAATCTAATTTAAATTTCAACCATAGTCTATAAAAATCTCCTAAATTCATCTGTTCACTTTGTAATTTTAATGTTAACTTTTTAACTGGCTCGAAATTCTTAATGAAATCTGAAACAAAATCCCACATTTTGTCATCCATACTTAGCTCAGGATCTATTACATCTGGGAAAAACATTTTGAAATCTAACAAGCGATGGAGCATATCAAAAGTAGAATTCCACCGAGTTGGACAATCAAGGATTGCTTTTTTTTATCCCTAATTTGTTTGCTAAAGAGGCTCTATTAGACACCCTCAACTTTTTACAAATATTTCTGCATTATCAATCTTTTGTTTAACTGAATTTATAGTATCATAAACTGCCAATTGGGCAGTATGAGCTACACATCTGAAATGAATGATATTACCATGCATATTGGATAACATTTCGAGTCCTTCATCTTCATTGATTTCAGTTATTAATTCGTTTATTTCATCTTCTTCTTCTACTTCTTACAAGTCAGAAACTTCAAATTCATTTCGTAGCAATTCGGCAGCTTTTAGCATGTTTCTACCATTATCAGACGTAACTGGGTAAACTTGATTTATATTTATGTCATAAGATTGGATCACTTCAATTATGAAATTTTTTATATAATTAGCTGTTTGTCGATCATCAACCTCGTACATTGCTAATGTTCTTAAATAAATTTTTCCATTACAAATATACTGAGCATTTATTCCAATTACGCTTCTGCCAAGCCGAGATGCTGAATCAATTTTTAGAGATATAAATTTTTTTTGAATTCCACCTTTAATAATATTTTTCACTTCATTTGCCTTATCATTTATTAAATCCTTAATATTTTCTGAAGTTACAGTAAGGTGCAGTGATTTCATTATAGGTTCTATAATATCACGCATCCCTGAATCTTTAAAAATGGTAAACGGGCGACCATTAATAGTAACTAATTTAACGCAAGCTTCCGTGAAACATTTTACTGTCATATTAATTTTGATTAATCCAAAATAATTTTCCAGGGAAGTTGATTTTTCATTCTGCATTTTATGTGTTTTTAATCTTTCTGGCGTAGATGGTTGAATATTCGTCTCCTCATTAATAATTCGATATTCATCTGGATGCTTTCGTTTGAGATGTTGACCCAAATTAGCAGAATGTTTACCTTTCATAACAAACGAGCATTTTTTATATGTAGACTTATCTGTGGTAGAATCATAGTCAAAACGTTTCTGAACAGGATTTTCCGACATCTATAGGGTAAATAAAAACAGTAAATAGAACTAAGGCTAATTTAAAAGAATTAAAATTGGGTACCTCAATAAAAAATCACACACTTAAAGGCTGTTAATTTATAATTATCGTAAATGTTTAACCTGTAGCTAATTATTATACACTACCCTATTTAAAAAATCATGTGAGTCCGATCACAAGGGAGATGTGTAAACATCTAATAATTAAAGAAAACATCAACATCATATTTTCGAGTGCATAAAAAATAAGTCGATTATGATGTTTTCTGAAATTCAATTGATGTTTTCTGAAATGCAATTGATGTTTTCTGAAATTCAATTGATGTTTTCTGAAATACAATTAATGTTTTCAGCAATTTAAATGATGCTTTTTGAAATTCTATTGATGTTTTCTGAAATACAATTAATGTTCTCAGCAATTCAAATAATGCGTTTTGAAATTCAATTGATGTTTTCTGAAATTCTATTTATGTTTTCTGAAATTCAAATAATGTTTTCTGAAATACAATTGATGTTTTCTGAAATACAATTGATGTTTTCTGAAATTCTATTTATGTTTTCTGAAATTCAAATGATGTTTTCTGAAATTATATTGATGGTTTCTGAAATACAATTGATGTTTTCTGAAATTCTATTGATGTTTTCTGAAATACAATTGATGTTTTTTGAAAGTCAATTGGAAAATGTTTAGAAAAGAACATATCATAATTTTTTCACAAATACAATCAGATAAAGTCACACCGATTTACACTTCAGCTCACACCGATGTGTTACGCTGTTTTTGCGATTGTATTGTGAAATAGAAATTTACCCCCCTGCGCGTATAGATGTTTACACATCAAAAAAAATTAATCAGTACACATTAATTAAAAAACTATATTTTACATACCTGTTTACTTAAGAAAATATTTAAGTACCTATATTACTTCCTAAAAAATTTGCTTGCATCACTTAAGAAAACTAAAAATCAAATGAAATTATAATGGGGAAATACAAAAATACAAATTACTAGAGAAAACAAAGAAAACAAACATTATCTTGTTCATTCATGAATTAGAATTTTCTCACGTTATGTTACTGAACAAAAAAAATATTAGCGAACAATAAAATCAAATATCGAGAAAGAGAAACTGCAATATTTTTTTTCACTGAAAAAAAATCATATATTGAACCTGAACCCATTTTCAGACAGGAACGGGTTCAGGTTCAGGTTTCACAATTTTTTTTAAAAAGCTTGAACCGGAACGGGTTCCGGGTTCAGGTTCGGGTTCGGTTCGAAACCCTGATTGTAACAGCTTATATTTTGGGTTGCTCCCAGGTTTGTCTCAGGTATGATGTTTTTCTTTTCTTTATGTGCATTTTTCTTTCGCAGTGCATTTTTTTCAAAACTTCGGTATTTGATATATGGTCGGTCCAGGGTATTTTGAGTTTTCGTCTATAAACCCACATTTCAAAGGCCTCTGATCTTTTTATGTCTAATGATTTTATGGTCCATGTCTCCACCGCATATAGTAAAACCGACCATACATATGTTTTAAAGAATGTTGATTTTGTTTCAAGATAAATATCCTGACTTGTAAGTACTTTTTTGTATTTAAAAAAGGCATCTAGAGCCATTTCTATACGGCATCTTGTCCAATTTGTCGTTGATTGTAATGCCGACATATTTAAAATTCTGTACTCTTTCGATGCATAAGTTTTGTATTTTTAAGGAAGTAGGATTATGGTTATTTTTCTTGCGCACAATCATATATTAGACCATATGCATCACTGTTTGTTGCGGGTTTGTTTACCAGGTCTTGTAACGCGGGCATATTGTCAGCCAGTAAGGTTGTATCATCAGCATATCTTATGTTATTGATAAAAAATACCATTTGTGTATATACCCTTCCGAACTTTGCTGATAGACTCTTCAAATATTCTTTTAGAATAAATATTTTAAATAACAAAGGAGACAGAATGCATCCTTGTCTAATGCCCTTGGATATAGCTATACTTTCAGGAAGTTATCAGTCAATCTCAGTTTGTGTTGTTTGGTGCCAATATAAAGTTTTAATGCATTGTATTTCCTTTTGGTCTATTCCAATGGATATGAGAATTTCCATCAATTTATACTGTTTCACGTTGTCAAAAGCTTTTTTATAATCCACAAAGCATAGGAAAACATCCTTTCGTACGTTACGACATTTTTGAACCAATGCATATATTCAGAAAAGTGCCTCTCTGGTACCCATGCCTTCTTTAAGTCCAAACTGGGTCGTACCCATTACTTTTTCACATTTCTCATATATTATAGTGTGAATTATACGGAGGAAAATTTTGAGGGCATGACTCATCAGGCTTATTAGTTCTATAGTCGCTACAATACCGGGGGCAGCTTTTTTGGGAATGGTTATGAAGGTTGATTTCAGCCAATCTTGTGGGGTATTGTGCCATATTATAAATGGAATTAAATAATTCAGTTAATAGTTTGACGTTGCACAGTGGCGCCATTTGAGTTTTTTCGTTGCAAAAATCATATCTTTTGAACCGAATAACATAATGGAACAGTTTAAACAGCATATGATAGATAACTGTTCAGCCTATGAAATAAGCGTCTGGAAAGGGTGCTACGCTTTGTAGGGGCCTACTTATTGGTTATCAAAATTAAATTTTTTAGAAAAATCAATTTTATGGTAATTAAATAAAATTATTTTTACATTTTTAGATTGTTTTTATTTTTTTTCTTTAGGGTTTTATGTTTTAAATTATTACCCAACAAATTAAAAAAAAATTACTTCTTTTTTAAGTTAAGTTTTTCAATTTTCTTTAAAATATTCATCACAATTCGTAAGAGAAGGTATATCTAAAAGACTAATCATTTCTAAACTATAATTATTTTCTAACTCTATTCGTGACTTCACATGCCGCAGGGAAGAAATAAGTGGATCCGAAGATGCTGCCAACATGTTGAAGAGGTTCTCATTTTGCCTTACCCTTGATGCTTTGAATGTGTTCTGCAATCTATATATTTTATAAAATTTGTTAAGAGACTCCTGTGCTTCTTTAGAAAGCTCTCCAATTGGCAAAGACTGATACTCAATTATATCTTTGCCATGCGCCAATATTTTATGGATGGTCGGGGTCAACTTCTTCTGTGGATATATTTCTGCTAAAAGAGATGCAGTTTTCGATGCATATTCTCCATATTTTGTAGAATTGACATTTTCTTTGCAGTTTAAAACATTCAGTGATTCTAGTTACTGCCTCATCATTTTCAAAAAATCTCCTAGAAGTGTTTCCATCGTTTGAGTTACCGTATCCGTGCCAGTCTACTTTTAGTCCAACTTGTTTAAAAAAAGCATCCTTTATTTGCTTCTTTCTGATCTTTTCCTTATCCTTTGTTGATGTATTTTGATCGAAGTTTTCCTCCTCTTGTGGTAGGGTATACGCCAGTTTTAGCAAGAACTCCATACACCTTATCCTTGCGTGCAATGGTGACATTCCATATTCGTAATTCTCCTCGTTTGTAGAATCGTTTAAATTACCAAAGTTCTTCTGACTCTTTTTGCAAATCGGGCATGACAATGTTGAGGTTGTTCCTGTCAGTTCGTTTACGACTTTTCCGTCAACCATGGTCAGGTGGAACTCGTAATTGCATTCAATATATTTTCCTTCTCCAATTTGTAGCTTTGTAGGCTTAATCTTGCTTATTTGTTCTTCAATGTCCTTCACCGCGGGTGGTCCTTATGAGTTCTGCCGATTCCCTTGCAAACTGAAACATTATTGGTCGGCAATAATGCACTGATGACGGACGTGGATTTTGCCAGTGTAGGGAAACATTAGATTTTAGCTGCAAAGGAACAACAGATGCCATAAACATATTTCCGTCCGATATTGTAGCGTCATCGGAAGATATCCTTTGCTTATAAACGCTTTGTCCGGATGATCCATCGCAGCCCCATTTGCTGATCAATGTCAGTTTCTCAGGAAGAATTTTCACCTCATTTTCAGGAAGACTCTCCAACATCCGTTTTGCTGTATGGCCCATGAGATCCTGCAGATTGGCTTTCACAGAGACTTCCGTAAACTACGTATGCAGTGGTCGTGAATTTATTTCGGCTTGCGTAATATGCTTGTATCCTAGTAAAACGTCAGCCCCGTGTCGCATCAAGGATGCCCGTAGTATCTCATATTTTTCTTTGAAAAGTTGTAAGTCCATAAACAAGGCCAAGGCTTCTTCGGAACCATACTTTTTAATGTGTGCGTTTGTGGGCGTGGGAATGCTTTCCCTAATCCTTTTTAGTCGCAGTGGGCTTGCATCAGCAACAGATTTTGTAATCTGCGACCTAACTCTTTCACTATTCTTTGTATATTTAATAGACAGCGCGTCCGATGAATGCTTCGTGGTCAAGTCATTGGTGGCATCGGCAAGTTTCCTCTTTCTTGTGAAAATTGAACACTCCTCAATACTTTTTTTTGGCCTTACTTTTGCTCCTCTGGTTGATGTGGTGGGTTTATCTACTGCCAATATATCCAGAATGGTGTCTTCATTAAGCCAGTCCTCGTATTTGGAGTTGAAGTTCTGAATGGTTCGATTAGATTTCAGCCATTTTGCCTTAATATCTACATATATCAGATAAAAATTATTTTTTATAATTTCGCTTCACTCAATATTTCCGTATAAGCTATCAAGTTCTTCTAAAGCAGCTTCAGTGAAAAGCTTTGGTGTGGTTGACCTTCTCAATAGTTCAAATAATTTTAAATTGTTTAACGCCATGGTTTCAGTACTTGTTGCGCCAACTTTCAGTCGTAGACTAATCCAGGCATTATGCTTATTTTGCAATATATAGGCTTATGCTACCATGCCTAAAAATTTACCTGTTCCCTGCATACATATGGATTTAGGCTGAATTATGCAATTTTGATATTATGCTCGTGTCTAAATAAGATTTGTGCCTACCTGGAGGGACCATAAGTCAATATTGTTCTTGACCATTTGTACTCCAAAGTAATTTTTAAGTGAGGTGCGTACCTGCGAATTTCAATGAGTAGTTTTTTGTGCATCCTGTGTCTGTAACAGAATATTGGGAGTAGACTTTGGCAGAGGCTCTCAGGTAGACAACCGATTTAAAATGCAATTTTCAAACTATTAGATCAAACTACTGTCAGTCAAAACATATAAGGGATGCACGCAATACAATTTCTGCAATCATGTCTTTTTAACCCTTTTTACCTCTGGCAGCCAAACGGGCACGTACGGGCAAATAAAATCTTTTGAATTATGTAAAGAAATAATCAAAGAACATGTTTTGCAAATATGGCAAATATAGAAAAATACAGATTTTTTTATTTTCCGTCAAAGTTGAAAAATAGTGAAAAAACGGATAGTTTTTAAATAGTGATTTACCAGGAGAAACGCAAAGCAAACAGTTAATTTTTTTTTATCATTATACATTTAATAAATACATCAATCAAGACAAACAAAAAATAAGGCGATTCGTTACCTTTTTTTCGTGATATTACACCTGAAATCGCAACAAATTGACTAAAAATTGTGTGTTTTTTTGAAAACCGAAAGTCGGTCAACTTTGAACGGTTATATCTTCTAAACTAAAAATGTGATATTATTAAGAGTAGCATATTTGAAATCGTTGAAAAGTTTCCTATAACATGGGTTTATTCAAAACTTCGTCGGCGCACATGAAAATTTTGATTTTTTGCAACCTCGTTTGCTCTACGGGCGCCACTGTGCGTTGTTGCCATCTATCAACTTTAGAATTTCTGCAAGTATTTCATCCGGGCCACAAACTTTTTTGTCCTTAAGTGATTTAACTGCCGTCTCTATCTCTCGTTTAGAAATTGGATTTCCTGTAAATGGTTATGATGGGGATTCATAAATTGGTGTATTGTTGTCGGTGAATACTTGCTTTACGTATTCCATCCAGATAAAGAAACCATGATAAGATAAGAAACCATGTGACCTTTACATTTAAAGTATAAAATGTGTTAAGCAAATTTATGTAAAATGTTACGCAGAACATTTTTGAAGAATACGTTAACCCTCTAACTCCTCAAGGTCTGGGTCTTTTTTGTCCTTCTTTTAAAAAAGAGCAAAAACGCCATTAAAACAGGGATTTAAGGAGTTAAAATGTTCCGAAAAAATATTCGCCGTGAAATTTTACTATCAGTCGCTGAATACACTAAAAAGAAAATTCAACCAAAAAAACAAGGAAAAGAGACCTTAAGGGTAATTTCGCATTTATTAATAATTTATTTTTAAGTACCCCAAAAATTTTGCATGAAAAAAAATTAGTTCAAATTTAACTAAAAATCACTAATATCTCTATTATTTTACCTTCGGTAGCAAATTTGGATAGTAAGTATTCATTAATTACATTTTTTTTTAGCTCTAGGCAATTCCACTTCATTATCATACAATATTGAGCATATCTCAGCGATAAGCCAATGAATGCTTTTGCTTTTATAGCATTCTTCATTTTTGCATTTTTTTCAAATATCAAATCTCCCGAGGCAAAATCGCGTAGGACATGGAAAAATATTAAGAACTGCGTTTTTATTTTTTCGCGATCGTTAAAAAAGTTTACGCACCAAACACATTGAAGTTTTTATAAACACTACGTTACAAACGGGTATTTTTGTTTATTGAAATAATATAATATTTTAATCGAAATTCATTACAATTCTTGTCATTTTCCTATATTGGTTGCAAAAAAATAAATAAAATAAAATAAAATTGGTTTGGTCAAAATGAATTATAAGAAAAGCAAAATAAGTGTTGAAAAAATGGCAAAATTTGGACCAATAACTTAACTAAATTTCATGAAGTTGTTAAAAACTGTAGAGATATACCTGTCGTTGATATACCATTACATGACTTAAACAGAATTCCAAAGGAAGAAGCTGTTATAGGAAGATTTAATGCGTTGGTCAGTTTTGAAAAGTGTAAAAACAAAAGGTATGTTATTATAGCTGATGAGCTTTTAAATCTATGGCAGAAGCTTAAACTGAAAACAATTCATCATGATGGAGTTAAACATAAAATTGAAGTCTTAGTTAAATATTTTAAGAAGATATTAAAACGTCCTAAAGGTATTTTATTTGAAAAACTATTTAATATTACTACTGTTTAATATTACTATTAATATTATTAATATTATTTAATATTACTATTTAATATTACTACTATTTAATATTATTACTATTTAATATTAAACTGTCAATAAAACCAGCTGTAAACTTAGTTACTGATGTAAAAGTTAGTACAAACAAAGCATCAAAAATTTGTCAAAATTTGGCTAAGTCTGGAATAGCTCTACCTACGCCATCACAGGCTGGAATTTATAGGGCTGTAATAAAATCATCTGAGCAAAGAGAATAGTTTTATATACAAACATTAAAAGATAAAGAGTGGTGTTTTGCATTTTGATGGCAAAAAAAAAAAAGAAATTCAAGTAGTAATAATTAAAAATGAACAGACAGAGATATAGTTAGCTGTTCTAGTGCTTGATAATGGGAAATCACTTACAATATACAACGGCATCAGGGACACTTTAAATAAATTTAATTTTTGGACGTCTATTAGAATGATAATATGTGATACTACAAGTGTAAATACTGGCGTAAAAAATGGTGTCGTAACTTTGCTTCAGAACCATTTCATACATATGGCATTGACTCCAACACAATACATCGGGTGCCAGCACCATATCCTTGATTTAGTATTAAGGCATGTAATGGATGAGTTATTGGATGGAAAAACTTCATCTCCAAACATTGCGTACCCGTTCATATCAAATTTATTAAATAATAACGAAAATCTCAAGGCGTCTTATAAACAAAATAAAGTTGTGCTTGAATTAACCAAAATTAAGTGGAGAGATGACATGCAGTTTTTGTATGAACTTTGCTTTGCATATAAATATTTTAAAATCAACGGAATATTCCCATTTATAAAATTTTAAACGGTAGTAATGCAAGGTTGAATTCGAGAGCAATATTTGCTATTTTAGCATATATTCTTGTTGACAGTTACCAAAAACTTTTACAACCTATATGTGATTTCATTGCTGATGTATAGTTTCAAATCTGGTTTTCGGACCACTGTTACCATGAAAATGATTTTGAACAGTTAAACAAGTCATTAATAAATTTTACGAAAGCTCACGAATGTTTCTTCAATTCCAAACCAACAACGCAGTAATATATGTGCGGAACGTGGAGTAAAAGTAGTACAAGATATATATCCCCTTTGAAAAACATCGCGTACTCTGAACTTAAAGTTTATTTCTTTCAATCCTAGTTATAATAATTTATTGTTATTATTTGTTTACACACTTGTATGTATGTATTAACCATATTTAAAAAAATTTGTTATTTAAAAAATGATTAAAAAAAAATTATTAAAGGCATTTAAGAATCGGAGTAGGTGCGTAAGGTTTTTTTTTACCAAATTGAACTGAAATTGTTTTTTTTTACCATCAATACAATATTCGCCATTAGATAGGCCCTCGGGAGAATGACGCCCAATAAAAGTTATAACACTAGTGCACATGTCTGATGAAATTTTTCCCATGTTCATCAGATTCTGATGACAACTGGTTCTCAAAGTAATCCATATGGGAATTTAGATAATGAATTTTTGTTGACATATGAACGCCTAGTTTTTCAAAAGCTCTAAGCATGGTCTCTACGTATATTCAAGCAGTAGGAGAACGACGTTTGCTAAGAAGTTGTATATCATTGTATATAGGTATAGCAAAATCGCATAAAAACGCGTTACACAAAAAACTGCTATCAATTCTCTAACCGAGTTATATTGAAGCTGCGCATGAACTACCGCGTAAATCGAGGGTTATCTGTACTTATTATACATTTTTCACAACTAGCAGAGCCCAGCCATCGAAATTCGAGTGCAAATTCTAGAAAATTTTATTTTTTCATGAAATAAATAATTTTATAAAAGCCTAAAGGTATGCTTATCAATTTTTGTAATTAAAATTCATAAAATTTCATCCAAAAGGTCTGCTAATCAATTTTAGCCAATTCACAATTCAACACAACGCTTTTGATATATAAATTGGTTTCTTAATAAATAATTTTAAAGCATCCTAAAGGTATGGAAATCAATTTTAGCCAATTCGCAATTTTAAACAAGGCTTTTGATATATAAATGGGTTTTTTAGTAAATAATTTTAAAGATCCTAAAGGTATGCTAATCAATTTTAGCCAAATCACAATTCAACACAACGCTTTTGATATATAAGTATATTAAATACACACAGTATGTGTTGTATCTATACAAATCTGTAAATCTAGTGGACAGCTAAAAAGAAATACCTTTCAAATGAGGTATGTGTGGTCAAAATCGGTTATTAACTACAATTTTTGTATCAGTCACAAGAAATCGGCTTAATGGGCAAGCCGATAGATTCTCGTTCAAATACAATCAAAGATCTTGAACGTTTTTTAACATATTATAACGGAGAGAAACATTTTGTTCTTAGCCAAATATTGAAACGAATTCTGATTCTAATTTGTAATATTTTTGGTATGTCTGTTAAATAGAAAAACAGAAAAACCATGTACAATAGCACGTATAAGTATGTCCAGCACTGTTAAGTGCTGGCATATACTGTAAACATTTGTTGTTGTACATGTATGCATGCATGCATTTTAATAGTTATTTAAAATAATACCTTTCATTCAATTCTATGTGAATATGCATAATTCAATGGGCGTATGTACACAGTTTGTACTGTTAGAGTGTTTATAGAGCTAATGTATGTATGTATATATGTGTATGTAAGAGTGTTGGTGTATGTTTTTGATGTCAAAATAACATCAACAAGTGGGTTGGCTTAAAATAGAGAAGGAACATATGAAGGTTTCTACATACGTACGGGCGTACGGACATACGGACGTACGGACTGATATGCAAATATTAAATTTTATGTTGTTTTGTTATTTTATTATTATTTTCAATTTTATATGTAGCTACGTATTTACTTTAATTATTTGTTTTTGTTGTTTTTTTTTGCTGTTTTTTTTTTTCAACTCTTGGTTGTTGTTGTTGTTGATGTTGTCGTTTCAGTAAGTACTGTTTTTGTCATTTGGAGGGCAATGTTATTTTGGTTTTGAAATTTTTCATTCTCATGGACATGAGAGCGAACATGTTTTATATAGTGATTTACGTGTTCTTTTTAATTCTATTTTCTATTTTGTTATTTTGTGAGAAACATGTTTGTATTTTTGTATTTGAAAGTCAAGGTTCTTGATCCTTGTTGTTCTAAATTGGTTAAGAAAAAAAAAACAACATTAGTTATAGTAAATTTAACATGTTTTTATAACTTTTAATTTGTAATTTAATTCAAGGATTTTATTCTTGCTAATTAGTATTTTATTTTTGTCCTAAATTTGTTAAATTTGTTAATAATTTCTTAATGTACAAATATGGTTGTGGTTATGGTTTATAATCTACTTATATACAGTTGACTCATAAAGCGAGTACCCATTCCGATATCATATTTCAAATAAGTTTTGAAATATTATTTTTAACAAATTTTTAATTTGGTTTATTATTCACTATAAAGTATAATTTAGCTTTGTATAAAAATTTTAATTAAAAAAATTTCTTATATATAAAAACTATAACAAAACAAGTAAGAAAATTATAGTCGGTCTAGACCGGTCTAGACCGACTATACGATACCCTATACCATGCGTTTAGAGACTCTATCTCTCAGGCCTAACTAACTGGATATAGAAAATAAGCATAAATAAAATTTGCGTGGGATTTTTATTAATTTTTTTGGCTGCAGATATGAAAAAGTTCATATCGGATGATATATCTATATGGGGACTAGGTCCAAAAATGGACCGATCGTGACCATGTTTAGTAAAGTCTCTTGTATTTTGCAAAAATATATACAAACAAAATTTGAGAAGAATCAGTGGAATATTTTTGTTTTTTGATAGATTTAGGTGAAGATTGGGAAGCAGTTCTATATGGGGCCTATGACTAAGAGTTGTCCCATAGGAATCATTTTTGGACTACTGATTAATGGATGTAACAAACACATACAAACCCAATTTGACTAAGATTTATATGATAATTTGGATCTTATGGCAATTTATGTTGATTTCATAGGGGTCATTTGTATGGGGGCTAGGTCTGAACATGGACCGATTCTCACCAATTTCAGCAGCGTTCATCCTATGGCCAATAAAAGTTTATATACCATCAAAATATATTCATATTTGCGACCTGCAGTTTGATTAAAAGTTTTACATGGACACACAGACGGACGGACGGACGGACGGACATCGTTAAATCGAATCAGATAGTGATTCTGAGTCGATCGGTATAATGAAAGATGGGTCTAGGTCAAATATTTTTGGTAGTTACAAGCAACAGCACAAAGTCATTAAACCCAAACCACATAGTGGTAAAGGGTATAAATATTACACTGGTATGGATTTTGGTGTCATTTATCCTGCATGGCTTTAATTCAATCATCTTAGTTCTTGTTCCTCTTTCCCTTATCTTCTGTACAAATGATCTCGAAGATTTACTACTGATTTATGTCCAGGGCCTGCGGGGAGTGTGCAACCATTGTGGGCCATTCTAAAGAAGCCACAACTTAGTGTATGCTGCCGTGTGTTTCGGATAATTGTCATGGGTGATTATTTAGTTGTTTGATAACCCCATTGTGGCACGCTGAATTGGTGATTAGTTTTCAAAATCTCAATATATTTTATATGATCTAATATTCCATAGGTGATATATAGGTTTTCGGCAACAGCAGCACTCATACATCCCCACACCATAACTGATCGACCTCCATGTATAAAAGTAGGACATCGATTTTTATACCCTCCACACCTCAGTGGCAGAGGGTATATATAGGTTTGTCATTCCGTTTGTAACGCATCGAAATAAATTCCTGAGACCCCAAAAAAATATATTTTCTTGATCCTTATAACAAGGCAAGTTGATTTACCGATGACAGTCTGTCCGTCTGTCTGTGGAAATCACGATCACGCCGTCAATATCTAAGCTAGACCGTTTATTATACCCTATACCACTATGTGGTTTGGGTATAATGACTTTGTGCTGCTGTTTGTAACAACCAAAAATATTTGACCTAGACCCATCTTTAATTATACCGATCGAATCAGAATCACTTTCTGAGTTGATTTAACAATGTCCGTCCGTCCGTCCGTCCGTCCGTCCGTCCGTCCGTCTGTGTGTCCATGTAAACCTTGTAATCAAACTGCAGCTCGCAAATATGAATATATTTTGATGAAATTTGGTATGTAAGCTTTTATCGGCCATGGGATGATCGCTATTGAAATTGGTGAGAATTGGTCCATGTTCAGACCTAGCACCTAATTACCCCTATGAAATCGACATAAATTGCCATAAGATCCAAATTGTCATATAGATCTTACTCAAATTGGGTTTGTATGCGTTCATTACATCCATTAATGAGTAGTCCAAAAATGATCCCTTTGGCCCCATATAGAGCTGCTTCCCGATCTTCACTTAAATCTATTAAAAACAAAAATATTGCACTGATTCTTCTCAAATTTTGTTTGTATATATTTTTGCAAAATAAAAGAGACTTTACCAAACATGATCAGGATCGGTCCTTTTTTGGACCTAGTCCCCATATAGATATATCATCCGATATGAACTTTTTCATATCTGCAGCCAAAAAAAATTAATAAAAATCCCACTCAAATTTGGTTTTTGCTTATTTTATATGTCCAGTTAGTTGGGCCTAAAGATAGAGTTTCTAAACGCATGGTATAGGGTATCGTATAGTCGGTCTAGACCGACTATAATTTTCTTACTTGTTTTTGTATAAAATCGTTCATAAACATCCCAAAGGCTGTCTAAAATCGACAAAATCGGTCAAAGGGTTCACGAGCTATGAATGAAACTTTGAAAAAATAAAATTTTTCAGTGTGTTTGTTGTTTTTCTTTAGATATTTTGTAATTCTTCGTATTGTTGAAGTCATTACAGTTGTGTGTATCTTACTACTGCACGTGTCACATTGGCCTAGGCAAGTTTTTCCACATATTTTTTTATCATTGAAATTAAATATTAAAAATTAAAAATTAATAAAAATAAAAAATGGAAAATGAAAAATGAAAAATGGATAATGGAAAATGAAAAATGGAAAACGAAAAATGGAAACTGAAAAATGAAAAATGAAAATTGAGTAATTAAAAATGAATAATGGAAAATGAAAAATGAAAAATGGAAAATGAAAAATGATAAATGGAAAATGGAAAATGGAAAATGAAAAATGGAAAATGAAAAATGGAAAATGAAAAAATGGAAAATGGAAAATGGAAAATCGAAAATGAGAATGTAAAATGGAAAATGAAAAGTGGAAAATGAAAAATGAAAAATGGAAAATGAAAAATGAAAAATGGAAAATGAAAAATTGATAATGGAAAATGAAAAATGGAAAATGAAAAATTAAAACTGAAAAATGAAAAGTGGAAAATGAAAAATTAAAAATGGAAAATAAAAATGACAATTGGAAAATGGAAAATGAAAAATGAAAAATGATAAATGGAAAATGGAAAATGAAAAATGAAAAATGAAAAATGAAAAATGGAAAATGAAAATGTAAAATTAATAATGAAAAGTGGAAAATGAAAAATTAAAAATGGAAAATTAAAAATGAAAAATTAAAAATGCAAAATGAAAAATGAAAAATGAAAATGAAAAATGGAAAATGAAAAATGGATAACGGAAAATGAAAAATGGAAAATGAAAAATTAAAACTGAAAAATGAAAAATGAAAATTGAAAAATGAAAAATGAAAAATGAAAAATGAAAAATGAAAAATGGAAAATGAAAAATGAAAAATGGAAAATGAAAATGAAAATGGAAAATGAAAAGTGGAAAATGAAAAATTAAAAATGGAAAATTAAAAATGAAAAATTAAAAATGGAAAATGAGAAATGGGAAATATAACATGAAAAATGAAAATTGGAAAATGGAAAATGGAAAATGAAAAATTGAAAAATGGAAACTGAAAAATGGAAAACGGAAAACGAAAAATTAAAAATGGAAAATGGAAAATAAAAATGAAAAATGAAAAATGAAAAATGAAAAATGAAAAATGAAAAATGAAAAATGAAAATTGGAAAATGGAAAATGAAAAATGATAAATGGAAAATGGAAAATGAAAAATTAAAAATGGAAAGTGAAAAATGAAAAATGAAAATTGGAAAATGGAAAATGAAAAATGATAAATGGAAAATGGAAAATTAAAAATTAAAAATGGAAAGTGAAAAATTAAAAATGGAAAATGGAAAGTGAAAAATGGAAAATGAAAAATGGAAAATGAAAAGTGGAAAATGAAAAATGAAAAATTAAAAATGGAAAATGAAAAATTAAAAATGGAAAATGAGAAATGGAAAATGGAACATGAAAATTAAAAATGAAAATTGGAAAGTGGAAAATGAAAAATGAAAAATGGAAAACTAAAAATGAAAAATTAAAAATGGAAAATGAAAAATGAAAAATGGAAAATGAAAAATGGAAAATGAAAAATGGATAATGGAAAATGAAAAATGGAAAATGAAAAATTAAAACTGAAAAATGAAAAATGAAAATTGAATAATTAAAAATGAAAAATGGAAAATGAAAAATGAAAAATGAAAAATGAAAAATGAAAAATGGAAAATGGAAAATGAAAAATTAAAAATGGAAAATGGGAAGTGAAAAATTAAAAATGGAAAATGGAAAGTGAAAAATGGAAATGATCTCGAAAACTTATTACTGGATTAATGTCCGGGGGCTGGAGAGGAATTTCCAACCATTTTGGGGCATTCTAAAGAAGCCAGAACTTAGCACACGCTGCCGTGTGCTTCGGATCGTTGTCATGTGTGTAGATTTAGTTGGTTGTTAATCACATTTTTGGCACGCTGAACTAGTGATTAGTTTTCAAAATCTCAATTTATTTTATGTGATCAACACATTAGGGATATGTAAGTTTTCGACAACAGCAGCACTCATACATTCTCGATTTTTTTTTATTTTTTTTTACCGACCTTTCTTCATACACATCTCCCATCGTTACCATAATTATTAAATTTGCTCTCATCTGTAAAAATCATCATCCAGTAGTCCGTTGATTAATTTTGTTGCACATTAGCATATGGAAGTTCTTCAGCTCGAACACTTTGCTGTTATACGGTTTTTTTCGGGCAACCCAGCCCCATGCAGAACATTTGTTAAAGGTTCTGTTCAAGTTTTCTGTAAATTTTTTTGCTGAAATTTCTTTATTTCTCTAATTAGAGATCGGTTTTAAGCCGCAGAAAGTGCTTGAGGGCGTCCAGATCTTGGATAATTTGACATCATTTTTTGTTTTATTGTATATATCGAGATTTTTTTCCGTAGTAGGGTCTTGTGGCTATCTTGTTGAAAGCACATCTCGTCCGGGTCAATGTCATTCATATTTTGAAACAAAAAATCATTGATCATGGTGTGGTAACGATCTCCATTGGCCGTAACATGAGCTCCGGCTTAATTTTTAAGAAACAAGGTCCTATGACGCGACCAGCGTGTAAACTACACCAAACGGTGTATTTTTCGGAATGTAATAGTAATTTTGTTTATTACGAAACCCGTTAAGCCACAAATGAGCCTCAACACCGCACTCAATTTTGCGGTAAAACATTGGGTTAGTTTCCAACTGCTCTAGAGCCCAGTCGACTAAAGAACGGCGCATATGGTGGTCTCGTGCCCTTAATTCCTGCATCAGCTGTATCTTATAGTAGTAGACGGACAGAGCCTCAATTAATGCGACCGGCGACGAATCAATAAATTTAGATCTTCTTGCACACCTACGTTTACACTGGCGGTATTCTCTTCAGTACGCATTCCTTCGACGCGTTAGTATAATTGCATTATTTGGAGAGTATGTGATATGAGATCTATCCACATTCGACCTATGGGTTGCTCAGATGGATGATTATGTGCGCTCTAAAAATCACGAAATTAATTTCAATAATTTCGTAGTGTTGTTCAAACGTAAATCTACGTAAATCTACGATGATTTGCCAGAGTACAGTGATCATAAATTTCAAAAGTGAGTGCAGTATGACAGTTCGTTTGACAGCTAACCCTTGCTTAAGTTCTATCTAAGTAAAAAAAAAATAAATATATATTTTATAATACATGTGAGTTTTGACTTAAAATTCATATGTACCACCTTACAAAACGCCCTAAATTTTAGGCTTTTATGAAATATAAAAAGCATTTATGGACTATTGCGCAGGCGTTATATGCTATTGGATAGACCTTAGATGGAGCTTTCATTCGATATTCAATTTGTATATGGTTTCTTTGCATCAAATGTTAAAAGCCTGGAGAAAACCTAAACATCGGTCAGTTTTTGTATTTTTTTTTTTTACTCACAAAATATGAAATTGGGAAGCTAAAATAAAGTGCCAGTCACATATTTTTTCGTGTTCTATAACCTTATTTTTCTCCCCAAATATGAGATTGGGCTGCTAAAATAAAGTGCCAGTCACCTTTTTTTCGTGTTCTATAACATAGCCAAGTTTCATCGCGATCTGCGGGTACACACAATTAGACCTTCCTTGATCACTCTTAGATCTGTTTCGTTCAGGTTAAAAATTACAATACATCACACCAAATATATTTATATAATTTTATAACTATCTCTCCGTATCTTGCACTATATATCTCTCACTCTATCTCTCTCCCTGACGATACTTCTTCTATTCCCCTATTCTGTTTATCCATATGGCTCAGAAAAGCAAATAGCTCAAGTTAAGTTTATTTCAAACATACACTTCTCTTTCTGTCTCAAGGGCTCATCAAAGAAACAATGCTGTTAAATAATTTATTATAAATCAAAAACAATCACTAACAATAAAAAGAAAATAAACAAAAACAAATACTAACCAATCATAATAACAATACTATGTATAAATAAATTAAACAAAAACAAGACAACATAATTGGGTGAAAAAAAAAACAATTAAATATTAATCATTTTAATACATTCAAAAAAACAACAACTAAATTTGCATTTACAATATATATATACCAAACAAAATATTTAAATACCAAATTAAATTCATTTCAAATAAAATTACTCTGAAATCCTTACAAACATAAAAATGACACATAATCGTGAAAATTTACGCTTAAGTTTGCACGATTTGCAACACACCACAACAGCACCCATTAATACATCATCCAGTACATCTAGTGTCTCCCAATCAATGTCAGTGATAGCAAATCAAGCCGTAACCACAGTGGCGAATAAATTTTCAAAAGGTAGTGGTGGCGGTGGTGGTGTTGGTGGGGTCGGCATCGGTGCATATCAAAATGATAAATGTGAACGTTTGAAAAAAATGACATCGATAACATGTTCAGATTCTGAAGATGATTCCGAAAGACGGGTACATATAGATGGCGGTATAACAAAATGGAATATAGGGGGTTACGAAGGAGTAAGTTGTTGTTGTTATAAATATTTTCTGTTTTTTTTATACATTGATTATCTTGGAAATTGTTGCTACTTATTTGTTCGATAAATTTTTGTTTGATAAATTTACAATATTCGTTTATTTTATCATTTTGCTCTTATGTTTAGGACACCCGCACTCATATAGTCCAAGAAATATTCCGTAACGAACAGTCTTATGTCGAGTCCTTACAGACAATGGTTAATCGTTATCTGAAAGTATTGAAAGCCCCCGAGCATGCTGGCGTCATTGAATCACGTACTGTCGATGAAATATTCTTTATGGTTCCCGATATTTTGCAAATACATGAGAAGTTCTTAACTGAGCTACGCAATCGTTTAGATAACTGGGATACCCAACAGAGGGTGGGTGATGCCTTTATGGAAGTGGTAAGTACTAAAGCCCAGCTTTGGTGTTTAAATATTTAGTATTTTTTTCTTCTTTCTAATGCAGTTTTCCAAACTGGAGGTCCTAGAAGTTTATACATCATTTGTTAATAATTGTAATAGGGCTAAGAATGCCATACGCAGTTCCAAACATCAGCGGCCTTCGTTTGCGAAATTCCTGGAAACAACAGCTCGGGAGCATAAGGGCAAATTGACATTAGATTATTTGTTGATTAAACCAGTGCAGAAGTTTCCAAAGTAAGTAGTAATTTATAGAAAATAATTAAGCACTTATCACATAAGGAACTTCAATAGCAAAGTCAGTCATTCGGCCTTTACAATTAAAAAAAGTAATAATAGAAGCGATACTTAAAGTAAAAACATTTGATCTTGAGCCTGATTTAATGTCAAACTTAATCACTAAAATGATTTAGATCAAAAGTTTCTTTAAATAGTATCTAGGCCATCTATATATTAATAATTGAAGGAAAATCTTTCATCCCTTTTTAAGCAAAATGCGTTCATGGAGGATTGTGAAAATTGGCATAGTTATTGTTTATATGGAGGAGAAGTGTAGAATTTTAAAATTTATGTATAATATGTGTTAAAAATATATAAAATAAAATAAAATAAAATAAAATAAAATAAAATAAAATAAAATAAAATAAAATAAAATAAAATAATATAAAATAAAATATACTAAAAAAAATATAATAAAATAAAATAAAATAAAATAAAATAAAATAAAATAAAATAAAATAAAATAGAATAAAATAAAATAAAATATATTAAAATAAAATAAAATAAAATAAAATAAAATAAAATAAAATAAAATAAAATAAAATAAAATAAAATAAAATAGAATAAAATAAAATAAAATAAAATATACTAAAATAAAATAAAATAAAATAAAATAAAATAAAATAAAATAAAATAAAATAAAATAAAATAAAATAAAATAAAATAAAATAAAATAGAATAAAATAAAATAAAATAAAATATACTAAAATAAAATAAAATAAAATAAAATAAAATATTAATAATAAATTATTTTATAAGGGCCTAAAGATATGCTAATTAATTTTGGCCAATTCACATTTCATCGAATTTCATTATAATTGTATATCGCACGCCCTGCGTTGCATTGAGAATTGCCTAAAATTGATTAGCATACCTTTATGCTCTTACAAAATTATTTAATATCATAAATTAAATAAGCTATTTTTATTAAAAATTTATTTAAATAGGTTTTTTTAAATTTTGCCTCCAATATTATTATAAATGTATATAGAATATATTAAATTTTAAAATTCACGAATAATTTTTAAGAAGAAAAAGTGGAATACTTGTACTATTTATATATAACTTAAAGAGAAATTGTAAAGAAACATATCATCTGAATAAATTGAATTGAATTGAATTGAAATAGTTATTTCATCGAGCTCAAGGTCATATTATTTCATCGACCTTGAGCTCGATGAAATAGTTTTTTAATTAACAAACGACAGGTCTAATAATATATTACATATTTTAATTATCATAATTTTTTTTATACATATAAATAAAAAAAAACATTGAAAAAAAATTTTTTAAGAAAAAATTAAATTTCCTAGATTTTGCACTCGAATTTCGAGTGCTGCGTTATACTAGTTTATGCAGACGCCCGATTTAAAATTTCTTAAAAAAATGTCTTCTGATTTTTGCATGCAGCGCGAAGAGCACAAATCTTTTTCATAATTCACTCTCAATTCACTATGACATCTTATATTTATTGTCAGCTTTCACTGATATTGCCTTCAGTTTCTAGCTAGGTCAGATTTGATTGTATTATTGACAGTTAACATTTTTTCAAGTTTAACCATAACTGTAAATCTGAATAACTTTATACCAGATCATCAGTTTGGCTTGGGGAAGAAACACAGCACCACTGAGCAAGTTCACAGGCTAGTAACTGTTATTAGAAAGGCCTTTGAGGAAAAAAAAATATTGATCCACTCTTTTTATTGATATCTTACAAGCATTACATAAAGTCTGGCATGAGGGCTTGGTCTATGAAATTAAACCTATATTACCACCCAATACTCGCAGGCTTCTTCTTCTTGTTTATTTGCCTATCTTAGCGATCATAAAAATACAATTTAATTCTGATCTAACGAATCTATTTCAACATATATTCAATATTTCATTCAGCAATGATAAGTTGTCTATTCTTGGCAGCATTTAGGGGACTTCGTTCATCTGGATAATCTGTCCAGTCTTGAATATTTCTTATCTAAGAAATCTCTCTTCTTTCTCTTGAGCGTTTTCCTTCACTTTTTTTTTGAGAGTTAGCTGGGGAATCTTATACTTGTCGTTTCTCATTATGTGTCCTAAATATGCGACTTTTCTTGTTTTGATTTTTCTTATTAGCTGTCGATCAATATTCATTCTTCTCAATATTTCCTCGTCGAAAACCGATCAATCCATGGAATCCTTAGTATCCGTCGCAAGCTTCTAGAAAGCCATATATAAGGTCTTAAATGCACAGTTTAAGAGAATAAAAATAGGAGTCCACCACAAAATATTCAAGCCAGAGTTATACATGTGATTTGATAACAAATATTGACACTCACACCTCGAATTTTTCTGATGATACGCAACCTTAATGGCTTATGGAAATAAACTCAAAACTTGAATCAGATCGTAAACTACTGTATTGTGGAACTTATATGCCTCTCCGTCTAATGTTGAGAAATTACAAAAAGGCCAAATAGGCTATCACGAATGATTACAGGTACACCCTGGTATGTCAGAAATTCGAACATAAATAAGGACTTTAATGTTCCTTTAGTCAAATGTAAAGTTATGAGACACACTGTTATAAATTTGCATAAACTAATGTGCTCGCCCGAAATCTACTAAACAACCGTGGCCACAAGCACACAGTGGGGCCCTTAGAACAAATGAGGTTGCACAAATCAAAAATTTCATGTGCGCCTAGGATATTTTGAATAAACTCATCTTGTAGGAAATTGTGCGAAGATTTGCTACTTTCAATAAAATCAGATTTTTAGTTCACAGGCTAGATATAACCCTTCAAAGTTGACCGATTTTCAGTTTGCAAGAAAACACACAATTTTTACACAATTATGTCCAGGTAGAATATAAAGAAGAATAGGTAACTAACCGAAATTTGTCTTATTTCTATTGATTTACGTATTTATTCAGTATCTATAATATTAATAGGCTAGGAGATTTCTTGTGACCGATGTTTTGTTCTACCGTTTTATCCCGATTATGGACAAACGTATATTATTTGAAAGGTATTTCTATTTGCAGATTTACAGATTTTTAATTTTTTTCCTTTATTTTGAGTAAATTGCATTTAAAGTTGCTACTAACACATACATAAAATTATGCAATGCTATGTATTTGTTTAATAAATTTGTTAATGTGTTTGTAATAAAAATGAGTTTCTTTTTGTGTTGATTTGTAATTGATTAGCATAACTTTATGGTCTTTATTTAATGAAAAAATAAAATTTCCTAGAATTTGCAATCGAATTTCGAGGGCTGGAATATGCTAGTATTATATAAAAATTACTGTTTGCTTTGTATTTCTCCACGTAAATCGCTATTTACCAACTATCTATTTTTTTTCACTATTTTTCAACTTCGATGGAAAATAAAATAAATTTTTTTTATTTTTTTTATTTATGGATAATAATTAAAAAACATAAAAAAATTTAAAAGGAAACATAAAAAATATTAAATTGTTAAGCATCTAGCAGGCGTAGCACCTTGTTCAGACACTTACTTAATAGGATGGACAATTGTCTATCATATGTCTCTTAACTTACTTGATTATATCAATCGGTTCAAAAGTTATGATTTTTGCAACGAAAAAATGGCGCCACTGTGCAACGCCTCAGAAGGTTGAGCACAGCCGATCTTATATAATGAGGCGCATAGAGTATGATTTTGAAAACATTTATTTGCCTGGCACTGGCTGGATTTTATTATTGAATAAGATTTTAATAATTAGTGCTAGTTCACATATAAATAACTGAAGATTCGATAAATAAAAATAACTTGAAAAAAAAACAAGTAAGAAAATTATAATCGGTCTAGACCGACTATACGATACCCTACACCATTCGTTTAGAGAGCCTATCCCTCAGGCCCAACTAACTGGATATAGAAAATAAGCAAAAACCAAATTTGGGTGGGATTTATATTAATTTTTTCGGCTGCAGATATGAAAAAGTTCATATCGGATGCTATATCTATATAGGGACTAGGCCCAAAAATGGTAAAGTCTCTTGTATTTTGCAAAAATATATACAAACATAATTTGAGAAGAATCAGTGCAATATTTTTCTTTTTTTGATAGATTTAAGTGAAGATCGGGAAGCAGCTCTATATGGGGCCTATGACTAAGAGTTGTCCAATAGGGATCATTTTTGGACCACTGATTAATGGATGCAATAAACACATACGAACTCAATTACATACAAACCCAATTTGACTAAGATTTATATGATAATTTGGATCTTATGGCAATATATGTTGATTTCATAGGGGTCATTTGTATGGGGGCTAGGTCTGAACATGGACCGATTCCCACCAATTTCAATAGCATTCATTCCATGGCAGATAAAAGATCAAATACCAAATTTCATCAAAATATATTCATATTTGCGACCTGCAGTTTGATTACAAGCTTTACATGGACACACAGACGGACGGACAGACATCGTTAAATCGAATCAGATAGTGATTCTGATTCAATCGGTATGATTAAAGATGGGTGTAGGTCAAATATTTTTGGTTGTTACAAACAGCAGCACAAAGTTATTATACCCAAACCACATAGTGTTATAGGATATAAAAATTCCTTAGAAATCTGAAAATGTGATGTGTTGAAATAGCTATAGTACATATATTACTTAAAATTGTAAAAGTGTGAAACTGGATAAATTCAGCATAACATTAGTTAAAAACATGTTTTTGAACAAAAGTGAGGCCAACCCACATGAAGAATTAGAAAATACGTATATCTCTATGAAATTTAAGTACCAATCACAGAGCTGGTCTCAGTTTTTTTTGACACTTGTCTTAAATATTCTTCTTCTTCCCGCGTCCTGGTATTAAAATCTGAATTTCGATCAGATGTTTACAATTTCTGTGATTGCTTTGGAATAAGAATAAAATTTTAGTCTTCCTCCGTGATTTAATTTTAAGTGCGAAACTTTTGTTTAACTAAATTTTTTCAGCCTTTAGCGCGTTAACTGTGTTAAGAATGTTTCCTGTATCTTTTATACATGTTTTCTATATAATGTTTTGGAGGCTATCTGAGTCCATTTCTGACGCAATCAGTATAGATAGCACTAATGCCATCGATATTTGGAGACTTTTGTCCGTCTGTACCTTTCTCTCTCTATAACACTCCTCCTTCTACTGTTTTGATGACACCAGTCCGAATAGTTCGAAGATATTTTTCCGGAAAACTCTGAAAATCTTTCCTGAAAATCGATATGTTCAGCATATTTCCTGAAACGTATTTACCACTAATTAAATTGGTGAAAAATTTACCACTTTACATAATTTTCCACGACAATTTCCCGCTCAATCTTGTATATAAAAATGGAGTTTTGTATGTTTGTACGTTTGTTTGTGGCTTATAGAAGACTACACCACTAGACCGATCATGTTGAAACTTTTTACAGTAGGTAACTTCCTATCCGGAAGGAAAAATAGGCTATACTTTTTTGTATATAAAGTCGATTTATAACATCTAATTTGGTGTACTATGACAGCAAGAGTTCTGAAACTATGTACATGTACATATTAAACTAATTTGAAGAGTTGCGAAAAAATGGGCGGTATCGGACCAATGGGTGTGGCACCCACCATACACAGTAAATATTTAATGATATATTTGTGGAATGCTGTAGTAGTGATAGTCTTGGGTCTTTGTCTGATTCATGGGTTATTAATGTTAGCAGTCGGACAAAAATGGGCGGGATCGGACTAATGAGCGTGGAACCCCCCCCCCATTCAAAGTAATTGTTTAAAGTCTTATATCTGGAGAACCATAGATTCTTAAGCGTTGGGACTTTGCTGAGTTCATGAGTAATTTATGTAAGTAGTTGGCCAAAAAATGGGAGGGATTGGACAAATGGGCGTGTTACCTCCTATAACAAAAAATATGAAGTACTGTGAAAATGAAACTTTTGACAAGTATATTAAATACCAATGTGAGTAGTCGTGGAAAATATGGGCGGAATCGCCAAAATCAAAAATCGCTAAAACCTAAAATCTCAAATAACAAAAATCACCAAAATCGAAAATCGCGAATAACTAAAATCGTCTAATCAAAAATCGCCAAAATTAAAAATCCCAAAAAACAAAATTCGCAGAAGTTGAAAATCGCCAAAAACGCTAAAGATCAAAAATCGCCAAAATCAAAAATCACAAAAAACGAAAATCGCCAAATATCAAAAATAGCAAAAAAAAAAAAAAAAAAAAAAAACAGAAATCCCAAAAACAAAAACCGCCAATAATTAATTATAAAATCGCCAAAAACAAAAATCGAAAATCGCGAATAGCAAAAATCGCAGCAAAAAATCATGCCAAAATCAAAAATCGCGAATTATCAAAAATGGCCAAAACAAAAAATAAAAAAAAACAATAATCGCCAAAAATCAAAAATAGCAAAAAAAAAAAAACAGAAATCCAAAAACAAAAATCGCCAATAATTAATAATAAAATCGCCAAAAAAAAAAAAAAAAAATCAAAAATCGCGACTAGCAAAAATCGCAGCAACTATCACGCCAAAACTGAAAATCGCAAATAACAAAAATCCCCATAATCAAAAAAACACCAAAAATTAAGATTCGTAAAAAACATAAATAGACAAAATCAAAAATCGCAAAAACCAATAATCGCCAAAGTCAAAAATTGCCCAAATCAAAAATCGCCAAAATCTAAAATCGCAAAAACAAACATCCCCAAAATCAAAATTGGCCAAAATATCTACAAAATGTTTGCCTAGTGTTTTATTTAGATACAATTGGTGTAACAAAGCGCATCGGGTTACAGCTAGTATTTAATAAATTTAATTTTTGCGCGGAATAAATCTGTGTGCCAAATTTCAGCACTCGTAGAAAGCCAAAAGCTCATCTACGAGTATTTAAAAAGTTTGAGAGAAATGGACAAATAGTATACACTAGTAAAGCCCAGCACTCGAAATTCGAGTGCAAATTCTAGGAAATATTATTTTTTCATTCAATTTTTGTCTTCCAATGTTTTTTTAATCTATATAAATATATATAAAATTTATGAATCTTTAAATGAGCATAAAGGTATGTTAATCAATTTTAGCAATTCACAATTCAACACAGAGTGTCTGATATATAATTTAAATCATTCGCATTAACAGGGCATAACGAATTATTTTAAATAATTTATTTTATTTAATTTAATATATTTTTAAGACAGATTAAACGTAAATTTTATTATTCTCAGCTTCTCCTCCATATGAACTATAACTATGCCAATTTTCACACTCCGCCGTGCCCGCATATTGCTTAAAAAGGGAACTAAAAATTTACCTTTACGTATTAATATATAGATACGGTTACTAGTTAGTGACTGAGGCCTCCAAAAAGCCCGAGATTCGACAACTTTTTACCATAGTCATGGTTGAATTAATTTTGTATTGATAGAAAAATTGATATAAAAATAAGTAAAAAAATTTGGCTCCAATAAAATGGTAAAATCCGCTATCCGCTATTTTTGTACAACAAATTCATGAAAATCTCATTATTCAGCTGTGAGCAATGCTATATATATTTTTTTTCAATCAGAATATAATTCAACAAGTTTTTATCAAAGACTTTGTCGACATCTGGTGTCGTTGAGTCGTATTAGGGTTAATATAAATTAGGTTACTTTTTGTTTGATTTCGAGAGTCGCAGTTATAGGAATTGATATTCCACTAATTTATACAAGTCTTTATTAACGATTTTTATGTCTCTCTCTCACTGTTAATCTGACTATTAATTTCCATTTCAGCTACGAGTTACTATTTCAAAGACTTATCAAACACACCGATCACGATCATCCCGATCAGAAACATTTACAAGAAGTTCTCAAACTTGTCCACGATATACTGGTGCATATTAATTGTAAAGAACGTGAAATTTTGGAAAATGGTCAACGGGAGGCTACACTAAGAGAGTTGGAAGGTGTTATTGAAGGCATAACAGATCTCACAGCACCAGATCGACAATTTTTACTATTCGATTTGGTAACAATGCCTTCGGGCCAAGGTGCCCGTAAAGAACGCGGTTTCTTTCTCTTCAATGACTTACTAGTGTTGACGAGCATTAAGAAACGTAGCGGTACCATACGAAAACCCAATACGTAAGTGAAAAAATATATAAAAAAATTATTAGCAAGAATTATGGACTTTTTTTTACCTTCTTTTCTTAGAACCATATGTCCGGGTACAGTGGCCTCAACGTTGGATACCAACAAGTACAAATTTTTAACTAAAATTTCATTGGATTGTTTAGAAATTGTTAAGAGTACGTATGATTTGGGTTTCCGTAATTTTTGTATAAATCTCTGTATTCATCTCCTTCGATGTTATTGTTTATTTTTTTTTTTTTAGCGAAAGATGAAAATCTCAAACGTATAATGACTGAAATTGAAAATTTGGCCGATGACTGTAATAAGTTACAACAAATTACTGATATAACCGCCTCTCTGAAATATCCCCATCAATATTTAGAAGATGTTATTAGAGAATTACATCGGGATGTACAGAGACAATTGTCGGAGAGACAAACTAATGATGCTCAATTGAATATGCTCGAATTAGCTGTGAACTCACCGTAAGTCTAGATGATTAAATTCCATCTGCTACTTTATATGTGAATTGTTTCTGTTTTGTTTCATAAAAATTTTCTTTAGAAGTGGTACTCAAAAATTATCCATAGTATTTAGTAAGTCTGAAAAGAGAACCCAGTGGGAGGAAACTTTTAATGAAGCCAAACAAAAATTGGGTAAGCTCTCCAACACATAATGCCTCTCAATGCGAAGATTTTTGAAAATATATTACTTTCTGTTACCTTTTCTACAGCCGCCACCTTAGAGAAACATCCCATACCTGAATTTTTAACTTCCATACCCATACGTAAAACTAGAGCTGGTCTCCAATTCACTTGTGCTGCTGCAACGCTTAGTGAAAAACGCGATGTTTGGGTGTGCAATAGCGACGGTTATGTGGGTCAAGTTTGCATTATGTCTCTGCATCCCGAACCGAATGTTACCAGTTGTAATGGTGTTTGTAATGCTCGTATCCTGTGTGTTGCTTCAGTACCTGCTTATAGTGCTCATACATCATCCATTAAATCCACATCCTCAAATGAAGATCAATCATCCTCGTTATCGTCATTGCAACAGCAACGTTCTTCATTACCTCCCAATAGCTATACTCAACAGTTGTTAGATTATCGTAAGAGCATCTCACCCAATTATTCCACTCCAAATTCGGCGATTGGTACACCGGAAAAAAAGAGAAGTGATAAAACTCAACACGCAGTAGCAGCGGCTGTTGCAGCAGCTGCATCAACTGGCAGTCGTAGTGATATTCAATTAGATTTAAATTTAAGTTCGAGTGATGAGGAGACTGATCCCAATGCTGTGGTTGGTACCGGTGGTGTTTCTTCAATTGGTGTTGGCTCCTCTGTTGTTCACTGTGAACGAGTGCCAAGTCCTGCGCCTTCAACACATACCACTGGGTCAACATCTACAGCCTCGACGGCTATTGTCGGCAGTAGCGGTACACTATATCATAGTCATCAGGTAAGTTAACTTTTGAATTTAAATCTGTCTTATATTATTAACTAAAACCGATTTTCTAAGTCCCGATTTCCACATGCAAATTTTAGTTTGCCAAACTTCGTTCGAATTTCATTAAGAATTTCGTTGGTGTTTCCACAGACAAATTCTTGTTTCGAAACTTTTGGCTTGAATTTTCTATTGTTATTTGTCACACTGAATGTTTATAAAGTTTAAATTGTCTTAAAAGTATATCTGACTAAACGAATATGAAGCAAAGCAAAATGTCAAAAAATTTGTTTCAACGAAAAGAGCAAAGAGGAATTTGCGAGCACGGCAAACTCCGTACACGAAATTTTTCTTTTCTCTTCACTTCACCCTCTTGCCAACAAACTAAAGAGTTTTCGAACTAGAATTTGTGTAAAATTTGCGTGTGGAAACGCAGACTAAGTTAAAATCACTTCTAAAGTTTCGGCTAATCTATCGCATGAAGTGGGAAGAGAAAGATTATAGTATTTGTGATTCTTTTTATACCCCTCACGATTCTGTGATCAATATGTGCGATAGCTCGGAATGCATGGTATTTATAAACATAGCTTTGTTTTGGTACAAACCAACTTTGGTTAAAATTTTTTGTTACTATGTGGAACCAGTATGCCAACTTTTTTCAAACAAAATTTGCAAATCAGTACCTCAAGAGCGCTAAAAAGCGCTCAATTTAAATTAGACGAAAAACCCTAAAAAGCTCTAGTATTTGATGTTACTTCTTAAGAATGTCTATAATATTAATAGGCAAGGCGGTTTCTTGTGACCGATTTTAAGCTTTCAATTACTAACCGATTTTGACAAAAAATACTCCATTTGAAAGGTATTTCTTTTCACCTGTCCACCATATTTATTAAGTTAAATCATCTGGAACATTTTTGTGGAGTAAAATGCATTTAACGTTGTTACTAACACATGCATAGAACACTTATGTAAGCTTCAAATAAACAAATATATAATGCTGTGTGTGCGTTTATTAAATTTGTGGTAAATTGCGAATTGGATAAAATTGATTAGCATACCTTTAGGCTCTTATAAAATTATTTATTAAAAAAACCAGTTATATATAAATTTGCACTCGAATTTCGAGGGTTGGGCTCTGCTAGTATAAAATAAAACAAGTAAGAAAATTTTAGTTGATCTAGACCGACTATACGATACCCTATACCATGCATTTAGGGACCCTATCTCTTAGGCCCAACTAACTGAATATAGAAAATAAGCATATACTAAATTTGAGTGAAATTTTTATTAATTTTTTTGGCTGCAGATATGAAAAAGTTCATATCGGATGCTATATCTATATGGGGACTAGGCCCAAAAATGGACCGATTCTGACCATGTTTGGTAAAGTCTCTTGTATTTTGCAAAAATATATACAAACAAAATTTGAGAAGAATCAGTGCAATATTTTTGTTTTTTGATAGACTTAAGTGAAGATCGGGAAGCAGCTCCATATGGGCCTATGTCTAAGAGTTGTCCCATAGGGATCATTTTTGGACTACTCATTAATAAACGCATATAAACCCAATTTGAGTAAGATCTATATGACAATTTGGATCTTATGGTAATTTATGTCGATTTCATAAAGGTCATTTGTATGGGGGCTAGGTCTGAACATTGACCGATTCTCACCAATTTCAATAACGTTCATCCCATGGCCGAGAAAGGATCAAATACCAAATTTCGTCAAAATATATGCATATTTGCGACCTGCAGTTTGATTACAAACTTTACATGGACACACAGACGGACGGACGAACGGACGGACATCGTTAAATCGACTCAGTTAGTGATTCTGAGTCGATCGGTATAATAAAAGATGGGTCTAGGTCAAATATTTTTGGGAGTTACAAACAGCAGCACAAAGTCATTATACGCAGACTACATAGTTGTATAGGGTACAAATATATAAAACTTGTAGTACAACTGTTTATATCCTTATATTTGATTTTGTTGTTCGAATATGTTTGATGCAAATTAACTTTAATGGAAAGGTATGATCAATCTTTAAATTAGGACAACATTAATTTTATATTTTTAGTCCATATTTGATATGTATAAAATACTAGAAAAAGACTTTCATTGGCTATATTCAAGGGCAATAGTATCACCTAAGGACGACACGGTCAATGAAATTAATAATCTTATTATGCAAAAAGTTCCCGGCCAAATCAAACACTATAAGTCGATTGATACAGTCACCGATATCGAGGATGCGAAGCGCACCGGGTAACAGCTAGTATTCAATAACCGATTAAGCTTACAGTTTATGCTTCGTTCGGAATCTTCATATTTTTCGATGTGACACCTTAGAAGGTCCAATTTAAATTCACGTTCAGTAACTTTTTTTTACTTTTATAATGGGTTCCTTCTCTACTGCCTCAGGTTCATTTATATTTTCGTCGTCTTCCTCATCTAACATATTAAATGCTTTTTCGATATCATCAGCACAAATTTGTTTCGTAGTTAGAAGAACAAAAAGAAACTCTTATACCGGCAGCCTGAAGAATTTGTTCTTCTCTTTTTGGATGCCTTATTGAATGGCAGCTTTTTTTGACATTGCGTTTGGTCGGCATAAACCTAGAAAAATGTATCTATGTACGTATAATTGGAACACTTAAAAATATTTTTTGCCAAACGTGGGTGCTCAATCATAAATTCAGCCATTAGCTCCTTTTATTTGCCACTAATTTTAAATATATTTGCCCTGAAAATTTTTAATTAGATTTTTGAATTTTTAATTTATCAAGTGATTAATATTACTTAAATTTTAAGACCTTTTAGTTATTATTTTATATGTCCCGCTTTTATTTTTTCGCTTGTTGTTCTCAAGAAGTTTAACACTTTTGTTTACGATTGGCTTTGACGTATCGAATGACATTTAGAAAGAAGACACTCGATCGATCGCTCGTTATCGTATGCCATCATCTCAAATTTCGATACTACTTACATGATAGCGAATGCCGTGATTTCAAAATATCGATCAAATTCACTCGATCACGTATGCGATGATTAGACCCCAGTTATATGGTACAACGTTATGTGATACTTTGTACGGGCGGTTCCACGCCCACTGCTCCGATCACGCCCATTTTTTGTCTATCTAATCACATGAACAACTTATGTGCTCACACAAAGTCCCAAGACTCTCACTGTTACAGTACTCCTGATATATGGCATTTTATATTTTCTTTGTATGGCAGGTGCCACACCTATTGGTCCGATACTGCCCATTTTTTGTCCGACTACTCACATTAATAATAGGTGACACCAGACAAATTTGAAAAGCTCTCTCTATCACAGTACTCGAGATATATAATATTGAATTATTCCTTGTATGGGAGGTACTACGCCCACTTGTCTGATCCTGCCCATTTCCGGCGTAGCCACTAATATTAAAAATATGTGACCTCACACAAATTTGCAAAGCTCTGCCTGTCATAATACTCAATATATGTATATGATATTAAAAATTTACTTTGTGTGGGTGGTGCCACGCCCACTAAAAATATTTAAAAAATTATAGCCTATAGCACTTCCCATATCCGCAGTAAGACTCTATGCAAATTTCAGGAATATCAGATGGGTAGTTACGGAGATTACCTCCTACAAACAAACAAACAAACAAACACACATTACCTCTTTATTATATTAGTATAGATTAAAGGCAAGTATTAAGGAATTAAAAGAAAAAAAATAAACAAAATAAATCAGTTATGTCTCTATTTTTCCATTTATCTACGATTTCTGTTTTACATTTTAAATTTCTTTTAATAGCATCTTTGATATTTTTTTTGAAGAAGTGAGTAATGAAATGTTTTTTAGTGTTCTAAAAATAGATGAGTATTTAGCGCATAAGTATGTCATATATATGAGATTTTTTGAGCACAATTTGTACGATTCTTCAATATTACCAAAACTAGCCTTTTCAAAACTATGACTTAAAAAACAATATTCATTAAGTGGAAATTTCATTCCTTTGTATTAATGGAATCCTCTAATTTTGTTTTCACCATTTTTTAGATATGGAATGTTTGACATATAAAACTGTGTCCAACCGAGAATGTGACTTTTTAATTTTATAGATTTAGGCAAGTACTAAGTTGTAGTACTGTTTTTGACATCTGCTCCAAATTTTGTGTCAAATTCCTGTTGCAGAAACACTAAGGATGCTATAGAAGCCCCTCGGTGACAAGACTATGTGAAAAAAAATCTTACAAGTGGTAAAAATATTTCTAACAAGGCCGAGAAAAATTTGGCATAAGCGAATTGTATCAGATGTGGGAGGGACTACTTTCAGGGCGATGAAATTATATAGGAAGAATAAATAGATATTTTTCATTTTAAAAGTCACCTTTTATTTGAACATAGTATTATACTCTTCTAAACATAAAAGATCAACTGGAAGTTTAGTGGAGGGAATTTAATTTCTTAGAAAAGCAAAGAATTCGATTTATAGTCCTAAAACAAAATAACTGGTTCCCAACATCTTCTGTTCTGGAACAGGCTCTTTCGCCACCCTCCTTCTTTTCGTTGCAAAAATCATAAGTCTTTGCTATTTGCAACATAAGGCCTGAGTTAGTCGTGCTGAAGCACTCTTACCAGATACCTCCTCTGATACATATTTTGTTAAGTATAGCTGTTAGCAACGTTACGGTATTTCTTCTTACCTACATATATAATACCTCTTCCCAAAGCTCTAAGTATTTGAAATTTCAGATTTGTAAGATTTCGGCATTTCGGGAGTACGTGGTCCATTTGTATCATCATTCTTCACAATTCTATGAATTTGTGGTGGGTTTGTCTTTACTAATATTATTTCTTAAAACGAGGAAGTAGCTGTATGCAGTTCGCGAAGTCCAGCTAGGAAGCCCAGATCCAACAGTGTTGCATTTGCGGACATCTTGATGTATCTACTATGGCTTGATACCTATTCAGTTTTCTTTGGGATATAAAGAGTTTAATTATTCTTCTCTTTGAATTTGAAATGTTTTTGATAGTTGATAGGTTTTTTAGTAGCGTCTTCTTGCATCGTCAAATATATCGGGTGAAAAGTTAGTGTGTGGTTGTCTGTTCCCACATCGAACTATTACCGCCAAAAATGTACAATGAGTTTGTGCTGATATTTGTAACTATACCCATCATTTATTATATCGATGGAATCAGAATCACTATCTGAGTCCGTTTAGCGATATCCGTCCGTCCGTCTATACATCTCTCTATGTAAACCTTTTAATCAAACTACAGTTTGCAAATATAAATATATTTTAATTAAATTTAGTAAACTTAGAAGTTTATATCGCCCATAGTATGAACACTATTCAATTTAGTGAAAGTTCGTGCATGTTCAGGACTAGTCCCACACAAATGACCCCTATAAGATCGACTTAAATTGCAATAATATCCAAGTTATCATACAGATATCGGACAAATTTGTTTTGTGTAAAGTTGTTTCTTTACCTTCATTTAAATCTACCAAAAAACAAAAAGATTGCAATGAATAAGTGACCAAATATGGTCAGGATCAGTCCATATTTCTTATAGAAGTGGCAAATGTGTAAGTTTACATTTTTTACACAAATTTGGTTTTTATATGCTTTTGGAACAGATGAGGGACCTCATAAAATATGGAGTTCATTGAACCATTTTTGGATCTAACCTCCCCATAGTAATCCGATCAAATCAAAAATGGTCCGATATTTTCTGATGTCACTTATGTATTCCAAAGGCATATATACAAAGCAAATTTGAGTAAAATATATTAATCTTTTAAGTCATTAGATGGATTTAAATGAGTATCGGTATGCTGGGAACTATGACTATAATTAGTCCTACACAAATCATTTTTATACCCTATACTACTAAGTGGTTTGGGTATAATGGCTTTGTGCTGCTGTTTGTAACTACCATAAATATTTGACATAAATCCATCTTTTATTATACCGCTCAATTCAGAATCACTTTATGAGTCGACTTAGCGATGTCTCTCCGTCCGTCTGTCCGTCTGTCTGTCTGTCCGTCCGTCCGTCTGTGTGTCCATGTAAACTTTGTAATCAAACTACAGGTCGTCAATATGAATACATTTTGATGAAATTTGGTACGTAAGCTTTCATCGGCCGTAGGATGAACACTATTGAAATTGGTAAATTCGGTCCATGTTCAGACCTAATCCCCATACAAATGACCCCTATGAAATCGACATAAATTGTCATAAAATCCAAATTATAATATAGATCGCAGTCAAATTGGGTTTGTATGTGTTTATTATATCCATTAATCAGTAGTCCAAAAATAATCTCTATAGAACAATTCTTAGTCATAGGCCCCATATAGAGCTGCTTCCCGATCTTCACTTAAATCTATCAAAAAACAAAAATATTGCATAGATATGTCTCAAATTTGGTTTGCATATATTTTTCAAAATATAAGTGACTTTACCAAATATGGTCAGGATTGGTCCATTTTGCGACCTAGTAACCTAGCAGCCGATATAAACTTTTCATATCTTCAGCCAAAAAAATTAATAACAATGGCACTCAAATTTGGTTTATGCTTCTTTTCTATATCCAATTAGTTGGACCGAACAGATAGGGTCTCTGAACCATTGTATAGGGTATCGTATCGGTCTAGACCGACTATAATTTCTTACTTGTTTTCTGTGTGGGAGTAATTAAAAAATATATATATATATATATATATATATATTAAAAAAATGCATGGCATTTCACAATTTAGAAATTTGGGCGATTTTTAAGTAATTTTAAAATTTAAATTTTAGTCGAAAAATGCATTTTTGTTATATTGTACATAAAGTATAAATTTGAGTTGAGATCACAGTTTGTGTGATAAAATAAGAAACTTGTTCATAAAACTTTTATTGTGATTTTTGAGTAGTGAGTTAGTTAGTTATTTGTTCTTTATTTTCAATTCATTTTTCCTTTAACAATTTAGTAATACTAACAGAGTCCAGCCCTCGAAATTCGAGTGCAAATTCCAGGAAATTTAATTTTTTCATTCAGTTTATTTCTTTCAATGTTTTTTAATCTATTTAATTCATTATAAATATTTGTTGAACACATAGAAATAAGAGCCTAAGGGTGTTTCAACCACCTTGTGTTGCCATCTAAATGTATGCCAATTTTAGGCTTTTCCCAATTCAACACAGGACGTATGATATGCAATTATTGTAATGAAATTCGATTGCCTTATTATCGTTATTGGTTTATGTCCAGAATTATTTTTCAACCCAACACAGGGCTATTCATACACAATTTTTGCAAACCAATTAACAAATTTAATAAACACACACACACACACAGCATTGTATAATTTTATTTATGTGTTAGTAATAAATTTAAATGAATTTTACTCAAAAAAAAAAAAAATAAAATAAAAATTTCCAGACGGTGCAAATCTGGTAGACATCTAAAAAAAATACCTTTCATATGGGGTATGTTTGGTCAAAATCGGTTTAAAACTGACAAAGTTACATGGGTCACACGAAATCGCCTTGCCTATTAATATTATAGAAAATGGTTTGAAATATATATTAACAGGAAGAAAAAGAGAACATACGATTATTACATACTGTCGCCAGTCGATGATATTTGCAAATATAAAATTATTTACACCAATTAATTAATTTTATGTATTAATAATTAGTTTTATTATTAAGTGTCTTCTATAATAAGTTCTCTATAAGTTATACTGACATTGTTAAAAGGTTAAGAAGTTCTGGCTCTGCTTACATATTTTTTAAGCATTGATATCGTATATACTAAAGTATAGGGTATTTGGCTAAGAAATTAAATATATTTTTAAGCTCATTAAGGTTACACAAGCAGATTCCAGCGCTCGAAATTCGAGTGCAATTTCTAGGCAACTTTTTTTTTCAGCTCAGCCAGTTCACAAACCAACACTTTTTTGGTTTATTATTATTGTGAATGAAAAAGAAAACAAACTCATTAACAAACACATTAACAATTTTAATAAACACACACATAGTATATGTATAATTTTATATATGTGTTAGTAGCAATTTTAAATGCAATTTACTCAAAATAAAGGAAAAATTTAAAAATCTGTAAATCTGGTGATCAGCTAAAAAGAAACACCTTTGAAGTAATATACGCTTTGTCAAAATCTGGATAAAGAGGTACAACAAAACATCGGTAACTAGAAAACGCCTAGCCTATTAATATTATAGATTACAGCCAAAATTGTTAGTCTTTTTTGTTGGAAGCAGGAGGCATTTAGTTCAATTAAATCACATCTCCTTAAGTGCAATTAAAATCCTTCTCCTTTAAAATCGGAATTTTGGCGGTTACGGCTCTAAATTTGAATTCCAGTTGAGACCTTTTAATATGTATTACTTACTACCTTTACCCTTTTTAAATATATAGTGAAGGCATATCCAATAGGCATATAACTTATTTTTAAGAAAAATTTGGCATACCAGCACGTGGTGGCAAGTATTGCACTAAATGCAATTTCTAAAAAACGGAAGATTTATATTTAGATATCTTTATATTATATGAAATATGAAAGTATGCGTTTCACACAATGGCAAAATGTCTTGCACAATTTTAATTATGCGCATTTGCGCAGACGTTCCACCGCTGAATTTCCTCTGATAGCTGATCCAATATCTGAGAAAACATTCATTTGCTTTTGTGAAGGCGGCCAATGATTTTTGTAGTTGTTGAAGGTATGATCAGCAAACCAGATTTCGCACCAAGCACCATATACAAACTTACAAATGGGATATAATTGCAATCAATTATCAGGAATAAGTATCAAGTAAAAACGTGCCAGAATAGCTCTAGAATTCCAACGGGCATTACTGAGTGCTGGTATTGCTAATTTTTTAAATTTTTTAATATTAAAGCAACATTTTCTGAAGAAAATTTTGTTTTTGGGGTGGGTGGAATACCTTCCTTAGCTACATTAGTGGTTTGGAACATTAGGACTATTACACAGTGAAGAAGGATTTTGCTGATTAAGAACTGACTTGTTTTTAAGGTTATTTGGGACGCTGAATCCAAATCTGCACTTGGTTTTTTTTCTATCAGCACGAATTTTCGCGATATACCGTTATGTCCAAATTAAATTAAGGCACTTCCACTACATACATATATTGGAATAACTTGAAAACGGTTCACCATATTCAGTTAAAAATAAAAAATCCAAAATTAGCCAACAATGTTATCTTTAAGGTGTGCTTACAATGGTTTTAAATTTTCCCTGTAGTTTCAGAGATATCGTTGAAGTTTTTAAAAAGAATAACGATTTAAAAAAAAATGTTTTGTTTTTTAAAAATTCATAAAAAATAAAACTGCGACAAAAATCATTCAGATAAACATAAAAGCATTTATTTAAACATATTTCGAATGAAATTAGCTTTACTTCATTGTAATCAGTGCACAACTTTTGATTTTGTTCACAATTTACTGAGAAAACTGAATTGATAAAAATAGCGATTTCCATACAAAAATTATTTTTTTTACATGTGTGTGTTTTCTGCTGTTCTATTTAATAATAATAGTGTTAGAGTAAGTGTTTTTAGATATTAAGTGCGATTTTTTCTATCAGCTTTACTTTTCAATTTGTCAATAAAAGAGAATTTTAAAGAAATATAAAAATTATCTTGATTAGAGGGTTTATTTTTAATGCTCCAGCAATAGTCCGCCATCATACTGGTATCCCACTGACCCTGGTACCGCTCCTCTATAGTACGAATATCTTGATGGAAACGTTCACCTTGTTCTTCACTGAAGTCCCCAAGATTTTCAGGGAAATAATCCAAATGACTGTGTTGGTAGTGTACCTTAATGCTCATATTACAACCGAGCTGCTGGAAATGCGCCAACATGTTATCCACGTGGTCCGAGTAGTGCTCATCCTTTTTATTTCCCAGGAAATTGTGCACTATCCAAACAAATTCATTCCAAGAATTTCTTTCAATATCTGTCCTGGAACTACTAAAGTTTTCATCAATGATTGACCTTTTGATTTGAGGGCCATCAAAAATGTCAGCTTTCAGATTCTCCTAACTTAAATTTTGGAACTTTCTACTGATATATCTAAAACAATCACCGTCCTTGTTGAGAGCTTTGACAAATTGTTTCATAAGCCCTAGCTTGATATGGAGATGTGATAGTATTATGCGATCCCTAGGCACAAGAGGTTGATTAACCATGTTATGGTTTCCTGGAACCATAGCTTCCCCCGAAGGCCAGTCTTTTATACTCCGGTGTTCAAATCTGGATCTGCTATCCCATAAACAAATAAAACACGGATGTTTTGTGTAGCCTCCTTGTTGGCCTAGAAGAAATTTTACCATTTTTAGATCCACACATATTAGCCACCGGTGTTCATTGTACTTTATTTTATCTATAACCAGGCAATAGTAGAATATTCTTCTTTAATGTGCAAGCAGCAACGAATTTGTTACCGTTATGCAGAAGTACACATTTTTGGCTGTGCTTAGAAGAATCTATAAATCCACTACTTGTCACGGGTTTCCATGTTAAATCCGAAGTAGTCAAAATACACTTGCTGAATAAACTCTGACACACTTTGTCTATATTTTTTTAAATCGTGTATTCGCCACATATGTTACAAAATAGTTGGGATTGATGTCACACGTGTTTCTTGACGTCGCACAGTGGAGCCATTTGAGTTTTTTCGTTGCAAAAATCATATCTTTTGAACCGAATAATATAATTGAACAGTTTAGCATATGATAGATAACTGTTCAGCCTATGAAATGAGCGTTTGGAAAGGGTGCTACGCTTTGTAGGTGTCTGCTTATGGGTTATCAAAGTTAAAATTTGTAGAAAAATCAATTTTATGGTAACTAAAAAAAATTATTTTTACATTTTTAGATTGTTTTTATTTTTTTTCTTAAGGGTTTTATGTTTTAAATTATTACCCAACAAATTAAAAAAAAACTACTTCTTTTTTAAATTTATTTTTTTAATTTTCTTTAAAATATTCATCACAATTCGTAAGAGAAGGTATATCTAAAAGACTAATCATTTCTAAACTATAATTATTTTCTAACTCTATTCATGACTTCACATGCCGCAGGGAAGAAATAAGTGGATCGGAAGATGCTGCCAACATGTTGAAGAGGTCCTCATTTTGCCTTACCCTTGATGCTTTGAATGTGTTCTGCAATCTATGTTTTTTAAAAAATTTGTTAAGAGACTCCTGTGCTTCTTCAGAAAGCTCTCCAATTGGCAAAGACTGGTACTCAATTATATCTTTGCCATGCGCCAATATTTTATGGACGGTCGGGGTCAACTTCTTCTGGGGATACATTTCTGCTAAAAGAGATGCAGTTTTCGATGCATATTCTCCATATTTTGTAGAATTGACATATTCTTTGCAGTTTAAAACATTCAAGATCGTTCCCAACCTTTTCACGATTTGATTGTCAATTCCAGTGATTCTAGTTACTGCCTCATCATTTTCAAAAAATCTCCTAGAGGTATTTCCATCGTTTGAGTTACCGTATCCGTGCTTGCGACAGTCTACTTTTAGTCCAACTTGTTTAAAAAAAGCATCCTGTATTTGCTTCTTTCTGATCTTTTCATTATCCTTTATTGATGTATTTTCATCGAAGTTTTCCTCCAATTGTTGTAGGGTATACGCCAGTTTTAGCAAGAACTCCATACACCTTATCCTTGCGTGCAATGGTAACATTCCATATTCGTAATTCTCCTCGTTTGTAGAATCGTTTCAATTACAAAAGTTCTTCTGACTCTTTTTGCAAATCGGGCATGATAATGTTGAGATTGTTCCTGTCAGTTCATTTACGACTTTTCCGTCAACCATGGTCAGGTGGAACTCGTAATTGCATTCAATATATTTTCCTTCTCCAATTTGCAGCTTTGTAGGCTTAATCTTGCTTATTTGTTCTTCAATGTCCTTCACCGTGGTCCTTATGAGTTCTGCCGATTCCCTTGCAAACTGAAACATTATTGGTCGGCAATAATGCACTGATGACGGACGTGGATTTTTCCAGTGTAGGGAAACATCAGATTTTAGCCGCAAAGGAACAACAGATGCCATAAATATATTTCCGTCCGATATTGTAGCGTCATCGGAAGATATCCTTTGCTTATAAACGCTATGTCCGGATGATCCATCGCAGCACCATTTGCCGATCAATGTCAGTTTCTCAGGAAGAATTTTCACCTCATTTTCAGGAAGACTCTCCAACAACCGTTTTGCTGTATGGCCCATGAGATCCTGCAAATTGGCTTTCACAGAGACTTCCGTAAACTCCGTATGCAGTGATCGTGAATTTATTTTGGCTTGCGTAATATGCTTGTATCCTGGTAAAACGTCAGCCCCGTGTCGCATCAAGGATGCCCGTAGTATCTCATATTTTTCTTTGGAAAGTTTTAAGTCCATAAATAAGGCCAAGGCTTCTTCGGAACCATACTTTTTAATGTGTGCGTTTGTGGGCGTGGGAATGCTTTCCTTAATCCTTTTTAGTCGCAGTGGGTTTGCATCAGCAACATATTTTGTAATCTGCGACCTAACTCTTTCACTATCCTTTGTATATTTAATAGACAGCGCGTCCGATAGATGCTTCGTGGTCAAGTCATTGGTGGCATCGGCAAGTTTCCTCTTTCTTGTGAAAATTGAACACTCCTCAATACTTTTTTTTGGCCTTCCTTTTGCTCCTCTGGTTGATGTGGTGGGTTTATCTACTGCCAATATCTCCAGGATGGTGTCTTCATTAAGCCAGTCCTCGTATTTGGAGTTGAAGTTCTGAATGGTTCTGTTAGATTTCACCCATTTTGCCTTAATATTTGCATATATCACATAAAAATTATTTTTTATAATTTCGCTTCTCTCAATATTTCCGTATAAGCTATCAAGTTCTTCTAAAGCAGCTTCCGTGAAAAACTTTGGTGTGGTTGACCTTCTAATCAGTTCAAATAATTTTAAATTGTTTAACACCATGGTTTCAGTACTTGTTGCGCCAACTTTCAGTCGTAGACTAATCCAAGCATTATGCTTATTTTGCAATATATAGGCTTATGCTACCATGCCCAAAAATTTTCCTGTTTCCTGCATACATATGGATTTATGCTGAACTATGCAATTTTGATATTATGCTCGTGTCTAAATAAGATTTGTGCCTACCTGGAGGGACCATAAATCAATATTGTTCTTGACCATTTGTACTCCAAAGTAATTTTTAAGTGAGGTCCGTACCTGCGAATTTCAATGAGTAGTTTTTTGTGCATCCTGTGTCTGTAACAGAATATTGGGAGTAGACTTTGGCAGAGGCTCACAGGTAGACAACCGACTTAAAATACAATTTTCAAACTATTAGATCAAACTACTGTCAGTCAAAACATGTAAGGGATGCACGCCATACAATTTCTGCAACCATGTTTTTTTTAACCTTTTTTACTCTAGAAGCCAAACGGGCACATACGGGCAGATAAGACCTTTTGAATTATGTAAAGAAATAATCAAAGAACATGTTTTGCAAATACGGTAAATATAGAAAAATAAGGATTATTTTATTTTCCGTCAAAGTTTAAAAATAGTGAAAAAACGGATAGTTTTTAAATAGTGATTTACCAGGAGAAACACAAAGCAAACAGTTAATTTTTTTTTATCATTATACATTTAATAAATACGTCAATCAATACAAACAAAAAATAAGGCGATTCGTTACCTAGTTTTCGTGATATTACACCTGAAATTGCAACAAATTGACTAAAAATTGTGTGTTTTTTTTTGAAAACCGAAAGTCGGTCAACTTTGAACGGTTATATCTTCTAAACTAAAAATGTGATATTATTAAGAGTAGCATATTTGAAATCGTTGAAAAGTTTCCTATAACATGGGTTTATTCAAAACTTCGTCGGCGCACATGAAAATTTTGATTTTTGCAACCTCGGTTGCTCTACGGGCGCCACTGTGCGTTGCCATTGCACAATTTTGACGTATATGTCAAAGTAATACCGTTTTCAATAAATAAAATGATTTATATTTTTGGTGGATTTGCACTTTTATTTTTTGTCGTTATTTACTTTTAAAAACTTGTTGAATGAGAAAAAGTGGGTGAATAAACTCTTATAAATACTTCGTACTTTTTTACTGAAGTACCTAGAAACAAGTAAGAAAATTATAGTCGGTCGAGACCGACTATATGATACCGTATACCATGCGTTTAGAGACCTTATCTCTTAGGCCCAACTAACTGGATATAGAAAATAAGCATAAACCGAATTTGAGTGGAATTTTTATTAATTTTTTTGGCTGCAGATATGAAAAATTCATATCGGATGCTATATCTATATGGGGACCTTGCCCAAAAATGGAATGATCCTGACTATGTTTGGTAAAGTCTCTTGTATTTTGCACAAAAATATACAAACAAAATTTGAGAAGAATCGGTGCAATATTTTTGTTTTTTGATAGATTTAAGTGAAGATCGGGAAGCAGCTCTATATGGGGCCTATGACTAAGAGTTATCCAATAGGAATAATTTTTCAAATACTCATTAATGGATCTAATATATACATACAAATCCAATTTGACGAAGATTTGTATGATAATTTGGATCTTATGGCAATATATGTTGATTTCATATGGGTCATTTGTATGGGGGCTAGGTCTGAACTTGGATCGATTCTCACCAATTTCAATACCATTCATCCCATGGCCAATAAAAGATCAAATACAAAATTTCATCAAAATATATTCATATTTGCGACCTGCAGTTTGGTTACAAGCTTTACATGGACACACAGACGGATGGACGGACGGACGGACATCGTTAAATCGAATCAGATAGTGATTCTGATTCGATCGGTATAATTAAAGATGGGTGTAGGTCAAATATTTTCGGTTGTTACAAACAGCAGCACAAAGTCATTATACCCAAACCACATAGTGGTATAGGGTATAAAAATTCCATCCACAATTTTACTGCCAGGTATTTATAAATGTACGCATCTGTTAAGGGGCATATGTACCTGTTTCAGCCTTCTAAAAGCAGGTTCATAAAATTTCGTTTCTTATTTTTCACAACTTCCCATACAATTAGCACTCATAAATGTGGGTGATTTTTATCAATTCAGTTTTCTAGGTAAATTGTGAACAAAATCAAAAGTTGTGCAACGATTACAATGAAATAAAGTTCATTTC
Source organism: Cordilura impudica (assembly GCA_963682025.1). Taxonomy (NCBI): domain Eukaryota; kingdom Metazoa; phylum Arthropoda; class Insecta; order Diptera; family Scathophagidae; genus Cordilura; species Cordilura impudica. The sequence goes on from OY821517.1 coordinate 296,069,233, forward strand.
ATTCAAAATATGTTTATCTAAATGTTTTAGAGCAAAACTGTGATTTTTGTCAGTTTTATTTTTTATGTATTTTTAAAACGCAATAAAATTTAAAAAAAAAATCGTTATTTTTTCAAAACTTGAAAAAATAATTAAAAAACAAAAAAAATGTAAGCACGCCTTAAAGATAATATTGTTCGCGAATTTTGGATTTTTTTTAAACTAAATATGTAAAACCGTTTTCAAGTTATTCCAATATATGTAGTGGAAGTGCCTTAATTTTGGACATAACGGTGTATCACGAAAAGTCGAGGTGATAGCAAAAAACCAAGTGCAGATTTAAAATCAGCGACCTCAAGTTAGTAAAAAATTTATACAAACTTCCAATCAATACAAAAAAAAAAGTTCAATGTTGTTCCCTTGTGTTATTAGTTATATAAATATCTAGTTATTTGAAGAAAAACGTGTACAAAATTTCGTTTTTTAAGCAGTTCTGATAAAAAAGTAATTGCGTTTGGTGAGGAAACGTTTTGCAATAGATCTTCATACTTTTTTATGCTCTATTCGACCACGCTATGCCATTTTTCCTATTTGCAAAAATTTTAACTTTAAGTTTTATGCCTAATATACATTTTCATTCCATTCTTTGGGATTGAACGTAATGTTTAACTGGCCAATCACTAGCGGCATCGGGTTACAAACTGGTCCTTTATTTTGAAGCATTAAAAACCGGTTAATAATGATATAATAGAACCTATTGGAACTAATCGTTCAGCAGTACGATTTTATGGATTAGAAAAGTTTTTTAACATCAATTAAAAAGTACTCATTACCTTTATAATAGCTAATTATTTATTTCGCTTCATATTAGTATATATTTTTCTAATTTACAAATTAAATTTATCCAATTATTTATAGGACTCTAATCCAGAAGAAAGTGATGGCAATCAATCAACAATGTGGATTGGTACTGAGGATGGCTGCATCCATGTCTACAATAGTACCGACAATATACGCATCAAAAAGAATCGTATTAAAATTGAACATCATTCAGCAGTCTATTCCATATTGTAAGTAATCCAGTGGATTGATTAGAGACATATAGTATTTTGGATCTCCGTCTTCCTGCAATAAAAGTCATATACATAAATCGATACTAGGACATTTTTTCATTGCTTCTACATGGCGATACCATAAGCTGCGTAACTTCGCCACTTGTGACCTGTCAGTAAAATAATAATTTATATGTCACAAGCATTATACAAACATAGCCTTTGACATTGCCATGTAAAAGTAACAAGCCCGCGCACCCATTCGCATGATATTTCCCGTAGGCTTGTTTGCAACACATAATTGAAAATTTTCTTTGTTTAAACAGGTACCTGGACAATCGTGTATTTGTGGCGTTGGCCAATGGCGATATCTGTGTTTATCTACGCGAAGGCTTAGCCTGGAATACAACATCATCACATTGTTTATCAATTGGTACCGTTACAAGTCCGGTAACGAAATTACTCAGTGTACACGGTAAACTATGGTGTTCAATACAGGGTATTATAAAAGTTTTGGATATTGAAACGTTAGCGGTGAGTAAACACGAGTTATTAATTTTACAAACTTAAATATGTGTCTAATATGTGAATTATCTTTCTTTGAAGGTGGTTAATCAAATACAAATTTCGTCAGATTCCAAACCCATTACAAATATGTGTGTTTCCCACAATAATGTCTGGATTTCAATACAAAATTCTGCTCATATTAAATGTTTTCATTCCAATACGTAAGTATTCTTACACTAGCAAAAGGAAAACCAATATGGCTCTAAATCTCTCTCTCTCTCTCTCTTAATTAAACTGCTTAATGTTGAACATCTTTTTAATATAATTTTTTGTGTTTCTTAGCCATCAACTGATAACTGAAGTCAATTTGGCTCAGGCTGTGAATAAAATGCTTTCAAATTGTGATGAGATAATACGTCAGCATAAGGCTGCTTGCTTAAGAGTCACTTCGTTGTTATCGTGTCGCGATTTAATATGGATTGGCACCAGCGCCGGTGTACTTCTCACCATACCTGCTCAGGGCTACGATAAGGGAGCCCCCAATGTGGTACCCACTGGCATACCTCATGGCCATACGGGACATGTACGTTTCCTAACCTTTGTCGAGACTACCGGTACCTCAACTACCAATTCAAGTACTGAATCAACTTCAAGTTCTAAAACTGAAGCTGATTCCTCATCATCGGCCGGTTCGAAATCACCCAAGCCCCAGAAAGATGCGGCAAATGCTCAACAAACTACGACTGCGGCCAGTGCTGCCAATCTTTTAATTATATCCGGTGGCGATGGTTATGAAGATTTTCGCAATTCGGGTGCCAATTCGCTAAGCGAAATTGCCGGCCGTGAAGACAGCACGAATCATCTACTGATATGGCAAATTTGAAGCCGAAAGCGTAAAAATCGTTGGCGGGTTTTACTCAAACGTTGGAAAAACAATAATTAACCGAAACTGATTTTCGATAAAAAAAACTTTTACAAATAAGTTTCATTGCAGTGTTAAAGGAGTAATGCATTTGTTTTCGATTTTTATTCTTTATTATAAGCAACAACAAAAAAAAAATATATATATTGGTTACTGCAGACAAATCATACATATAGAGACATACAAACATAATTAATTATTTAAAAAAAAAAAAAAACTAAAATATGTGCCAAACTATATCTCGCCTTCTCACTCACTATCGTTTCAACTAAAAACCTTCATTTCTGAATTAAAAAGTATAAACCACGGTTTCAAATCATCAATTTGATGTTGATATTAAGGGAAGTAAGCCAGAGTTAATATACGAATTTTGATAAAACTTAAATTTCAGGTCCCAGCTTTTATTTTTACTTGTTTTGAACCCTAAACCACTTCTTAAAAGAAATAATTACTTTGTCTGGGGTTCAATGGATTAGCATGCCTCTTCTGTAGAGATAATCTGTAAGACTTTTCTGGGTCTTCTAATAGGAATAGAAATACCAGGCTATAGAAAGTAACTTGAGATTATAAATTTGATCAAATTTAATTTTTTTGGCATTTAAAAACCCAATATAATGTAGGAAGAATATTAATGAGCAGATTTTTTTTTTGTAGAAGTCAAATTTCTAGAATGCTTTTTAGAACTACTTTTTGCGAATCTCTATTATAGGACTGAAAATATATCCTTCTGATACATTTTTTTATTAATTTCTAGACTATTAAATGGAATAGTGATACAGAAATTGAAACGAACAATAAAAGTAATACGGCTATTGGAATTAGTACGGTCATTATATTTAGTGATGGTACAAAAATTAAGCCTGGTACTAGAATTAGTAATGACAAAAAATTTGTACTGGTACTAAAAATTTTATTGTTACTAAAATTATAACTGACAAAAATTCGAACTGGTACTAAAAAATTAGTACTGGCTAATAAATACAGGGTGGGCCAAGTTTGACCGTGGTTTGTTGACGTAAACTCGTTCCTTCAAGAAACCCCACAAAAAAAATCTGGGGCCGTCAAATCTGGAGAACGAGGTGGCCACGCGAAATCTGCATTTTTTGAAATTATTCGGTCTTCGAAAAGTTCTTGCAGAATTGCCATTGTGGCTTTTGCGGTATGAGCTTTAGTTCCATCTTGCTGGAACCATATGTTACGATTATTGAGAACTATCGGACGTAAAAAATTTTCCGACATGGTCAGGTATACCACCCCAGAGACGGTTTGTGGCTAATTAAGTTCATTTTCGAAGAAATATGGACCAATAACTTTATCAGCCAATATTACACATCAAACAGTGCATCTGACAGGGTGTAATTGTCGCTGATGCAATGCTCTCGGATTCTCTGTACCCCAAATTCAGCAGTTCTGCTTATTCACATATCCATTTAAATGAAAATGTGCTTCATTGCTCATAATCAGATTATTAAAAAAATTGGCATTTTCTGTCGCTAGCAAAACCAATATATTGGCATATTGTAGCCGTTGTGGTGCATCCCTCGGTAATAATTCTTGGGCCAATTGAATTTTATATGGAAATATCTTCAGATCAACTTTTAGAATATGTCATAGCGATGTTCTGGAGATGTTCAATTGAGTAGCTCGTCGACGAGTAGACACAGTTGCATCCGTGTTAACACTTTCTCGTACAGCTTGTATAGCTTGTTCAGTGCGAACAGGACGATTAACATTTCTTCGTAGTTCATTATCCACTGAACCCAAATTCTCAAAACGGGTCATTAAGCTTCTTATCATGTTTACACTGGGAGCCTCTGCACTATTAAAATGCTGAAGGTATTTTCTTTGCGTTGTAACAATTGATCGTCCGGAAACATAAAAAAATCAACAATTTTTACACGTTCTTGCACTGAGTATGATGACCTTATAAAATTTTATAAAATTCTGTATTATCTGCAAAAAAAAAAAAATAAAATAAATAAATAAAAAAAATCAAAAATACAAAAATACAAAAATTATTAGCATTTCAAATCAGTCAGTCCAAGTTGGCCCACCCTGTATATTTATATTGGTATTAAATATTGTACTTTAACTAAACAAATAACATAATAACATAACAAATACTAAAACTAGCACTTCTAAATTATTACTAAAATAGTTTCAGTACTTAAATTAGTAAATACTTAGTTTAGTACCAATCTAAACTAAAAGTTAAATAGCACTTGTTCTTTTATAACTACTGCATTGATACGAATGCTCAAATGAGTTTTCCTACAAAATTTGATTCTGATACTAAAATTACTGCTGGTACTACAATTACTACAGGTGGCAAATCTAAAGTTACAACAAATACGGTTTCAAAATACGTACTGTAAAGAATTCGGACAAAATTAGCACTAAGTCATTGAAAAAATTAGTTTCATTATTAGTGTAGTACCAGATTTTAAATTAGAACTGATATTATTGTTATTAGTACTGGTATCAAAGCTAGTAGTGGTACTGAAATTAAAGTTGCACTGGTGTTAAATATAAAATAAATTTTTCACTATCAAATTTTTATTAAAATACATCCAGTACTTAATTTAGACCTGGCAAAAATTTATTTTTCTGATTCGAACCAAATTTATTAATAAAACCATTAGTACTGGTATTAAATTTAGAACCAGTACTTTAATAACTACCGGATTTTTAATTGATACTGATGCTGAAATGAATTTTAGTTCTAAAATTATTGCCGATACTAAAACTACTACAGGTACTAAAATTAAATTTAGAACAAATATGGGTTTTACATTATGAATTTGTTAATACTCGATTAGTAATATATTAGTGTACAAATTAATAAAGCTAAATAAGTACCAATAAATACTTAAACTAGCGCAATAAAATTTAATTAGGAAATCATTTTCAGTACTAAAATTAGAACTGGTACTAAAGTTACTAAATACTAATCAGAACAAAAATTAGTGATAAATTTAATGCTGGTATTAAAGCTAGAACTAGTTCTTTAATTAGAACAGATTTTTTAATTGATACTAATGCTAAATTTAGTACTGTACTACTGGTACAAAATAAGTGTTGGTAATGAAATTAAAGTTATGCAACAACTAGTACTAAATTAATGAAAAACAGTACTAAGTTAGTGTAAAATTAGTACTAATAAATTATTACTAAAACTGGATTCATTAACTATATTAGAATTGGTACTTTAAACAGTATGTTGTTCTTATACTAAAACTGGTAGCAAAGTTACTGATATTAAAATTAGTTCGTGTTTAATGAGAAGTATTGCTTAGTACTGAATAAATTCTACAATTATCACTGCTAAATCTTTACTAAAATAGCTCCAGTAAATAAATTTGTACTGGCACTAAAAATAGTAAATATTATCAGTTCCAGTTTGAATCCAAATTAGTAATAAAATTAGTACTGGTATTAATTTTAATAATTCTTGTGTATCAGAGTACCAAAAGTTTTGCTGGTTCTGACATTAGTATTGTGTTTGGGAATTAGTATTTTTTACTGATACAGATACTTAAATGAGTGTTCGTACTAAATGTTATACTGGTACCAAAACTATTGCTGGTACTTATATTAGTATTGGTAGTAAAAGTTTTATAACTTATACGAATTAGAACTATATAAGTTATAAATTGCTGCATAAATTACTACTATAAAAATAGTACTAAAATTAGATCGAGTTCTTAGTTAGTAATGCTACTTTAATTAGGATTTCATACAAATAATAGACCTGGTAAAGTTTCACCGATATTTTAATAAGTACGGGTTTCAATATAATTACAGCTTAATACTGAGTAAGTTCTAAAATTAGGACTAGCAAATATTACTCAAAAAGTTCCGGTAGTTAAATTGGAACTGGTACACAAATTGGTAAATAGTAGTTTTTATAATTTGAACCAAATATAGTAATACAACAATTAGTACTGGTATTACATTTAGAACTAGTAATTTAATAACTACAGGGGGCAAATCGTCGCATTCGATATCGAGTAAAATCAATCGAAATCCTATATTTTGGTTTATTAATTGAGGAAGACGGACAATCGTCAGAACTCGCTTCACTTTAACTTAGTAATACAACAATTAGTACTGGTATTTCATTTAGAACTAGTAATTTAATAACTACAGGGGACAAATCGTCAATATCGAGTAAAATCAATCGAAATCCCATATTTTGGTTTATTAATTAAGGAAGACGGACAATCGTCAGACCTCACTTCACTTTTACTATTATCTATAGACCATAACTCGTTAGCTGTGAAAGAGTAAAATTACTCTTAGTATTTTATTTTGAAAAATAAAGAAATAATTTCGATAGAAAAGTTTCGATAACGAATGCGACGATTAGACCCCAGATTTTTTAATTGGTATTGATACTGAAATCACTGTTCGTACTAAAATTGTCGCTAATGCTAAAACTAGTGCAGTTACTAAATTTAAAGTTACAACAAATAATGGGTTTGAATTATGCGTTGGTCAGTACTTGTATCAATTACGCTTCTGTACTAGCAATAGAACTGGTACTAAAAATTAGTATATACTAATCAGAATAATAAATTTATTACTGGTATTAAAGCTGGAACTAGTTTCTTAATTAGAGCAGGTTTTTTAGTTGATCGCATGGACCGTGTTAGTAATGGTACGAAAATTAGTACTGATAATAAAATTAATGCAGCCAAAAGTATGGGTTTTGTAATATGCACTGAATTAGTAAAAATATTGGTAAAAATAAATTTGCACTAAATTCAGATCCAGTTCTAAATTAGGACTGGTCTTTAATTAATATTTCATACCAATATTGGTACTGGTATCAAAGTAAGAACAACTACTTAAACTAGCAGATTCTAGCACTCGAAATTCGAGTCCAATTTCTAGGCAGCTATATTTTTCAACTTAGCCAATTCACAAACCAACACTTTTATGGTTTATTATTACTGGGAATGAAGATAACAAACTCATTAACAAATCTAGTAAACCACACATAGCATATGTATAATTTTATGTATGTGTTAGTAGCTACTTTAAATGCAATTTACTCAAAATAAGGGAACAAAATTTTAATATCTGTAAATCTACGAAACGGCTAGAAAGAAATACCTTTCAAATAATATACGTTTGGTCAAAATTGGGATAAAACGGTAGAACAAAACATCGGTCACAAGAAATCGCCTAGCCTATTAATATTATAGATTAGTACTAATACTTAAAACGTATTTTTTTGTTTTGGCAAACCTACTACGTAATGAAAAAATGTACTAAAATATTAATTTATTTTGGTACTGGTATCAAAGTAAGAACAACTACTTAAACTAGCAGATTCTAGCACTCGAAATTCGAGTCCAATTTCTAGGCAGCTATATTTTTCAACTTAGCCAATTCACAAACCAACACTTTTATGGTTTATTATTACTGGGAATGAAGATAACAAACTCATTAACAAATCTAGTAAAACACACATAGCATATGTATAATTTTATGTATGTGTTAGTAGCTACTTTAAATGCAATTTACTCAAAATAAGGGAACAAAATTTTAATATCTGTAAATCTACGAAACGGCTAGAAAGAAATACCTTTCAAATAATATACGTTTGGTCAAAATTGGGATAAAACGGTAGAACAAAACATCGGTCACAAGAAATCGCCTAGCTTAGTAATATTATAGATTAGTACTAATGCTTAAAACGTATTTTTTTGTTTTGGCAAACCTACTATGTAATGAAAAAATGTACTATAATATTAATTTATTTAATAAAATAAAAAATTTCCAATATCTTGGTCCTAAGATTCATAATTGTAAATGTGAAAGAGAATGTAAATTTCTTTTTAAAACTGAGAATCTATTACATTATATTTCGAGATAAGAAATAAATAAAACATTTTATTTGTTGTATTGCGGCTAACATTTTTTAACCAATCAATTCATAATTTAACTTGGCTTATACTTCTCTTAGTTAATTTTTCAGATTTCAAATTCCTCCTGTAAAAATGTGAACCTATTAAACCGATTGAAATAATTATTAATTACTTCTTTGTCCCTGAAAAATAATTACAAATAATCATTTTCTATACAAAAACACTCATAAATTAAATAAAAAAACTTTGTAAATTTTGTTTATTATTCATGCATATTAAAATAAAAGTGAAAAAATTTATTTTAGATATAAAAAAAATTATATATTATTACTGGATAATTGTTTGTATTTAAATTTCTATTAAATAAGTCATAATATTTTTGTTAAATTTAAGTAAAATTCTGTATATTTTATAGTTAAATTCCATTATGTAATGAAATTAATTAAAACTTCATGCATACGAGTACATAAATACATACATATATTGTTTATATAGAAAACTTGAATTTAAAAAGAAATTATTGATAAATAAATATATTTAATTATTTGTAACTTGTATTTGTAATATTGTATGTTTTTAATGTTGTTAGTAACAATGTTGTTTTGTTACCTGTTGTAAATATAAATATATATTGATAATGATATACATATTGATAATAATAATTTAATATAAAAACAAAAACTATTTGAAAAAAAAGAAACATTATTTAACATTTACAATTTGTTCGAATTTATTTATAAAAAAAAAATCCAGATGAAAATAAAATATATTATTAATACTAATAATAAACAATAATAAAACAAATCATTATTAATAAATTAAAATAAAAATACAAAACTAAAATGAATTGTAATGTAAGAACTCAAAGAAATTTAAGTGCAAATATTTAAACAAACTATTGGCTTCTTTTATGAACATACACAAGTATGTAGTTTCTTAGGGCATTTTTGGTTGATTTTTAAATTTCTGATTTCTGTTTAAACTTTTATTTCGGCTTCTATTTTTTGAAACCAAATTAGGGAAACAGAAGATTCATAGAAATTATTTAGTCTATATGAACTTGAGTTCAATTTTTCCTCTAAATTGTAAAAAAAAAAAATAGTAATTTAAATATTATTCAGATCTAACGTGGCTTACTAGTAACATAAATTCATTACCATTATATAAAAAAGTAAAAAAATTGTAGTTGGCCTAGACCGACTATGAGATAGCTAATACCTTGCGTTTAGAGAATTGTGGTTAGGTCTAACTAATTGAGTATAAGCATAACCCAAATCGGAGTGGAATTTTTATTAATTATTTTGCCTGCAGATCTAAAATAGTTCATATCAGTTGCTATATTTATATTTGACTAGGTCGAAAAAGAGACCAAATTTGAAAAAAATCTTTGCAATAGTTTTGTTTTTGATAGGTATAAGTGAAGAATGAGAAGCAGCTTTATATGGGGGCTATGACAGCGAATTGTCGTATGAGTTTTGTTTTTGTACTACTGATTAATGGACGTAATAAACACGTAGAAACTTCAATTGAACGAGATCTATAGATTAATTTGGATCCTAAGGCAATTTAAGTCGATTTGGTAGGGGTCATTTGTATGGGGACTAGGTCTCGACATGCATCGACGCATGGCCTATGTTCCAAATTTCATTAAAATGTAGTCAATTTTGCGACCTGTGTTTTGATTACAAGTTTTACATGGGCACTAGGGTGGCCCTTAATAAAAAAAAGTGTTCAAACTCTCGGTCTCACCCACTAGAAATATGCGAATAGCAATAAAAGTGAGAAATACAAAGTTTTGGGCCAATCAAAAAACATTTAGAGGGGTCTCAACGCTATTGAACATTTCAAGTGTGTTTATATGGGGAAAATATGACTTTTTCAGTTTTTACTAAAATTTTGTTCTTTAGTTTAATTCTACCGACAAATTGTTATATAATTCGTGATCGATATTAAATTATCTTTCCAAAAAGCTATAAAACTTAAAAATCGAATAAAAACTCGCCAAGAAATAGCAAATGCCCCAGACCACTTTTGTGTCAAAAAAAAAAAAAAAAAACTAGGTCATGAAATTTGATGGCATTTTTTTCAACTTTAATGAATTAATTAAAGCCAACATTTTGTTTTAGTCTCTAAAGCTGTAACTACCCAGCTATGAAGTATGGTTTTATTACCGCCTTAATAACCTATTAAGCGTTGAGACCGAAAATGGAAATTTTTTTTTGATAAAATTTTGAAAACTCCTTTTTCAAGTTTTGAAAAGAATTTAAAAAATTTGATCTAGCTCCCCAAGGTCTTGTTAAATGCATGTTATAGATTAACTGAGTGAATTTTTAGGTAAATCCTTATGCCAGAATTTTTTTCAGAAGGATTTTATTTTTGCAGATTTCGAGAAAAATGGGATTTTTGTAAAATATTCTGTAAACGTATTAAAAAAATTCAAATATTTTGTAAGTGCTCTTGAATTTTTAGATGCGACGCTTAAAATATAATAAATAAATGTGTATTTGCCAAGGCTAGCTTTGGATTATAAGATATTTTTAAATAAAAATTACCGAAAACGAGCTTTTCTATTAAACTCGATGAAACCACTATTTAGAATTTAAGAAAAATAATTCGATTAATTTTTATTTATTTAACCATTCAGTGCTCCTGTGATTAAAATAATCCATTGTGATATATCTTTGGTGCAATTATCTGCTTATTGCTCGCGAATATAAATTAAAACAACTTTTAAGCAATTTTGTTATAAAATTATTTTATGTATAAAAAATATTTATATTTTCCTAAATAAAATAAGAAGACCCACAAATGATCCAAAGCTAATAATAATATGAAATATAAAATTAATATAATAATATAATAATAAAGAAAAGCAATATTTATTGCAAGTTGTAAGTGATTACAGAAAACAATTTGAATCGCACACTAAATCATCCTTAACCCTACGATTCATAACCGGGTACCCGTGTACCTTTTTTGACTTTAAAGTGCTGCTGTGCCTATAATTTTTGAGATATGGACATAAAACTCCGAATCATGAGAGATTTTGGCTAAACTAAGATTTAAATACGAAAAAATTCAAAATATTTTCAATATTTTCTTTAAAAAATGATTTTAAATGTTTTACCCCCATAAACACACAACCGGGGTCCCCGGGTACCCTAATGCAATTCCTATGTAAATGCCTGACATGTAAATGAAAAAACGTTTTTTTGTGTTGTTTTTATTGGAAATAAATGTCTTTTTTTATATATATTATATTATAATTCATCCGAATCACTATCGTTGTTATTGTGGCAATTGTAGCATTTAGTAATTGTTATGGCGTGCTCATCGCATATCGGCGTGCTACATATGCTGCAATTTTTTCTAGTTTTTCTTCTGCGCTTATTTGGAAGAAGGTTGCACATGTAGCACACACCCGTATGTACTTTTCTGCCCCTTTGTCGTGCTGACGGAGATGTTGACGGACCTGCAGCACAAAGCACACTCTCCAACGGCCTTCCGATGATGCTTTCAATTGCATTTTTTGTTGAAAATTGGCGCACGCTTTGCACATTTGAAATTCTATTTTCTATAACAGGAATGCACAGGTTTTCTGCCAGTTGACGCAGGAAATTCTTCCTGCGCGTCGTGGTGTATCGTGCAGTTGGATTATTTCCATAATATATGATGTGTGATGCAAATGCGCTCACATCAATGATGTTATAGAAAAATGCCATCGGCCATCTTCTTGTTTGTCGCTGGGTCGTGTATTCTTGGAGCGTTTGGTCCATTACGTCCACCCCACCTTTTGTTTGGTTATAAAAATTTATAATTTCTGGTTTCCCATTCTCGTCAATTTGTGCACCATCATGCATACTAGAAAGAAGGATGACCGAGTTGGACTTCCGCTGCTTATATGAGAGCAGTGTTACGTTGTCGTAGAAGCCAAATAAACTTGAACCAACGTCTTTTTTTTTGTCTTCTTTCATCTCCGCAGGGATGTAAGCTTTGTTGCGGCGGAGTGTACCCACAATGCTGAGCTTTTCTACTTTTAGTTGCCTAACCAACGGCAGCGTCGTAAAAAAATTATCCATTGTTATATTTCGTCCGCTACCGTAGTATGGCCCAACTAAATCTCTCACCACTCTTTCGCCAACACCAACTTCACGACCAGTTTCTTGTTTGCCAGTATATATTTGGCCATGAAGTGGATATGAGTTTTTGGCATCGCAAATCCACCATACTTTTATGCCATATTTTGCTGGCTTCGAATTGGTTCTACCACGGTATGGATATAATTGTTCATCAATGGTCAAATATTCTGATGGCACATAATATCTGGCAAGATTTGCATTGAGCATTATCCAAATATCGCGAATTGGCGCCGCTTTGTCTTGACGCTGCTGCTCTACCCGTGTTCTGGGGTCGTCAAACCGCATAAAATGCAGCAAATCGAAAAACCTGTTTATTCCCATGGTGGCGCGGAATATTGGGTGAGCCTGTGACGTCCACAAATCTCTTGCGTTTTCGTCATTAGAATGATTTGTGCCAGCCATCAAAATCATTCTGCCTACTTGTGTCGCTTTAGGTACTTATATACGAACAGAAACCAGTTTTTTTTTCCAAATATCAAATTTGTACAGTTGAGAACGCAAAATATAATCAACAACAAAAATATTTACAGGAAAATATTATTTTATTTCAATAAACGCAAAACAACCTACTTCGGGTACCCGGGTACCTTGGTTATGAAATTAAAGGAGTTTTGCTGGTTATGAATCGTACGGTTAAATACACCAAAATAAATAGAATTAATTTTATATTTCATGTTCTTTTGAATAAATTGTCTTTTATTAGCCTTGGGTCCTTTGTAGATCTTCTTATCTTATTTATAAAAATATTGGTAGTTTTTATAATTTTATAACAAAATTGGTTAAAAGTTGTTTTAATTTATATTCCCGACCAATAAGTAGATAATTGCACCAAAGATATATCAGAATGGATTATTTTGATCCCAGGAGCACTAAAGCCTTATCCTCGACTCATCCTCGTCCACATCCATACAGCTCCTACAGAAGTCAGCTTTCGGGACAACTATGCGTTCGACCATCCGCCCTATTTCAAAGTGTCCAGTGAGTACTAAGTAGGCTTATTATCCCTTTACCATAACCAAGGAGTGGTTTCGTTCTCCTTGGATTAGCAAGCGCCATAGGATCAGCGATATTCTGCAAGAGGTCAGTTGTTTGTGCTTAATTCAAGATCCGCTGTATTTTCAGTTAGACTAGACAGCTCGGATGGAGGGATTCTACTATCAGTTTCCGTCGTCCTGCTCAAAGAATCTTACCCCTTCCGGGCACTCTCATCAGCCAGCTCGTTTCATTTGACAACACTATGTCCTGGAACCCATATAAGCCGCACAGTGTATTGCCGGATTTCGTCGAGCGCCCTGATACATTTCCCCATACACTTCGATCTAACTGTCCTCGATTTCAGAGCTTTGAGAGCAGCAAGACTGTCGACAAAAATATTAGTGGTCGTTGGATCCATATCCCGCTCCAGAATTAATTTCGCTAATCTCGGCCTGAATAACGTTACATTTTTTAGTTGCTCAGAGTAGACCCCCTGACCCTGTACATTCTACCATCTTCGAACCGTCTGTGATCCAGATGGTATTTGAATAGTAAAATTACCCCCAAGGTTCATCAGCGGTGGCATATAATCGGTTTCCCGATCAATTTGTGTCCCGCCCACTGTCCCTACAATTGTGCTGTAACCTCAAGAGCTTTGTTCCAGCTCATATGACTCCCTGAAATAGAGAGCCACTTTCACCGCCGTGCTCTTGATGAAAAAATCAATAGGCACGATGTTCAGCATCACCTACACTCCCGCCTGTGGTGTCGATCTAATGGCTCTGGTGGTGCCCAGACAGACCAATATCTTTGCCTTCACGAGTCTAGAAAGTCTGGCCCCTACGCTCATAGCTTTCCACCATACCAGATTAGCATATGTCAAAATAGGTCTCATTGCACTGTTCTGCAAGAAAATTGGCCCCGGCATTATTCCTGCTGATTCCTATGTTAAATGACCTCCTGAATCCGAATATCACATCCATTTTCCCCATACATACCTTTTTAGCGGGACGCGACCCAAAAAGTTGAGATTTGCTCTTAGGCAGCTCCAATTCTCGGACGAGGTCTTTCAATTCTGCCTGAGTAATTAAGTGAGGTTTTCGATTTACTAAATCAGCTGTACACTCATCATCATAATCGGGGTATGGTATAGGTTTTTGGAGCCACTGGGACTGGCAAAGATTTGTTTTGAGGAACTGGTCTTGTAGCTGAAGGTATATTAGGATATTGGATGTTGTGCCTTCTTTTCCTAGAGACACCGACGATAGAAGTCATACAAAAGTAAGTATCTGTAAGATGACAACTAATTTCGCACCAAACCATGGGTACGGCAAAAGGCATTGATTTACGGGTACTTTTCAACCATTTCGTCAAGCTACTGTAACAAGTAGTGCAACAGTACTTTGGAGCCCAATCCTTTTCTAGATGACCAACTTGGAAATTGATATATAAATGATAAGCAGTTTTTATATGCGGAGAAAGGGGTTTTCGTTGCGCTTTTAATGCTAAGTTTCCACAAACATAGCAGAAGCTATCTGGATGATATCTACACTCTCATGGCATAATAAAATTCGCGTACTGTTACTCACTTTTAAAAAACCGGGAAGAAATCACTTCTCTTTTCACGTTCGTCGGCACTTGTTGAATGACAAAAATCGATCAATGAACACCTATAAATATTATGCATTTTTCAATATTTTACTGACAGGTACTTATGAATTGGCGCATCTTTTTAGGGTGGCTATATACCTGTTTCAGCACGTGTGCGTTTCAAATTTTTCAAAACTTTAAAAATAATGACCACTCATACATTTGAGTTGAATTTATGTGAAAAATCATCGGTTACAAGTTGTCAACGGAAAAACACATATCAATAAAAAATGGACTTACCTTGCCTAGCAGTTTGGAAATTTTGGAAAAAAGACCAATTTTCAAAAAAAAAGAAAATAGTTTTCGTTTTTTAAAAATTCATAAAAAACAAAATAGCGACACGGATCACAGATTTGGTCTAAAAGTATTTACTTAACATATCTCGAATAAAATGAGCTTTATTTCATTGTAATCGGTGCACAGCTTTTAATTTTGTTCACAATTTACTGAGAAAACTCAATTGATAATTTGCCTCATTTAATGCAGTTTCACTTTTTTGCAAAATTAACTTTTTTCCTTTAAGGCTAAAATGTAAGACTTGCTTTGATCTGAAAATAAAAAACGTAGTTCTGGAAAATTGTTTTACTGACACCAAAATAGTTTGCTTTTCGAACTCAGTTAGTTTGGACGGGGCGAACAGAACAAGGTTTTGACAAAATTTTAATTGGTGAATTAGAAGCTTTGGATGACGATTTGCGCTGAGAAGTGAATTCTACTTATGATCCGAATTATTTCACGATAAGACTTACCTTAATTTCGAAGCTTCGAAAAATTTTTCTCCTGTCAGCACCGAATTCTTTGATTTTGAGATTCATCTCAAAATATAGTTTCCAAAATAAATATAGGCCCTTATTATGAGTTGCATTCTATCTTCGATCTTCGCTGGCTATCGAATATCGACTATCGAATGTTAAATTCGTATTATGAGCTGGCAGCACGGTCGAAAATTTCGTTATACAATGAATTTTCAATCCAACACAATTTTGCTTTCGATGCTGGATGGCAGTTTGTAAAACTTATTGAAAATATAAGTTGTAAATTATTTTAATTTCATGAGATCGATCTGCCTTGTGTACATTGTCGCAGCAGTTCATCTGTAGTAGACAGCAATTACATAAATGCCTCGTTGCAGTCGAAAATTTGCTATAAATCTGTAAACAAATGGTACTCTTGATAAAACCTCACATACTTACGTAGTAGAATCCATTTCCAAAAAGTAAGAAGCATCTCTCATGACGAAGCATTCATCTTCATCAGACGATCATAGAACCATAATTCCATTATTTTTTTTTTTAATAAATTTGTAAACAAATAATGTTTATTTATAGTGCCAGCTGATAAATATATACTATTGTGAATAATCCAATCGAGTGAAATTCACAGCATAATACCAAATGCAAATTCGTTCGATCAGTTAATTCGACCACAATCGAAAATCGAAAGTTGCTGATAATAGGCACCATAATTAAGTCAAGTCAACTTTATAGAAGAAGTTTGTCTTCTATGAAGATAAAATCGATTTAAAAGACATGTACGTCGTTGCATAATTCGTGGGATTTCCCTAATTATAAATATACGAATACACTTTTATGGCACTTATAGTTGCCAAACTGAGTTTTTTCCGTTTTAAACAAAAAAAAATTTAATTAGAAACATTGAGTTTTTTTTTCTAAACCCGTATAACTCCCAATGCTTTAGTGGTAACTAGCAGATTCCAGCCCTCGAAATTCGAGTGCAAATTCAGGAAATTTTATTTTTCAATTCATAAAGACCCTAAAGGTATGCTAATCAATTATAGCCAATTCATAAATCAACACGAAAAACAAACTCATTTTTATTACAAACACATTAACAAATTTACTAAACACACACATAGCATTGTATAATTTTATGTATGTGTTAGTAGCAACTTTAAATGCAATTTACTCAAAACAAAGGAAAAAATTAAAAAATCTGTAAATCTGCAAATCGGCCAAAAAGAAATACCTTTCAAATAATATACGTTTGATCAAAATCAGGATAAAACGGTAGAACAAAACATCAGTCACAAGAAATCACCTAGCCTATTAGTATTATAGATAAGCTCGTAATTAAAAACATCTCATTAAAATTTTTATTAATATTCAAAATGTTAACCATGGTTACTGTATACATTATTATATAAGAAAATAAGGGACTTCCTTGCGATTATTACCTGCAGATATGTTGAAGTCTATACTGAATACTCTTAGGGTTAAAGGGTTAAAATATGTGGATAAAAGTTATCTCACTTAATTTAGTTCAACATCCGTGATATACCGAGTAAATACGATAATCTGAGGGCAAATCGTCGCATTCGATATCGAGCGCCCCGGTAGGTGAGTAGGTAGCATGCTCGCCTAACATGCGGGGGTCGTGGGTTCGATTCCCACCAGAGGCTTTGGTCTGTCGCTGCAAAAAAAAAAAAAAAAAAAAAAAAAAACTAGCCAAATTAGAATCTGCAGACAAGCCACTCGGCTTCGCGGAACTAGGCTTAAAAAAAAAAAGTAAAATCAATCGAAATTCCATATTTTGGTTTATTATTTAAAGAAGACGGACGATCGCCAAACATCGTTTCACTTTTACTATTAACTATGGACCATAACTCGTTAGCTGTGACAGAGTAAAATTACTCTTAGTATATTATTTTGGCAAAAAAAAAAAAAAAATAATTTCGATCGAAAAATTTCGATAGCGAATGCGACGATTCGACCCCTGGTCGTTTAAGTTAAAGTCAAAGCGCCATCACACTCAATGGTCAGATCCTGTTCATCTGGCGCTCGACTTATAACTAATGAAGTCACACGAGTTTAAATACTCTCACTCTAATGGTACTCTCTATATGTTATGACAAATATTTACTTTGCATCAAAGGTAAAACATCCGTATGTTCTCTTTTTTCTACATCGTATTGTCGCGACAATATTTGCAAATTAATATTTACGAAAAGAAAACTCACTTATACTTGTTAATCTACAATATTAATAGGCAAGGCGATTCCTTTTGACCTCGTCTATAATTTTAGTTATCAACCGTTGTTGAAAAAAATTATGCCATTTGAAAAGTATTAATTTACAGATGTGCACCATCTGGTAAATTTTTTTTGACTAATAATCATTTAAAGTTGCTACTAACACATACATAAAACACAGAATTAATTCAAAACTATACAATGCAGTGTGTGTGTTTATTAATTGTGTTGAATTGTGAATTGGTTAAAATTGATTAGCATACCTTTAGGCTTTTATAAGATTATTTATTAACAAACCCATTTATATATCCTGTGAGTGTTCAGCACATATTTATAATGAAATTTTATGAATTTAATTTAAAAATTCACTATTTAATAAATTTTATTTAAAAAATTCATACATTTTTTATGTATACAGATAAAAAAAAAATATTGAAAGAAAAAAATTTGCCAGAATTTAAACTCGAATTTCTAGTGCTGGGCTCTAATAGTAATAATTATTATCCTGCTGTTCTTGTTTTACTGGTACACAGAGAAAATGTTATATGTATCGTCCATTTTTATAACCTTTACCACTATGTGGTCAGGGTATAATGAATGAGTTTGTATTGATGTTGAACTGTTTCGTAACTGCATGCCACATATTAATAACGGTGCCCCTTAAATTTGGATATTGCTAATTTTGTTATATACTCAAAATATTTTTTCATTAAAATTAACTGACAATTTATTTTAAAACAAATGCATGTACATATGTCTAAAACCCGGATTATCACATTTTTAGCTGAAGCCAAAGAATCTTTAAAAAAACATTAAAAAAATTCAACTGCAAAAATATTGAAAAAATCGTTTTTATTTACTGATAGAAAATAAACTGAAAACCAACTTTAAAGAAAAGAAGTAAGAGTGTTAAATTCGGCTGGGCCGAATCTTTGATACACTCCACCTGCCTCTTAAACTCAATATTACAACCAACCACTTTAAAACTGTTGTCGGTACTGAAATTTAAATTTCGAATACCAATTAATTTTAAAGTTAAATGCTTTTCTTGTTGGCCTGTTTCTATTATAATTCCTTGTTATAAAAAACAATGATCGTGTCTTCTATAGAATGAATTCGTTACTATTTTAAAAAGGGCATTATTTTTTTTTTACTAGAGTAGAAAACCCCCAATGAAATTCATTATATAACGCAGCCAGCATTATACCACCCAAAGTTTGATCCGTATAAGAAAGTTTTGGGATAGTTGATGATAATAATAAAAAAAATCAACTGATTCTTGGCTAAAAATTTACAGATATTAATAGTAAAAAAAAACAAATTTTAAAATATTTTTGTCTGAATAAGCTGGTAATTTTTAATTTTTAGTTTTCCATTTTCCATTTTTCATTTTTCTTTTTTCATTATTAATTTTAATTTCCATTTTTCATTTTTCATTTTCCATTTTTCAAATTTAATTTTCCAAATTCCATTTATCATTTTTGATATTTAATTTTTATTTTTGATTTTTAATTTTTCATTTTCATTTAATTTATCAATTTTCATTTTCATTTTCCATTTTTTATTTTTGATTTTCAATTTTCATTTTCCATTATCCATTTATCATTTTTTGCTTTTCTTTTTTAATTTTTCATTTTTCATTTTCCAAATTCCATTTTTCATTTTTCATTTTTAGTTTTTCATTTTGCATTTTCCAATTTTCATTTTTCATTTTTAAATTTTCAATTTTCATTTTTCATTTTTCATTTTTAATTTTTAATTTTCCAATTTTAGTTTCTCATTTTTAAATTTTCAATTTTCGTTTTTCATTTTCCATTTTTCATATTTCATATTTAATTTTTAATTTTTCAATTTTCATTTTCCATTATCCATTTTTCATATTTCATTTTCCATTTTTCATTTTTCATTTTCCATTCGCCATTTTTCATTTTCTATTTTTCGTTTTTCATTTTCCATTTTCCGCTTTTCATTTCTTATTTTCTATTTTCCATTTTTCTTGTTTCTTTTTGCGTTTTTCATTTTCCATTCTCCATTTTTCAATTTTCAGTTTTTATTTTTCATTTTCAATTTTTTATTTTCCAGTTTTAATTTTCCATTTTTCATTTTTCATTTTCCATTTTTCATTTTCCATTTTCCATTTTTCATTACTCATTTTTCATTTTCCATTTTTCATTATTCATTTTCCATTTTCCATTTTTCATTTTCCATTTTTCATTATTCATTTTTCATTTTCCATTTTTCATTTTCCATTTTTCATTTTCCATTTTTCATTTTCCATTTTTCATTATTCATTATTCATTTTTCATTTTCCATTTTCCATTTATCGTTTTCATTTATTTTTCATATTGGCGATGTTTTTATTATAACGTGTTAACGTTGTGGCAATAATACTACCATAGCTCACGGTAGTTATGTTTGTTGGTATGATTGCATCATTTTTTTTTGTGGCTTTTTTGAACTGTGAATGTTGTTGTACAACTATTATGTTCAACCACTAAAATATACAACAAACACACTGGGTTTTATTTTTTTTAGATGTGTCTACATATTTTTGCTCGTATCTAAGCGCAATGACTCCCGATTTAGCCCATTTTCAACATAAACCTGCTGGGAGTTATGGCAAATAATATTTATGTAACCTTACCCAGCAAAATGGTTTTTTTATGAATGAGCGTGATTTCAAATGACGGACGGACATCGCTACATCGACTCGAGCTGTGATAAGGATCAATATATACTAGCAGATTCCAGCCCTCGAAATTCGAGTGCAAATTCTAGGAAGTTTTATTTTTTCATTAAATAAAGACTCTAGAGGTATGCTAATCACTTATAGCCAATTCGCAAATCAGCACAAAAAACAAACTCATTTTTATTACAAACACATTAACAAATTTAATAAACACACACATAGCATTGTGTAATTTTATGTATGTGTTAGTAGCAACTTTAAATGCAATTTTCTCAAAAAAAAGGAAAAAATTTAAAAATCTGTAAATCTGCAAAACGGCAAAAAAAATACCTTTCAAATAATATACGTTTGTTCAAAATCGGGATAAAAAGATAGAACAAAACATCGATGACAAGAAATCGCCTAGACTATTAATATTATAGATACTTTATGGGGTCGGAAATTAGTTTTTCGATGAGTTACAAATGGAATGACAAACCTATATATACCCTCTGCCATCTGCCTCTAAGGTGTGGAGGGTATAAAAACGACCTCGTTGGTCAAAATCATACACGTACATTGCATAAAGTTTGAGTTGAAATAAATTTATATTTTAACAAATACTAAAAAAAACAAGAATAAAAGAATGAATAACAATAAGTTTTGTAATTGAAAAAAAAAAAAAAAAAATAAATATATAAAAAAAAAAATTAAGTAAGAATACTATAGTCGGTCCAGACCGACTCTGCAATAGACTATGCGACTATGCGTTTAGATAATTGAATTTAGGTCCACCAATTGGTTATAAAAAATAAGCATAAACCAGATCTTGGTGGAATTTTTATTCATTAATTTGCCAGATCTGAAAAAGTTATTGAATAATCGTTGCCCTAGATATCTAAGGCGCCGCTGCTTCGGTCCTGGACATATGCACAAACATTGCACTGGCTCCTCATCGTCTACATCCATACAGCTCCGCATTATTACACAGTGTTCAGCGAGTACTCCTATAAGTAGGCTGATTGTCCCTTTACCAAAACTAAAGTGTGCTTTCATTCTCCTTGGATTAGGCAAGGGCTATAAAATGTGGGATATTCCACCTTGTGTCCACCTTGTCCTTAATTCAACTCTTCCTTAATGCCTCTTCAGTTAGATTCGACAGCTCGGATAGAGGGATTCTAATATCAGTGTCCATCGTCCCGCTCAAAGAGTCTGAGCTCTTCCGCGTACACTCGTCAGCCAGCTCGTTTCCTTTGACCCCACTATGTCCTGGAACCCATATTAGCCCCATCGGGAACTATTGACCCGATTCACATATCAAAATCAAATTAGTTTTTATGTACTGTGGAAGGTTTAATGAATAGTCTGGTTAGATTTGAATTAGTGGGCGTGGTCCCTATCATACATAGCTCCACGCAAAATGATTTATTGGAGAATGTAGGGACGGCCCCCAGGATTCTGAAACTGGCCCTTGCTCTTTTCATTAAATTTCCGATAACATTTTGACAAAGATGTGGCTCTATCTCACCGATGACGCCCCGTATCTCGATCTGAGCTCCGAAATAGCTTTAGGTTTATTCATATAGACCTGATATTTCAAAAAGCCGAAAAGAATGAAGGCGTTAAATTGCACGTTCTTGATAGCCTTTTATTGCGATTTTCGGACTTAGAGGGCTTCGACTAAGAACTGTTCTTTATGGTTTTTTTGGACTACTGATTAATGTACTATATGTAATAAACTCACATAAGTCCAATTTGACTGAGATCTATATGGTAAATTGGATCGTATGGCATTTTAAGCCGTTCTCATTGGAGTCATTTGTATGGGGATTAGCTTCGATTTTCAGCAATTTCAATTTCACCAAATTTCATAAAAGTTCATCAAAATATAGGCATATGTGGTACTTGTACATTGATTGCAATATTTACTTGGATAAACAGACGGACGGACAGGCAGTCGGACGACTGAGAAAGTGATTTTGCGTCGATCGGTGTAATAAAAGATGTATCTGGATCAAATTTTTTTGGTACATCGGCACAAACTTATTGAACCATGACCAACATATTGGTATACGAGTTACAAAGATGAAAAATAGCTTTCTTCGACTAAAATCCTAGTCTAAGAAAAAAGAAAAAAAACTATATATGGAATTGGAAAGGAGAAGAAGTTTCAATTTATTTTCAAGCACGTACATCTCAAAATATCGACCAATTATGGAAAAACCCCAAATACTCCATTGTTCCATGCAGTACAATTAAGTTGACATGTAACTGTAATTGTAGCCGTAATTTTTTCGAAAAAAATTTTAGTTTTCCTCAATTTCGGAGCTTTGAGAGCAGCACTGACTATCCAAAAAAATATTACTGGTCGTTGAATATGTAGAATCGGGAACTATTGAACCGATTCACATATCAAAATAAAATTATTTTTTATGAATTGTGGAAGGTTTAATGAATAGTCTGGTTAGGTTTGAATTAGTGGGTACCTATCATAAATAGCTCCACACAAAATGATTTATTGGGGAAAGTAGGAACGGCCCCCCAAGGTTCTGAAAACAGGCCCTTGCTCTTTTCATTAAATTTCCGATAAAATTTTGACAAAGATGTGGCTCTATCTTACAGATGGCGCCCTGTATCTCGGTCTGAGCTTTGAAATAGCTTGAGGTTTATTCACATAGACCAGATATTTCAAAAAACCGAAAAAAAAGAAATTGCACGGCGTTAAATTGTCCGATCTTGACGTCCATCGGAATTTCGGGTGATGGTTTTGTCTGGTAATCGTGGGCCAATAACGCAATTGATTCATGTGCGGTATGGCAGACGGGGCCGTTCTGCTGAAACAACATGTCGTTCAGACCCATACCATCCACTTGTGGCTACAAGAACTCTGTTACAAGAACTCCTGTAACAAATGGTATTCTCAGCCTTTATAGTGAATTTTTATCATGATTGCCGATTGCCGATTTGGTACTCTTTATATAGTTAATAGTAAACTTCTTCCGAAAAAAATAAAGCAAAAAAACTGCTCATATATTTTTGTTATTGCCATTTTCGGAGTTTGCGGAACAAAACAAATCAATAAGATAGCAAAGAAGAAAATCTATTGGATAAAAAAACATTTTTAAACGAAAATTCTTTTTACCTAATAATATTTTTCTAGCGGTAACTGATTAAGGCCCATTTATACGATACCACTCAGCCGTATGATTTTTCGAAATAAAAATCCGATGAAATTCATCGAACCGTCATAAAGTCGCACCGACATTATTTCTTCATAATTAGGCCATTTACACCATCACACTCGAGTCTTATGAAAACAGCTGTTTAGAAAAACATACAAATTTATTTTGAAATTTATAATTTATTTCTTTGTTTTTGTTTACCTTTTTTTTTAATATTACCAAAAAACAACTCTGGTCTGATGAAAATGAAAAGTTTTTAGAAATGTTTCTAAAACCATCGGACTTCGAAAATAAATTCCTTCATAATACTCGACTTTTTGACAGGTCGTGTTACAAAGTATGATAGTGTAAACTGGCCTGTATTAAACGTTACTTCATTTTACTCGTTAACTTTTCAAGTTATTCAAATAAACAAAAAAAATGTCGCATTTACGCAAATAATTTTAAGTAGCAGATCCCAGCCCTCGAAATTCGAGTTAATTTTTTCTAGGAAATTTTATTTATTCATTTAATAAATTATTTTATAAGAGCCTTAAGGTATGCTAATAAATTTTAGCCAATTCACAATTCATCACTAATTATTGTTGCCATCGTCATTATTTTTTTATGTCCAAAATTATTTTTGTCGTTATTGTCGTTATGGGTTTATGTCCAAAATTATTTTTCAATTCAACACAAGGCTTTTAGCAAACGCAATTTACTACAAAAAAATGTAAAAATATTAAAATTTGTAAATCTAGTGGACACCTAAAAAGAAATACCTTTCAGCTGAGGGATGTTTGGTCAATATAAGATTAAAACTGACAAACTTACATCGGTCACAAGAAATCGCTTTGCGTTTTAATATTAGAGATATGTACCTTAACATTTATTTTGTCGGAAATTATAAAAAAAAAAATTGCACCCATCAAGAATAATCGTATAGTATTTAAGTACAGGGTTTTTACGCAATAGTAAAAAAAACTTATTATCTTCCATGTTTGGTCTCTTTAATTTGAAAAAATATTCCCCTCAGCCACCAGAATATTTTAAAAAAATTTGTGAACTTTTTCCAAAACTTTTTTGGGAAGATACGAACATCCTTAACTTGCTTACTTATTATTTTTTAATATAACTCATATGCTTTTGGACCAGCTCATTTACAATTTTAAACTATTAATTTTTTTTTAGGTTTTTTCTCTGGTCTCAATAACAAACCCCACCGAATTTAGGTTGCATATCGTATTTTGAAAGTTTGCTCAATAATAATATACAAAGAAAAATAGTTGGTAATTAAGAATGTATACCTAATTTGTTAACTTGAAATGTTAACATTAAACATATCATGTTTATTTGTACAGGGAATTTTTATAATCATATTTATTTGTACAGGGAATTTTTATAATTGAATATATATTTTATTTCCTTAACTTTTTCTGTGAGCCTTAAGAAACACTTACTTTTATCGCTTATAAACATTCAGTAAATATGAAAAAATATTACAGCTTAAATGTTAAAGAAAACAAAAAAATCGTTAACATTAGTTTATTAATAAAGGGTTCTATATGAAATACAACAACCCATTACTACTAACAATAAATAATGATACCTAACAATCAACTCTAAGGATGTACAACAATATAATTAAACATAGAAAAATAATTTATCGAACAACCACAACTTGTCTTAGTTGAAAAAATAAATAGTTATATATTTATGTGATTTCTATAAATTTCAGTTATTTAGTATTTCAACAACAAAATTACTAAATTCTTAACATTAGTACAAGTTTTAACCTAAAACATGCTTGGCCAATCTGCAGCTCAACTACATTTACTTAACACCTTTACAAAGCCTTTGACAATTTCATATAATTTTCTTCTTAATTAATTAATCTTTTTCATACTGAATATTTAATAACTTTTAGTTAATGAAACTAACCTACATAACAGTTGATATTATGATAATGTATGTTAAATAGTCCATAAATGTTTAAATTGTGTATATTATTTGTAAATTGTATTTTATTTAAATGAATTTATTAATTAATTACAAAATGTCTAAAGCAGACTTAATGAAATTTGGTTATTCTGTATAAATATTTAATTACAATAAGTGTTATTTCATTTACATGTACAATATTATTAATTACTAACAATATTTAATTCATTTGTATTAGAGAGGTTTACGTATGGGCCATTCCATGCCAAATTTACAAGTCACTCAATCCGATTTTTTTTTTTTTCATTAAATAAAGACCATAAAGGTATACTAATCAATTATAGCCAATTCACAAACCAACACAAAAAACAAACTCATTTTTATTACAAACACATCAACAAATTTAATAAACACACACACATAGCATTGTATAATTTTATGTATGTGTTAGTAGCAACTTAAAATGCAATTTACACAAAATAAAGAAAAAACTTTAAAAATCTGTAAATCTGAAAAAACGGCTAAAAATAAATACCTTTCAATTAATATACATATGGTTAAAATCGGGATAAAACGGTGGAACAAAACATCGGTCACAAGAAATCGCCTAGCCTTTTAATATTAAAGATGAGATTTTACCATATTTTTTTAATATCATTAAATTTTCATTTATTTAGTTTTTAAAGTTTGTTAGAATCACTATTATTTTTAGCTGGTACAAACATTTTAAATTTTAAGTCTCCTAAGTTGTAATGCCAACTTTTTTTTAACAAAAAGCGCAAAATTAGAATGAAGCGAAAAGTGCTAAAAAGCGCTAACATTTGATATTACTTTTTAAGTGTACATCAATAAAAAAACAAGTAACAAAATTAAGGTTGGTCTAGATCCTATACCATGCATTTAAGGACCACGGTATGCTTGAAATGTTTTAAATAAAATTTTTTACCAGGTTGAAATTTTTTCATGCAATCGATGAATAACCTTATTTTGATGAATTCTGGTTAGTTTTAAAAAATCGGTAGAGCCGTTTTTTTTTTTAATTTTAAAATATAATTGTGGTGATTTTTTGTAAATGTTGTGATAAAAAAACGCTTGTTTGAGGCTGACTCACATGATATTACTTTCAAAATCCGACTTACACCATTTCGAAATTAATTAAGTATACATAATTCAATAGTTACAAATTAATTTTCATTTGTGCCATGAGTTTCTTACATAATACTTTGTGCACAGATAATTTATAATTATATATGTATTATAATTAGCAATATGCCAAAATTGACTTTTTGCGAAAAAGAACTTTTTTATTGTTGAAAATGGTTCTTTAGGGTATCAGAAGCAACGTTTGTCCCGCGACTTTTTTATAGTTCCGTTATTTACAAAATTACAGTTATTTTTAGGTTCTTGAAGAAAATCAAAATTTTGACCATTAAATTTCCAGAATTCGACCAAATGTTGTTTGGCAACTTTGTAGAAAATCATATGGCGAGTACTTTTGCAGAACATATGAACTCAAAATATTTGCAAATACAGGGCGTTTTGATGCACTTTTCAAAAAAAATGAATTTTACGCCATGTAGCGGCAATAATTTGTACTAACAAAATTCAACAATTAGAAAGGTAATTTAAATACCTTTCCAACAAAAAAAAAAAAACAACTTCAAAATCAGATGAAAAATAAGCGAATGAGAAAGAAAAGATCTATAAGGTAATGAAATAGTACCAAATTTATATTAAAATATGTGTAACTTTTATTAAATTGCTCATTAAAGTTTACATTTTAGTTTTGCGAAAAAAAATTTAGTTATTTTACTAGAATTGTATTTAACAGAAATCTTTATTATTTATACTTTTAAAAACATCAATTTATTTTATTATTTAAATTTTTAGAGATCTACATAAGAGTGCAAATTCTTTAGCTTTTCTTTGTGTTGGGACTCTAAATCCAAATTTTCTGTTTGCCAAACTTTTTCACCGTGATATTTATAATTTAAACCTCTCAACATGTTTATTTGCTTTTTAAGAATTTTTATCCGATTACTCTGTACATCGACATAAGATAGTTCATTTAATAAATTAAATAATTCCACAGGCTCATTCTCCATCTCTTCCAATCTCTTTATTCGTTCCTTAGCATTCCATTTTTTATTTTCCTGAAAAACCTTTTTCATTATTTTCACACCATTTTCCATATCTTTCTTCGTTGGATAGAACTGCAAAATATCGAAAAGGAAGTGAATGCATTTGTTTTGCCGGGCCTTTACTTGCTGACATCTGGTGTATATTTCTTTATGAGGTGCCATATCCTCGTTCCTCTTCGCCATCGCAAACACTCTCTCCACATTGATATTACTGTGGAATGAGTATACATCATCTACAGGTCTATCGATATATCTTTTTAACATTGAATCTTTCGCAGCCGCTAAAACCGTTTGGAAAATGTTAACATCTTTTTTCAAATTTACAGTAAGCAAATTAAGCTTGTCTGTGTTAAACGCAAATTGAAATTTGTGGGGAATTAAATTTAAGAACGATGTTTTATTTATTTCTTCGAACTCTAAATATTCAAATATTTGATACAGCACATCCTTGAAAGTAAGATGATCACAAGCAACAATTGATTTACAAGTGCTAATATGTTTTAGTGGTTCAATGCAAGCTGCGTGGATAAGTACACAGACTTCAAGTTGATACAGAAAATTGGTGTCTGTAATATAATCATGAATCATTTTCGCATCAGTGTACGCTTCAGGATATTTTTGCACAAACTGAAATAGCAAATCTTTCAATTGCAATATTTGCCAAGCTAAATCAGATAAAAACATGAACCTGTGGCCTGCCAAATCACCAATGCTTTTTGGGTGGGAAATTTCCATTTCGGTCTGAAAGTTTCTGAAATCAGCGGATATAGGGTATTAAGCAGCATTTTTTAAATTCATAACTTTTGCAATGTTTTTGATTTTGGAAACGAACTCATTGCAAGTATTACTGAGTGCTTCAATGGTGTGTTTGGAAACATTGTTAGAGGCATGTACAAAGCAGCCCTTTAATTGCAATTCTTTAAGCACTGCCAATTCACTTTCGTTCGCGAGTTTCAGTCTCTCTGCACTAAGCAATTTATTAAAGGCAGCGGAAGTTGCAGCACTGTCAGCAAGGCATGCCTCTATTTTCATCAAAAATTGTTTTTTTTAATTTCCTGCAGAATGCAAGAGTTTGTCCATTCTATTTAAACAGCTGAGCAACACCTGCAACTGATAATGTGTTCCTTTTGTATGTACTTTTTCAATTCCGATTAAAATTTCATGGAATTCGTTCTCCATTATGGCCGTTAAAAAAAAGCTTGAAGTTTATGCACTCCCATAGTTGTCTCGTCATGATGGAGAGTAAAGTTGTTACCATTTTTCAGTATTTGTTCTAGCATTTTAGCTGTTGATAATTCAACCAAATAATTAAACTTATCCTTTAATCGAAAAATTGTTCTAAGGGAAGTACTTCTGTTAAAAAGCCGCATTACTTCCACGATTTTAGTATAACTGACTGGCATTTCCAACATTTCGTAATCAAATTTCCGTAGCACTGTTCTTCCTTCAAGAGGACCTTCTACTTCGTTTAAAAATTCAAAAATTTTATCTTTATCGTAAGTACACAGCGCATTTATATTTTTAACCATAAAAAGTTTAAAAAAGTCAAACACATCACTATTTTTCAAACCATTTGTCCATTTTAAATGACTGTAAGTATCTTTATATAAACAATTTAAAGAAGCTTTACAAATTTGATACATTTTTAAACAATTTTTAAAGAAAACAGAATTGGAAAAAAATTAAAAAACCACTTTCTTTTTACTTGACTTTCAGTTAATCAATTAAAAATAAGTTATAAAAGATAATAACAAATTATTATCGTTGCACCTATGCAATAATTAGCATGCAATTCTGATATTATTGATCACACTAATAAAAATGCTCTTATCAATTATTTGTATATTCTAAGAGAGTAAATAGGAGTAAATCAGTAAAAAATGTTCTAAATAAAAGCATTGATACAAAGAAAAACAATAAAAAAAACAATAACTTAAAAAACTTGTAACGGACTATTTACAATGAAATAATTTGAGGAAGACAAGGTAATGACAACTTTTGAATGTTATCAATTTTATTGAATTATTGAAAGTGAAGTAAACGACTGTTGACGTTTATTTTTTCGTCTATTTTTGATGTGTAAACATCTATACGCGCAGGGGGGTAAATTTCTATTTCACAATACAATCACAAAAACAGCGTAACTCATATCGGTGTGAGCTGAAGCAGATAACGCTGTGTGACTTATGATTGTATTGGTGAAAAAATTATGATATAAAATTGTTTTTTTATGCCACTTTTTTAAAAGCGTCATCTATGTATCACTTATATACGTTTATATTAGGATATTTTTAACGTTTTACAGCAAACGGTTGTTGAATTAGCTGAAACAGTTTTCGCTATAAGTGATACATAGATGACGCTTTCTGTTTGATTTTAAAAAATGACTTAAAAAAATCTTTAATTACTAGATGTTTACACATCTTCTCTGTGATCGGACTCACATGATTTTTTTTTATTTAGTAAATCATTTTAGAACAAATAATAAGAGATTGATAACACAACCCCACAAAAAAAAAAAAAAAAAAAATAAGACCCAGAAACTAATCCATATGTATTTTGACCTTCTGAATTCGATTCCGTCATTAGAAATGAATTCATATCTACTGCCGCTTTATCACAATAGTAAATGAAATATAAGTATATATCACATGGAAAGGAATTTTGTTTCCCAAAGTGAAAACAGTGTCTATGTTCTTAATAAATAAAGTATAACTAATTTCAGTAGCATAAATTTACGTTTTTTTAAAAATTCACCCTGTTTTTTTAATCAATTAATAAAATTTGTCGAAAATAGGCTGTACTGTTTGTAATACGGCACAAATTCGGCTGAATATTATGCCTTGGGAGAAAACATAGTTGTTGATGACTAAAATAGCTAAAATTCTGCGGTGGTGCTTGAAGATAACACTCCTACTTCAAAAGTTATAAGTGAATGAAGGTCAAAAACCCCATTTTTTTCATTTTTTCGCCTTTTTTTTACATTTTCCTAAATGTTAGAAGTAGTATTTTCTTACTTCCAAGTTTTGTTGTTGCCACTTTGTTTTTTTCAGTGTATTATTCCAACAAAAACCAAAAATAGAAGATTGCTACCCAAACTAACTATTCAACACATAAAAACATTGATTTTATAGCTATTAACATAAATAATGCGTTAAATTCATAAAAAGTCAAAAAATCCAAGTTTTAAGGGTCACCCTAAATATCCGTTTTAGGACAAGTGAGGGGCATTATAAGAAGCAAGTAGGGTACCTGACTCTACCCCCGAAACATATAAAATCATTCGGGATTCATAGCTTGAAAATGAAAAAGTTGATTTTTTTGGCATATTGCTAATTATAATAAACGAAAATTTAAGTTTAACTTTCAAGTACGTTTGTTACACAATTTGTGAAAAATGGTATTTATATGAATTTCATATATGTTGACTGTTGTATTCCTGAACGGCTCTCAGTATATTATTAGCATAATTAGAATTCGTTGGTTTCACCTTATATTTGGACCATGAAAACTTGAAATCCGATTAAACAGACTCCATAGCTTGTTCACTGTAATATCCGAGTCCTCTTTGCATTTTTTTTTTTACAGAAATAAGGCACATGAAAAACTACTGCGTGAACTTTTGGAGTAATGCTGATGTTTAAGTCAGTGTAGCTTTGGTGAAAATTGTCGATATAAGTTTCAAAGTGATGATATAATTTCAAAGCGAAGCATGAATCTACCACGTAGCGAAAGTTATCAAAGCATTTTGCATACTTCAAACAATCAATATTTTTATTGGCTCTTAAGTAATATACTTTATTTAATAGAGTTTTGCAGGCATTACCAGCAAATGACGGACAACCGTTGAATATGTTTCTTGAAACATTACATTTCTTTGCCCAATCCAAACTTTCAGTTCCACATACTTTTAGCATGTGTGTGAAGATGTGATTAACCACGCCAATCATTAAGTGAAGCTCTGAAGGAGATATAATATTAATGATTTCTTCATTATCATTCAGTGAACAAATTGGATGTTGAATGCAGCAATCATATTTTTTTCCATCATTTTTATTGCTGCCACTTTTAGACCACATTTCACACTTCAGCCGACAATCACCAATAGTTCTGATCTGACCACAGGAATTTAAATTGTCTTTTTTTGCATTACACCATGTGCAGGGGTAGGTACTCGAGTGACTCATCAATCCAACTAGTATATTTGCCAACTTTAAGTCGGTGGCAATAGTCGCAGACGTAAAACTCGTTATATCAAGGATCGACCATATGTTTCTAATATTTGCGTAATTTTCTTCAACATTTGCAACTAATCCTATAATAAAAAGTTTCTTAACACCTGAATCTTTGAAACGTTTGCAGCAATACCATCACTGTAAGTCTGTCGAACTGCATTACTGGTGCTATCAATACTAATGTTCTTTGACTGAAGACATAAGCATATCTTCAGAAAACTATCACCGCCATCAATGCCGACCTTAAGGTGAATATCGTCGCACAGTGGCGCCATTTGAGTTTTTTCGTTGCAAAAATCATATCTTTTGAACCGAATAACATAATTGAACAGTTTAAACAGCATATGATAGATAACTGTTCAGCCTATGAAATGAGCGTTTGGAAAGGCTGCTACGCTTTGTAGGCGCCTACTTATGGATTATCAAAGTTAAAATTTGTAGAAAAATCAATTTTATGGTAACTAAAAAAAATTATTTTTACATTTTTAGATTGTTTTTATTTTTTTTCTTTAGGGTTTTATGTTTTGAATTATTACCCAACAAATTAAAAAAAAAATTACTTCTTTTTTAAATTTATTTTTTTAATTTTCTGTAAACTATTCATCACAATTCGTAAGAGAAGGTATATCTAAAAGACTCATCATTTCTAAATTATAATTATTTTCTAACTCTATTTGTGACGTCACATGCCGCAGGGAAGAAATAAGTGGATCGGAAGATGCTGCCAACATGTTGAAGAGGTCCTCATTTTGCCTTACCCTTGACGCTTTGAACGTATTCTGCAATCTATATTTTTTATAAAATTTGTTAAGAGACTCCTGTGCTTCTTCAGAAAGCTCTCCAATTGGCAAAGACTGGTACTCAATTATATTTTTGCCATGCGCCAATATTTTATGGATACATTTCTGCTAAAAGAGATGTAGTTTTCGATGCATATTCTCCATATTTTGTAGAATTGACATTTTCTTTGCAGTTTAAAACATTCAAGATCGTTCCCAATCTTTTCACGATTTGATTGTCAATTCCAGTGATTCTAGTTACTGCCTCATCATTTTCAAAAAATCTACTAGAAGTGTTTCCATCGTTTGAGTCACCGTATCCGTGCTTGCGACAGTCTACTTTTAGTCCAACTTGTTTAAAAAAAGCATCCTCTATTTGCTTCTTTCTGATCTTTTCCTTATCCTTTATTGATGTATTTTCATCGAAGTTTTCCTCGTCTTGTGGTAGGGTATACGCCAGTTTTAGCAATAACTCCATACACCTTATCCTTGCGTGCAATGGTGACATTCCATATTCGTAATTCTCCTCGTTTGTAGAATCGTTTAAATTACCAAAGTTCTTCTGACTCTTTTTGCAAATCGGGCATGACAATGTTGAGGTTGTTCCTGTCAGTTCATTTACGACTTTTCCATCAACCATGGTCAGGTGAAACTCGTAATTGCATTCAATATATTTTCCTTCTCCAATTTGTAGCTTTGTAGGCTTAATCTTGCTTATTTGTTCTTCAATGTCCTTCACCGTGGTCCTTATGAGTTCTGCCAATTCCCTTGCAAACGGAAACAGTATTGGTCGGCAATAATGCACTGATGACGGACGTGGATTTTTCCAGTGTAGGGAAACATCAGATTTTAGCCGCAAAGGAACAACAGATGCCACAAACATATTTCCGTCCGATATTGTAGCGTCATCGGAAGATATCCTTTGCTTATAAACGCTTTGTCCGGATGATCCACCGCAGCCCCATTTGCTGATCAATGTCAGTTTCTCAGGAAGAATTTTCACCTCATTTTCAGGAAGACTCTCCAACGACCGTTTTGCTGTATGGCCCATGAGATCTTGCAGATTGGCTTTCACAGAGACTTCCGTAAGCTCCGTATGCAGTGGTCGTGAATTTATTTTGGGTTGCGTAATATGCTTGTATCCTGGTAAAACGTCAGCCCTGTGTCGCATCAAGGATGCCCGTAGTATCTCATATTTTTCTTTGGAAAGTTGTAAGTCCATAAACAAGGCCAAGGCTTCTTCGGAACCATACTTTTTAATGTATGCGTTTGTGGGCGTGGGAATGCTTTCCTTAATCCTTTTTAGTCGCAGTGGGCTTTCGTCAGCAACAGATTTTGTAATCTGCGACCTAACGCTTTCACTATCCTTTGTATATTTAATAGACAGCGCATCCGATAAATGCTTCGTGGTCAAGTCATTGGTGGCATCGGCAAGTTTCCTCTTTCTTGTGAAAATGGAACACTCCTCAATACTTTTTTTTGGCCTTCCTTTTGCTCCTCTGGTTGATGTGGTGGGTTTATCTACTGCCAATATATCCAGGATGGTGTCTTCATTAAGCCAGTCCTCGTATTTGGAGTTGAAATTCTGAATGGTTCGATTAGATTTTACCCATTTTGCCTTAATATTTGCATATATCAGATAAAAATTATTTTTTATAATTTCGCTTCTCTCAATATTTCTGTATAAGCTATCAAGTTCTTCTAAAGCAGCTTCCGTGAAAAACTTTGGTGTGGTTGACCTTCTAAACAGTTCAAACAATTTTAAATTGTTTAACGCCATGGTTTCAGTACTTGTTGCGCCAACTTTCAGTCGTAGACTAATCCAGGCATTATGATTATTTTGCAATATATAGGGTTATGCTACCATGCCTAAAAATTTACCTGTTCCCTGCATGCATATGGATTTATGCTGAATTATGCAATTTTAATATTATGCTCGTGTCTAAATAAGATTTGTGCCTACCTGGAGGGACCATAAGTCAATATTGTTCTTGACCATTTGTACTCCAAAGTAATTTTTAAGTGAGGTGCGTACCTGCGAATTTCAATGAGTAGTTTTTTGTGCATCCTGTGTCTGTAACAGAATATTGGGAGTAGACTTTGGCAGAGGCTCATAGGTAGACAACTGACTTAAAATGCAATTTTCAAACTATTAGATTAAACTACTGTCAGTCAAAACATGTGAGGGATGCACGCCATACAATTTCTGCAACCATGTCTTTTTAAACTTTTTTACCTCTAGAAGCCAAACGGGCACGTACGGGCAGATAAAACCTTTTGAATTATGTAAAGAAATTATCAAAGAACATGTTTTGCAAATATGACAAATATAGAAAAATATGGATTTTTTTATTTTCCGTCAAAGTTGAAAAATAGTGAAAAAACGGATAGTTTTTAAATAGTGATTTACCAGGAGAAACACAAAGCAAACAGTTAATTTTTTTTTTTATCATTATACATTTAATAAATACATCAATCAATACAAACAAAAAATAAGGCGATTTGTTACCTATTTTTCGTGATATTACACCTGAAATCGCAACAAATTGACTAAAAATTGTGTGTTTTTTTTGAAAACCGAAAGTCGGTCAACTTTGAACGGTTATATCTTCTAAACTAAAAATGTGATATTATTAAGAGTAGCATATTTGAAATCGTTAGAAAGTTTCCTATAACATGGGTTTATTCAAAACTTCGTCGGCGCACATGAAAATTTTGATTTTTGCAACCTCGTTTGCTCTACGGGCGCCACTGTGCGTCGTTGGTATCTCGTTGTTATACCCTATACCACTATGTGGTTTGGGTATAATGACTTTGTGCTGCTGTTTGTAACAACCAAAAATATTTGACCTAGACCCATCTTTAATTATACCGATCGAATCAGAATCACTTTCTGAGTTGATTTAACAATGTCCGTCCGTCCGTCCGTCCGTCCGTCCGTCCGTCCGTCCGTCCGTCTGTGTGTCCATGTAAAGCTTGTAATCAAACTGCAGGTCGCAAATATGAATATATTTTGATGAAATTTGGTATATAAGCTTTTATCGGCCATGGGATGAACGCTGTTGAAATTGGTGAGAATCGGTCCATGTTCAGACCTAGCCCCCATACAAATTACCCATATGAAATCGACATAAATTGCCATAAGATCCAAATTGTCATATAGATCTTACTCAAATTGGGTTTGTATGCGTTCATTACATCCACTAATGAGTAGTCCAAAAATGATCCCTTTGACCCCATATAGAGCTGCTTCCCGATCTTCAGTTAAATCTATTAAAAAACAAAAATATTGCACTGATTCTTCTCAAATTTTGTTTGTACATATTTTTGCAAAATACAAGAGACTTTACCAAACATGATCAGGATCGGTCCATTTTTGGACCTAGTCCCTTTATAGATATAGCATCCGATATGAACTTTTTCATATCTGCAGCCAAAAAAATTAATAAAAATCGCACTCAAATTTGGTTTATGCTTATTTTCTATATCGAAGTAGTTGGACCGAATGATAGGGTCTCTAAACCATGGTATAGGGTATCATATAGTCGGTCTAGACCGACTATAATTTTCTTACTTGTTTTTTTATTTCTTCAATGAAACCAATCAAGTTATTACAGAAAACTAAACACTGATCAATGTTTTCTGTTTTGCCCTTCATATTTTTAACAAAAGTGCTGGATTGAACGCTGAAATATTTATCTAACTTGTGATTTATACTTCTCAATTTTTCTTGCAAATGAAGTTCGAATAATTTTCTGTTGTTAGTTGCAACTCTCAATCCAGAAGTAAGGCCATTAACTGCTCTCATTGATAATTAAAAATTGCATTGCAAGTTGCTTATGTTTTCAGCTGATATCGGCAACCGAAGTTTGGTATTTTGACGCAATTCTTGGTAATCAGGAACAGGTGTAGTTAAGGGTTTACCTCGGCTTTGAGATCGAGCTAATTCACTTTCCTTGCAGTCGTTTTTTGAATCTTTAACGTCCTTAATGAGTTCACAAATAAGGTGCTCCTTATCCTTTTCCGTAAATACTTCATCAATATGTTCCTTAATAGTTTTGGGAAATGAAGCGAAAATGCTCTCGTGGCTATTACCTCTCTTCAAAACAGACAAACATTTGGAGCATATGTTTTTTTTATCAACGCTTTTCGCATTCGTCGATTTAGTTGTAAAATTACAGTTTCCTGGCGACCGAGCAATTTCACATAGCTTACAGTTACAATTTTCATTGGAATTTGATCTTAATGATTTTGAAAGATTTTGAAAGATTCGCTTGAATTTATCTGAACTGGTATTTTTGATGAAACCATATACATAAATTAATTTGACAAGTAGAACAAATAGCGTTTGGGAGACGTTCGTCTTCAGCATCGTAGTCGATTGATTTTTAAATTTTCTCTCTGAGTTTACCACTAATGCTGAATAAATTCTTTTTCTTTTTAAGGCAAAGTCAACAAATTTTAGACCGATTTTCTGAATGCGTAAACTTGTGATCTTTACTAAAATTTAATTTACTCATTGTATCAAAAATGTCATGTTCCACTTCTAAATGCATAAAATGCACATGTGCCGATACTGTGTAAAACGGTTAGGTAAAAAGTAAAAGCCGTAAGAGGAAGAAAATATTTTTTATTTCATTTCATTGACATTCCTGGCATGGTTGTATTTCACAATAAAAGTTTTAACAACAAAAAACGGCTCTACCGATTTTTTTAAAGCTCACCAGAATTCATCAAAATAAAGTTATTCTTCGATTGCATCCAAAAATTCCAACCTGGTAAAAATTTCTATTTAAAACATTTCAAGCACACCGTGGGACCCTATCTCTTAGGTCCAACTAATTAAATATAGAATATAAGCATAAATCAAACTTGAGTGCCATTGTTATTAATTTTTTTGACTTCGTGACTGAGTGGAAAAATGGACCGAAGACGACCATATTTAGGAAGTTCACTTATATTTTTTTTAATTTATAAAAAGCAAATTTGAGGCAAAGCTATGTAATAGTTTGGTTTTTTTTTTATAGATTTAAGTGAAGATCGGGAAACAGCTTTATCTGGGTGCTATGACTAAGAATTGTCTTACAGGGTTTATTTTTGGACTACTGATTAATGGAAGTAATAAATGTACACAAACCCAATTTGTTAGAGATCCATATAGTAATTTGGATATTATGGCATGTGATTGGGGAGTAATATTTCACCCTTTCAGAAGTCTTATCCCCACATATTGGCTCATCTTAATATCTGTTGCTATTACTTTTGATCAGGAGTCATTCTCTGTCATGTTAAAAATAATATTTTCAAACGTTCTTTATAGCTTGCTCAAAATTTTCAATAATTTCAAGTTTTTATTACACCCTACATCACATTATGACTTTGTGATGATGTTTGTAACTTTCAAAAATATTTGACCTAGACCCACCTTTTATTAACGATGTCCATGTAAACCTTTTAATCAAACTAAAGGCCGCAAATATGAATATATATTGATGAAATTTAGTATATAAACTCCTATAGGCCATAGGATAAACGATATTGGTGAAAATCGGTTCATGTTCAGACATAGTCCCCATACAAATGACTCCTATGGGATCGTTTTAAATAAGATCGAAATTATCAAACAGATCTTGTTCAAATTTGCTTTGTATGTTTTTACACCCAATATTCAGTAATCCAAAAATAAATCCTGTAGGACAATTCTTTGCCATAGTCCACTTATAAAGTTGCTGCCTAAAGTCTATAAGTTAACAAAAATATTGCACAGATTTTTCTCAAATTTGGTTTGTATGTGGTTTTGCAAAAAATAAGTGACCGTACCAAATTTGGTCAAGATCGGTCCATGTGTCGAGCTAGTCCCCGCGTATATATAGCATTCGATATGAACTTTTTTATATCTGCAAACAATGAAATTAATAGCAATGCCATTCAAAATTGATTTATACCTTTTTTTTCTATATCCAAATAGTTGGGCTTAAAACCCTTTCTCTAAAGACATACTATAAGGTACCGCATAGTCTGTCTAGAGCATTATAACTTTCTAACTTGTTCTTTTTAACTTTTAATAGTTTTTATTTATATATATATATATATATATATATATATATATATATATATATATATATATATATATATATATATATATTCCCTTCGATCCTATAAGGAGCATAGGGCCTCAACAAACTTCCTCCATTCAGATCTATCAATCGCTATGTTTTTTACTTCGCTCCAGCTTTTACGCATTTTTCTTATCTCGGAGTCGATTTGTCTTCGCCAC
Source organism: Cordilura impudica (assembly GCA_963682025.1). Lineage (NCBI taxonomy): Eukaryota > Metazoa > Arthropoda > Insecta > Diptera > Scathophagidae > Cordilura > Cordilura impudica. The sequence continues at coordinate 296,108,524 of OY821517.1, forward strand.
GTGTGAGCTGGTCGCCCTGTTCTACAACTTCCCTGAGGGTTCCATTCAATAGCATTTCGGGCAATATCGGACGGTTGTTTGCGGAGTGTATGTCCGATCCAATTCCACTTTCTTCTCTGTATTTCTACGCGCACCTGTCTTTGCATTGTTTCGCGCCACAGGTTGATGTTCGAAATAGTTCGTGGCCAGAAGATTTGCAGAATTCTTCGAAGACATTTGTTAACGAAAACTTGCAAGGATTTAATGTCTCGGGAGGCAGCGTTCCAAGTTTCGCATCCATATAACAACGTTGATTTTACGTTGGAGTTGAATATATTAATTTTAATACGACGTGATATTGTGGACGATTTCCACACTTTATTGAGCAGACCAAAGGATTGTGTGCCCTTTTTTATTCGACTAGCAATATCTTCGCTAGATCCTCCAGTTCGATTGATAATGGCTCCAAGATAGCAGAATGTATCGACTTCTTCTAAAGTTTCATTATTTACCAGGAAGGAATTTACGTTTTCGGCGTTAATACGCATGACTTTTGTCTTTTTTATATTTATCTTGAGCCCCGCCTTCTCTGATATGTCTATAAGTCGTTTCAATTTTGTGGACATATCAGTGTGGCTGTGAGAAAGGAGGCATATGTCATCTGCGTATTCGAGGTCCTCTAATCGCTCGTTTAAACCCCATACGATTCCTCGGTTGCCCACCATTGCGTGCTGCATCGCAGTATCTAGCACGATATTAAAGAGCAGTGGTGACATTACACACCCTTGACGAACGCCTGTACCAACCTCAATCTTACGGCTAAGCATGCCATCGTGTAGAATTCGGCAACTTGCTCCTGTGTATAGGCATTTTATAAGTTGGATAAGTTTACGTGGGACGCCTTTACACTCAAGAGCATTCCAAATCACATCATGTGCCAGGGTGTCAAATGCCTTTTCAAAATCGATAAATATAAGGTAAAGAGGAGATCGCCATTCAACTGATTGCTCTACTATTACTCTTAGTGAGTTAGTGTAATCAACGCATGACTTTTTGGGGCAAAAACCAGCCTGTTGTCTTCTTAAATCTGGCATTAGAGAGTCCGATAACCTCTTAGTTATAACGTGGGCTAAAACTTTATTGATCATACTTAATAGTGTGATGCCCCGCCAGTTGTTGCGATTTGTTAAGTCGCCCTTCTTGGGGATCTTCACTATAATACCTTCTTTTAGCTCGTCTGGAATTATCTCTGATAACCAGATTTCCTCAATAATGGGAAAAATAAGTTCTGCGCTCGTTCTGGAGTTTAACTTAAGGAGCTCTGGAGATATGTTGTCGTTGCCCGGACTTTTGTTGTTTTTAAGCGCTTTTACGGCTTGTACAATCTCAGATATTACTGGAGGGGTAATACTGATATTTGATCGTGTGTTGTGATTGATGCAGCTACATATAGGTGCAGTTTCTTGTGGGCGTGGGGCGAACATTTGAGAGAAGTGTGTAGCCCAAAGTTCAAGCTGTTCATCTTTGGACGTGATTAGTGTGCCAGAGTTGTCTTTCACTGGTTTACCTGTGACTGAGTAGTTGTTACTTGATAACTTCTTGATGAGTCGGTACAAGTCACTGGTGCGGTTCGTCTCTGCCGCTGATTCAGCCTCTTCGGCTATGGCATTCGTCCATGCGCGTTTGTCTTTGCGGGCACTGCGTTTTACTTTACGATCTAGACTTGCATGTTGGTTTTGAAAAGTCAACTTTTCACTTCGCGTTTTTGCAGAGTTAAGTGCATCTTTAAGTTTCTTTCTTTCATTAATTATTGTCCATGTCTCTTCAGATAGCCATTCTTTACGTTTATTTTCTTTGAGACCTATATGTTCTGTGGCAGCATTCACTAGTATATTTTTTGTAACTTTCCAATCCCTTCGTTGATCTTGAGGTGTTGACGTCAACGATTCATTTATGGCATTAGAAAAGTTCGATGCGACGGATGGGATTTTCAGTCTACTAACATCGAATCTCTTAGATATACGTGGGTCGTTCTTTTTTATAGCCGCTATCTTTATGCGCACACTTGCGATGAGTAGATGATGGTCACTGGCTACATCAGCACCTCTTTTATTTCGCACATCCAACAAAGAACCACGCCATTTTCTAGATATAGCTATATGGTCTATTTGGTTCTCTGTAACATGGTCGGGTGATACCCATGTTATTTTGTGTATTGGTTTGTGTGGGAACAGTGTGCCCCCTATTACCAGATTATTTTCTGCGCACATATTCATAAATAATTCCCCGTTTTCGGATCTTTGGCCCAAGCAGTGTACACCCATGATACTTTCCAGGCCGGTGTTATCTGAGCCTATTTGAGCATTGAAGTCGCCCATTACTACCAGTATATCACCACGATTTGAAGATGTGATTGCTCGATCAAGAAGGCTATAGAATTCTTCTTTCACGTCAAAATCGGAGACTTCTGTAGGCGCATAACATTGGATGCATGTAAGGTTTCTGGCGCGTGTGCGTAATCTAATGGCGATTATGCGGTCAGAGTATGGTTTCCAGCTAATAAGAGCTTTATGTGCTTCCCTGGAGAGAAGAAAACCAACACCAGATGATCTTTTTTCGTTGGCGGGTTTACCAGAATACAAAAGGTGAAGTCCGTTTGTTGTTGTAGTTTCTCCTGAATCAGGCCATCTCATTTCACTTATGCCCAAAAATAATAAGTTGTAATTCATAAATTCTTTGCTCAATTGAGCCAGGCGTGATGCCTCCATTAGCGTTCTAACATTCCGTGTTCCAAATCTTGTCCGGGTTTTCATGCTAAAGGTTGTCATCGGTAGATCATATCGTTTTATTTCATTTGTTGTGGTTTCGTTAATCAATTAGTTTTAGGATGAAGTAGCTGATTACACATATACTTAGTTTTTGGAATGCTGATCGACGATTTTGGGTATTTTTGACACGCTCCCAACCCCAACTCATTGATTATTTTATTTGTAAAACACGTCTATACGTAGGGAAAATCACGTCTGCTTTGTTTTTTTTTTATTTATATAAATTTTAAATATTTGAAATTTAAATTTTAGTACAACTTTCAATTTTATGTATGAAATTTATACAAAGTCCATGGGGACCTTACCGCTCAACGGCGTACTAGAAGTCCTTTAAGTAAAAAGTAAAATACTTTTAAAACTACAAATCAATCGGAAAGGGTATTAAAGCTTTCTTAACACTCCATTTATAGAAGTCATAAAATTTAAGGTCAATCCTACCAGTACTTTTAAAGTGGCGCTTGATTTAAAATGTAAAAAGTCCACACGGACCTTACCGCATGTCGGAGTGTTAAAAAGTTGTAAATTAAGGTAAATTCTATACATCGTGCAGTGGCGCCTGTATAATAGGTGAGGTTGCAAAAATTTCATGTGCCCCTAAAAAATATTGAATAAACCTACTTTACCGAAAATTATCGAACGATTTAAAATATGCTACTCTTATTACAATCAGATTTTTGGTTCAGAAGATATAGCCCTTCAAAGATGACTGATTTTCAGTGTTAAAAAAACAGAGCGTTTTTAGGAAATTTGCTGCGATTTCAGATGTAGTATCTCGAAAACTAGTGAACGGATCGTCATTCTTTTTGATTTTGTTGATATACCCATTTATTAAGAGAAGTATAATAAAAAATTTTACTGTTTGCTTACTGGTTGTCCAGGTAAATCTATATTTACCAACTATCAATTTTTTAATATTTCTCAATTTTGATGGGGAAAAAAACTATAAATTTCTATATTTGCCATATTTTCAAAATAAATTCTTTGATTATTCCTTTACCTAATGCAAGAATTTCCAGCTGCCCGTCCTTGTCCCATTTTTTGCTAGAGGTAAAATTTTTTAAAAAAGACATGGTTCCAGATATGTGTTGCATGCATTATTGAGCAATTTATGACATATAACCGTGAAAACCCATTCTATTGTTATTGTTTCGTTCGTTATTGTTAAGATAGATGATTTTGGTTTTTCATTCTGTAATGCTTACCTGATTGTTATGGAATGAATATGAATATGGAATCTCACCATTGCACGCAAGAATAAGGTGTATACGTTTCCACAAGAGGGGGAACACTTTGATGAAAATACATCAAAAAAAGATAAGGAAATGATCAGAAAGAATAGAATATAGGATGCGTTTATGCGTTTTTCAAATAAGTTGTAATAAAAGTAGACTTCCCCAAGTACGGATAAGGAAACTGAAGCGATGAAACTCTTTGAGAAGATTTTTTGAAAATGATGAGGCTGTAACGGGTATCACTGGAATAAACAATCAAATCTTTAAGAGGTTGGGACGATCTTGAGTATTTTAAACTGCAGGGAAAAAAATTGATTCTGAAAAATATGGAGAACATGCTTCGAAAACTGCATCAGTTTTAGCAGAATTATATCCACAGAAAAAGTTCATAAAATATAGTCGCATAGCAAAGGTATAATATCATATCAGAATATCAGACTTTGCCAATTGGAGAGCTTTCTGAAGAAGTACTGGAGTCCCTAAACAAATGTTATAAAAAAAAATAGATTGATGAACACTTTCATATCATCAAGGGTGAGACAAAATGAGGACCTCTTCAACATGTTAGCAGCATCGTCCGATCCACTTATTATATCACGCGGCATTTAAAGTCACGATTACCACTATGGAACAAATTCAGGTTAGCAAAAGTTAGGTCGATTCTGAGAGTGAGGGGTGAAAATAGAGGCTAAATTAGAAGACCCGTATCGCGGCGTTTGTTTATGTTAGTTCGAATTTTTTTTGAAACGACCTTCGAACTTTGCAGTCAAATGCCGATTTTCAGCATATTGTTTATATGGTTTTTTGGCTATAACTCGTCGACTAATTGATATTTTTTCAATCTTTAAAAGCAAATTATTGCTAGAGACCTGTTCAACAATTAAAATTTTTAAAAAAATTGATTTAGAAAATTTTTGTGGTGCTTATGAAGCAAAATGTTGGAAAAATTATTTTCTTTTCATGCTTTTTGAAAATATTTTCCACAAAACTAAGTCTTTTTTGCTTTCTGATTGAACTCGCATTGCCACATTTTTCATCGCTTGCTATGAAACGTCCACAAACATTACAAAAATGGTGTAAACGTTTTAAAAATCAAAAATTTAAAAAAACTATTTTATTTTACTTCCTATAAAATGTATTTCTCCACAATTTTCAAGTTTCTTAACCCATAAGTAGGCATCTTAAAGGCGTGGAGCCCTTTTCAGAAACTCATTTCATAGGCTGATCAATTATCTATCATATGCCCTTTAATTTTTTTGATTATCTTATTTAATTTAAAAATTATGATATTTGCAACGAAAAAGCTCAAATGGCGCCACTGTGTATCGGCAGAATGAAATTTTTATACAAATGTAATGAATTTAGCAAAGATTGAAGAACTAGAGTAGGGACGTCGTTTCAAAGAGTATTCACTTTAGAAATGGATTCTTCTTATTCAGGGAGACATTTATCTTGCATTTTACATATCCCCACACTTTTTCAAGAACGTACAAGTTCGGACTGTGAGGTGACCCATGCAACATATTGAGTGCAATATTTCGTACGAAGTTATTGATTACTTCTCCTATCAATTTATCATCTGAGGGGAATGCGTGATTATTTAAAAAAATCCAAATAATGATTCTGGTTCATGAAACCAGTGATCGGCGCTAAATCACTCAAGCCATTGCGAGAAATTTATCCCTGGAATACAACAGGGATAAATTGTGTTTTGTAATGATAAATTCTTTAGAAAACAAATGTTTACTATATCATTGCTTTAGTGTTCTCTCATAAGAGACTAAATGCAATAAGCATTTGCTATTTGCATTTTATCTTGTCTTGCTGCATTTCGTCTCTTATGCTAGAATGCGAAAGTATTGAATTTTTTACGGACTGTTTTAATCTTTCAATCTTTGATGAGAAGATTAAATTTGTGCTCGTTTGTCAGCGAGTTTTTTCGCATTGTGATCTTATTCTAAATATTTCGTGCTTCAAATCCTGCAAAAATATTTATTTTTAAAATCTATAAAAAAACTGTCTTACGAAATTTTATAAATGAAATAATAAATTTGATGAAATAATTAAATAGTCGAGCTATCTACCTCTACGTATTACCTTATTAACTATATACCTACTAATTATTTAATTAGCATTGGAAGATTCGAATAAATATAACATTTATAATATTAATAGGCTAGGCGATTTATTTTGACCGATGTTTTGTTCTACCGTTTTATCCCGATTTCGACCAAACGTCTATTATTTGAAAGGTATTTCTTTTTAGCCGTTTTGCATATTTACATATTTTTGAATTTCTTATTTTATTTTGAATAAATTGCATTTGAAGTTGCTACTAACACATACATAAAACAAGTAAGAAAATTATAGTCGGTCTAGACCGACTATACGATACCCTATACCATGCGTTTAGAAACCCTATCTCTTAGGCCCAACTAACTGGACATAGAAAATAAGCAAAAACCAAATTTGAGTGGGATTTTTAATTTTTTGGCTGCAGATATAAAAAAGTTCATATCGGGTGCTATATCTGTATGGGGACTAGGCCCAAAAATGGACCGATCCTGACCATGTTTGGTAAAGTCTCTTGTATTTTGCAAAAATATATACAAACAAAATTTGAGAAGAATCAGTGCAATATTTTTGTTTTTTGATAGATTTAAGTGAAGATCGGGAAGCAGCTCTATATGGGGCCTATGACTAAGAGTTGTCGAATAGGGATCATTTTTGGACTACTGATTAACGGATGTAATATATATATGCAAACCCAATTTGACTACGATTTGTATGATAGTTTGGATCTTATGGCAATATATGTTGATTTCATAGGGGTCATTTGTATGGGGGCTAGGTCTGAACATGGACCGATTCTCACCAATTTCAATAGCGTTCATTCCATGGCCGATGAAAGATTAAATACGAGGTTTTATCAAAATATATTCATATTTGCGACCTGCAGTTTTATTACAAACTTTACATGGACACACAGACGGACGGACATCGTTAAATCGAATCAGATAGTGATTCGTTGTTACAAACAGCAGCACAAAGTCATTATACCCAAACCACATAGTGGTATAGGCTATAATTATACATATGCTCTGTGTGTTTTATTAAATTTGTTAATGTGTTTGTTTATGAATTTGTTATTTTCATTCACAATAATAATAAACCATAAAAGGTTTGGTTTGTGAATTGGCTAAGTTGAAAAATAAAGCTGCCTAGAAATTGTAATCGAACTTCGAGCGCTGGAATCTGCTAGTCTTAATTATTGTTAAATTAAAAGAAGTAAGTGTATAAAATTCGAATCTTTGATTCGAGAGAACAAAAAGGCTACATTTCAGATTGTAATGGCTAAATTTTTTACAATGATATTTAAAATTAATAAGATAATAAAAATTGTAGGTATTTCTTTAATTGAGGACAATCGTTGAATGTAATGAACCTAAATGTAAATACATACGATTACATTGTTGCTTGTACGAGTATGTTTATCAGTGATGCGTACACATTTTTATACCCTGTGCCACTATATGGTTTGGGTATAATAACTTTGTGGTGCTGTTTGCAACTACCAAAAATATTTGACATAAACCCATCTGTTATTATACCGATCGACTTAGAATCACTTTCTGAGTCGATTTAGCGATGTCCGTCCGTCCGTCTGTGTGTCCATGTAATCAAACTACAGGTCGCAACTATGAATATATTTTGATGAAATTTGGCAAATAAGCTTCTGTCGGCCATGGGATGAACGCTTTTGAAATTGGTGAAATTCGGTCTATGTTGAGACCTTGTCCCCATACAAATGATCCCTATGAAATCGACATAAAGTGCCATAAGTTCCAAATTATCATATAGATGTCACTCAAATTGGGTTTGTATGTGTTTACTATATCCACTAATCAGTAGTCCAAAAATAACCCCTATAGGACAATCCATAGTCATAGGCCACATATAGAGCTGCTTCCCGATCTTCCCTTAAATATATAAAAAAAAAAAAATATTGCACAGATTTTTCTCAAATTTGGTTTGTAAATATTTTTTCAAAATATAAGTGACTTTACCATATATGATCAGGATCGGTCCATTTTTCGATCTAGTCCCCATACAAATATAGCACCCGATATGAACTTTTTCATATCTGCAGCCAAAAAAATTAATAACAATGCCACTCAAAGTTGGTTTATGCTTATTTTCTATATATAATTAGTTGAACGGAAGAGATAGGGTCGCTAAACCACGGTATAGGGTATCGTATGGTCGGGCTAGACCGACTATAGTTTCTTACTTGTTGTTTGTTGGTTGTTGCTTTTATTTTTTATTTTTTGTACATGTAAACATGCACACCTCAAGGTTCAGAAAATACACACATGAAACACACAATGTTCTGTTCAAAAGCAGCCAACACATATCTTTATTTTCATATCAATTATGTGCGTTTCTAAATTTTCTACGGTGCCACACACAATCATGACTGTGTTCGTTTTAATATTTCGTTATTTACACGAACATGTTTCTATCACGTACTTTTTGTTTCGATCACACATAAACCACACAGATTTGAGTGTTGCTTTATTTGAAGTTCGTGTTCTGGTACGTGTACTGAAAAGAAAACAGAACATGTACAATAAACAGGTTCGAGTTCAGTTATATTTTAAGTGGTGTTGTGGCTCGTGTACTAAGAAAAAACAGCACATGTACAATAAACAGGTTCGAGTTCAGTTATATTTGAAGTCGTGTTCTGGCTTGTGTACTAAGAAAAAATAGAACATGTACAGGTTCGAGTTCAGTTATATTTTAATTCATGTTCTGGCTCGTGTACTAATAAAAAATAGAACATGTACAATAAACAGGTTCGAGTTCAGTTATATTTTAAATTCGTGTTCTGGTTCTTGTACTGCGAAAAATTGAAACATCAATTCGCGATCTGATACACCCCGATAAAAACGACAACAATTGTTTCAACCAAATTTATTAAAATTTTATTGACCCTTTTTTATGACTTACGTTGCAAATTGTTTAGAATTGTCAAATATTTTAAAATTTTATTGGCCATTTTTTTGTGATTTACGTTGAAATTATTTACAATTGTTTTTATTGACTGGTTTTTATTTTAATAAAATATGTTAATAAATTACTTAAGACACAAAAACTATTTAGCATCATAAAAGTTACACTTGTTGGTTGTTAGGTTTTTTTTGCATTACCCACCCCTATTTTCGCAACCAATTAGTGTCATAGACGAAAAACCCAATTTTGCGGCATAAAAGACACACTTGTTGGTTGTTAGGATCTTTTGCAAACATTTTTTTTTTTTTGGTAACAAATAACTTTAGACAAAAAAAATTTTGCATCAGATAAAACACAATAACCCACCCTTAATTTGCGAACCAATTAGTGTCAATGCACAATCCTTTTCTCAATGATTTTTTGGGATTTTTTGCAGAAAAACACAATGAGTGTCAATAAAAAAAACCCAAAAAAATATTTTCATATATTATTGTCCCTTTTTTATGACTTACGTTACAATTGCACGCAATTGATTTTGCAATAAATAGCGAGTGCGTGCGTCATTTATTCATTAAAAGTGGTTCAGTTTTCATTAGATCGTGATCTATAAGTGTACTGTGTTATTGTGTAAATTGCAAATATTTTGTGAAAATTAAAAAAATTGGAAAGCAATAACAGAAATAAGTTTTGCTATAAAAAATACGCAACTTTTAATAGCGAAACGAAAAAATTTACACGTCTGATTGAAACCTGCAAGAAAGATTTAAGTGCAGTGTGCATTTTTGTGTCTTAAGTATTTTATTACCATCTTTTATTAAAATAAAAACCAGTCAATAAAAACAATTGTAAATAATTTCAAAGTAAATCACAAAAAATGGCCAATAAAATTTTAAAATATTTGACAATTGTAAACAATTTGCAACGTAAGTCATAAAAAAGGGTCAATAAAATTTTAATAAATTTGGTTGAAACAATTGTCGTCGTTTTTATCGGGGTGTATCAGATCGCGAATTGATGTTTCAATTTTTCGCAGTACACGAGCCAGAACACGAATTTAAAATATAACTGAACTCGAACCTGTTTATTGTACATGTTCTATTTTTTATTAGTACACGAGCCAGAACATGAATTAAAATATAACTGAACTCGAACCTGTACATGTTCTATTTTTTCTTAGTACACAAGCCAGAACACGACTTAAAATATAACTGAACTCGAACCTGTTTTTTTGTATATGTTCTGTTTTTTCTTAGTACACGAGCCACAACATGACTTAAAATATAACTGAACTCGAACCTGTTTATTGTACATGTTCTGTTTTCTTTTCAGTACACGTACCAGAACACGAACTTCAAATAAAGCAACACTCAAATGTGTGTGGTTTATGTGTGATCGAAACAAAAAGTACGTGATAGAAACATGTTCGTGTAAATAACGAAATATTAAAACGCACACAGTCATGATTGTGTTGGGCACCGTAGAAAATTTAGAAACGCTCATAATTGATATGAAAATAAAAATATGTGTGTGTTGGGCTAAGTTATGTTTGTTTACATATATGTACGAGTTTTTTATTCAGTGTGTGTTTTTTTCTGAACTCTGGCACATCTACAAAAACGAAAACAAAAAAAAAAGCAACAAGTAAACCATAAATGTATATCCATTGCTGCACATGTAATATTACGTATAAACATTTTTCACTATTTTAAGCTTGTAATATTAAATGTTATTCGAGTGCCTTTACACTTTCGTCAGTAGTTCCTCAGCTATTTGGTCTATAGGCTCCAAGTTCAATAACAACCGGCTTGAAATAATGATAACAATACAGTCCTAATTTTACCTAGTTAAATGGTTTATTTTGTGAGTGAGCGTGATTTGAACTGACAGATGGACATCATTATATCGACTCGACTTGTTATACGGATCAAGAATATATAAATTCTGAGATCGAAAATAATTTTTTATATGCTTGTAAAATGAAATCACAAACTTACATATTCTCTCTGCGTAGTGGTGTGGAGGGTATAAAAAAAAAAATAAAAAACATTCACATTTTTCTTACCATCTCCGGATTTCATTGAGATTCCACCTTTAAAATTTAAAGCTATTCAAAATTATCATCTATAAAAATATTATGTCTTAAAAATTTTAAATATTATCTTATACCTTACGAAATTTCAATCAAAATTTACGGTTTAACAAACTTCTATATCCGTAACTGAAGTCGAAAAATTAAAATTGTAAATATTTATGCCAATGCGAAAAAAAATAATCCTTAAAATATATTCATATTTATTTCATCTGGGAAGAATGCGATCTGAAATTTTCATTGAAATCTGATTCTGATGGGTTGATTGCCTCGTTAATTTTGCTTGGAATGAACTATAAGTAAAACTGTAAATAATTTTATTGTGGTCAAATTTAAATCAACAGCGGATACCACCCTTTTTTTTCGATATTTTAAAATGATTTTGTAACATACGTTTCCTGTTTATTGTAACTAATACGTACTACATGTACGTGGACAAAGTTTTTAGAAAATAATATTAAAAAACAAAATAATAAACCTGATGTATTTAAACTACCTTAAACTGAGTTTAAATTAAAAGAAAAAAACAAGTAATAAAAAAATATATTGAAAAACTGTTGAAAAAGTGTTTTAATTAGTGGATGTTATATTCAGTACGAATTTTACAGGTGGATCAGCATTTTAAAAGATAAGCACCATCGGAAGATATTAACGTTCGCATAGAAAGTGAAAACGATAATAAATTAAATACCACTCTAAGTTGTTTTTGTGTGGCCACTAATATTGAAATTTAAACAACGCAGAGGGAAGTTTTTGATTTTAAGGGACTTTATAATGATTTATTTTATTTATATTTATTCCAAGTATTTACCACTTAATCTCATGAACTGCCCCATTCGCATTGAGCAACTTGTAATAGACGAACACAATCTGATTTGACCAAATTCACAACAAGAGTGTTTTTTCACGATTATTTGGCTTATCTATAGACATTGAAGCATGGCCAGTTGATCCCCATTATTATACCCTATACCACTATGTGATTTGGGTATAATGACTTTGTGCTGCTGTTTTTAACTACCAAAAATATTTGACCTAGACCCATCTTATATTATACCGATCGAATCAGAATCACTAACTGATTCGATTTAACGATATCCGTCCGTCCGTTCGTCCTTCTGTGTGTCCATGTAAACCTTGTAATCAAACTGCAAGTCGCAAATATGAATATATTTTGATGAAATTTGGTATATAAGCCTTTATCGGATGAACGCTATTGAAATTGGTGAGAATCGGTCCATGGCCAGACCTAGCCCCCATACAAATGACCCCTATGAAATCGACATAAATTGCTATAAGATCCAAATTGTCATATAAATCTTACTTATGCGTTTATTACATCCATTAATGAGTAGTCCAAAAATAATACCTATGGGACAACTCTTAGTCATAGGCCGCATACAGAGCTGCTTCCCGATCTTCACTCAAATCTATCAAAAAACAAATATATTGCACTGATTCTTCTCAAATTTTGTTTGTATATGAATATTTTTGCAAAATACAAGCGACTTTACCAAACATAGTCAGAATCGGTCCATTTTTGGACCTAGTCCCCATAAAGATATAGCATCCGATATGAACTCTTTTCTATCCGCAGCCAAAAAAATTAATAAAAATCCCACTCAAATTTGGTTTATGCTTATTTTCTATATCCAGTTAATTGGGCCTATGAGATAGGGTCTCTAAACGCATGGTATAGGGTATCATACAGTCGGTCTAGACCGACTATAATTTTCTTACTTGTTTCTTTATTTTGGTGTTATCATAGTGGATCCATTTTTCATCATAATTGAGTGTACGGTGCATAAACCCTGTTTGTTTATGGCTGCCAAGCAGCATTCCACATGTGGAAAATCGGTATTCACCGTTTGTCGGCATCGGTTTATATGGAACCCAATTTCCTTGTTTTTGAATCATTCCCATTCATTTTAAACGATGCAGAATTGGTTGTTGTGTTAGTCCTAATGCAAGTGCAAGTTCTTCTTTTGCTTGGAATCGATCTAGATTCAATAATCCTTTCGTTTCCGCGTCTTCGTACATTTTTGGTCTTCCGTAACGTTTTTTGTCTGCTCTTGTAGTCTTAAAACCGCTCGCAACAACTTCTCTCACATAAGGCAGCCTCAGCATATCCTTCCACAAGAAATCGATACACCTCACCTGCAGATTTCCTCAAATTGAAGAAGTAAATCAAAAGTGTTCGCAAATGGCTCTTATTTGGTTCAAAACTCGACATTTACGTACGAAAATATATGATTCTAATAAGAAAACATATTCACCAATATTTCAAGTTTATATTGTTATATTGTTGACAGATGTTTGACCTCACCCCAATGGCATTTTAGATCTGAAAAATTTGAACAATACTTACTGATGGCGCGATACTTTGTCTAACGGCGGCATGTTGTTTGTATACCCGATATGATATAGAGAAGGTACTCAGCGGGTTTCGTGTGAAAGGTTTTAGTAATATTAATTTTTTAAATTTTTTTGACGTTTGTAACAGGGTTTTGTTGAAGGCTGGGGTAACTAGTCGCTGCCAGGGTCTATCCAAGGACCCCTAAAACTTTAAGCAATCATAACGCAGTTAATTTAGCCTTCTCAGGGTGGCTTACAGAACTTATTTTATTAGTAAATTTTATAAATATATTTTAATAATGACACAATCGGCAAATGGTTCTTCGAAAAGACAGTTGTTCCACTTTAGAACAATTCGGTTGGCAAATATATTTTCTGTGTATAGCAGTCGGTTGTATCGGTTCGACTGCTTTTATCGGTGGTCGTCGTGTATATCGGTGGTAGACGGTTGTGCCGGTGTTCGGCTAATCGCTCGGTGGTCGGATGCTTCGCTCGATTGAGTTTGCTGCTCGATAGTTGTTGGTTGTGTCGTCAAACTCGGCGTTGCTGGTCGACAGTGTTGAGATCTCGTTGGGCTGAGGCTCGGTGGTGCTGATCGGCAGCTTCGTCGCCAATATCGATATGAAAAATAAGAGCAGAAGATTAAATGAGAACAGTCAGCCAAGGCCGCTGTATAAATGAGAACAGTAATCCGAGGCCGCTGTATAAATGAGAAGATTCAGCCGAGGCCGCTGTATAAATGAGAACACACAGCCGAGGGCGCTGTATAATTAAGAACAGTTAGCCCAGGCCGCTGTATAAATGAGAACAGTCAGCCGAGGCCGCTGTATAAATGAGAACAGATGATGGCCGGGACCGATCACCCTTAAAATAAAATGTGTGTTAGGATCTATTTTACTGGGTATTAAATTGTCCAGACACAGAGCTTCGTCATTAACTCGACTTAACTCGGAGTCCCGTCATTAACTCGGCTAGACTGACTTTATCTATACCAACCTTGCTTACTTATCTGAATTAATATACTGACTGAGTGAGAATCAATAATAATTATTACTTTAATGTAGTCTGGTTGGTATAAGTTCAGTCAACATTTGTGTTATTTATGTATATTTTGACGTCATTTAAGTTAAGTACGAGTAGTTGTAGACAGTTAGTGTTTGTGTGTTGTGACGTCATGTGAGCTATAGTACTATGTTGTGGTGTTGGTTATGTATGTTTTGTTTTGCAACGTTACACGTTATTTGTCACTTCCAATAAGTTCACATAATTTGTACGTTTGTATGTGGCTTATAGGAGACTGCTCCACTGGACCGATCGTCTTGATATTTTTCAAGTGGGAATGGATCCTCGCATATAAAGTGGATTTTTAACAACTAATTTTAACAAATACTATCTAAAGTACTACGACAGCAAGAGTGCTGAAGCTATGTACATGCACAATGTACATATTAAATTAACTTGAAGAGTTACGAAGAAAATGGGCGGGATCGGAACAATGGGTGTGGCACCCCCCATACAAAGTAAATATTTAAAGCCCTGGGTCTTTTGAGAGTTCATGTTATTGATGTGAATAGTCGGATAAAAAATGGGCAGGATCAGACTAATGGGCGTTTCACCCACATACAAAGTAAATATTTAATATCATATAACAGGGGTACTATAATAGAAAAAGCTATGGGACTCTGTCTGAGTTCATGAGTTATTAATGTTAGTAGTTGCCCAAAAAATGGGTGGGATCGGACCAATGGGCATGGCACCTATAAAGAAATACGAAGAGCTATGAAAATAAAAGTCTTTAAACTTTTGACAATTACATTAATAACCAATGTGAGCAGTAATGGAAAATATGGGCGGAATCGCCAATATCAAAAATCGTCAAAACCGAAAGTCGAGAATAACAATAGTCGCCAAAATCAAAAATCAGCGAAATCAAAAATCGAAAAAAACAAAAATCGCCAAAATCAAAAATCACGAAACACAAAAATCGTCAAAGTTAAAAATCGCCAAAACCGAAAATCGCGAATAAAAAACAGCAAAAAACAAAAATCGCCAAAACTGAAGATCGCGAATAACAAAATTTGCCGAAATCGAAAATCGCCAAAATAAAATATCGCAAAATACAAAATTCGCTAAAATCAAAAATAGCAAAAGAACAAAAATTGCCAAAACAAAAATCGCCATAACCGAAAATCGCGAGAGTCAAAGATCGTCTAAATCAAAAATTGCCAACCCAAAATCGCGAATAACAAAAATTGCAACAAAAAAACGCCAAAATTAAAATCACCAAAACAGAAAATCACGAATAACAAAAATCACTAAAATCAAAAAAAAAAAAAAAACAAAATCAAAAATCGCAAAAAACAAAAATAGCCAAAATCAAAATAGCGAAAAACAGTAATCGCCAAGTGAAAAATCGCCAAAACTCAAAAATCGCCAAAAAAAAATTGTCAAATTGTAAGTCGCAAAAACAAAAATCCACAAATCAAATATGGCCAAAATTTTCTACAAAATGTGTGTAGCGAAGCGCATCGGGTTACATGTAGTATATATAAACATGCATTTCATTCATTCTATATATCGTAATGGTAATCCAAGAGTTTTTGATAATTTTTTGAACCTATCGAATAGGAGGGACAGCGCTGTTGAAAAGCAACAACATAGCGAGCTCATTAGCTTTTTCGGTGCCTAAAATAATTTTGCATTCAGATACCATTTCATATTTATATATTTCGGGTGAATAATTTCAAGAAAAAAATATTATTTTCTGACCAAATACTTACAATTTTGCTTAGTACAAAGTGCTCCATAAAAAATGCGCTAAAAGCACTTTTTTTTAAATTGGGCGAAATAGAAAAAATGCGTATTAGTTTAAAACCATATATGACAATAATTAAATAAATTTATGAAGAATTAAAAATAAATCTCAAATGGTAACAATGACCTAGACAAAAATGCTAATACTGCGACAGGGAAGATATTCGGTTTGCAATTTAAAACTTTTTAAGGGCTGTATTTGAATGGTGGAAGAAAGGTATGAAATACGCGAATTGTTGAATTGGTGTTTTTATTGTGGAATTTAATCATATAAGTTTTGTGAGTATTTTCTGGTCACCTGAATGCTTTTTTATGTTCTACATCTAGATAAAAGCTCTAAAATCAAAAGCTTTGTGATTGTTCATTTGTGTGGTGGTTGATAGCATCTTTCTATTTTGTTTTGCCGTTACAGTAATTCATTTGTAGATTGTGATTTTAGGTTGAACATTTATTAAAGCGTATAATTATAAGATGGAAGATGTTTTTAGCTCTTAGTAATATTTAAGTTTTTAATGTGATGAGAAATCATCAATGGTTCTTGAGTTATAGCTGAAAAACTTAGCAAAAAATCATCAAGATAATGACAAATGAAAAAATCTAAAGGTCATAAAAAGAGTTTGGCCTTTTGAGGTTTTACTATATTGTCCTCGTGCTTTCACGCTGACTTTGAATTTTTCACCCCCCCAGAATGCCTGATGTATAGTGTAATGGGAAATTCATAAGTTTGTTAGTATGCTCGGCCTTTATCAATTGTCTATCTATGATAAAGGGTAAAATATGATAAGTCAATATTTAGAAATTTAATGTGCAAATAATCTCAGGTACCTTGGAAGTTGTCATTTTCAAAATTGGAGGGGAATGTGGAATACAACAGCGGTCAATTTGATGAAAGCCTTATTAATAACTAAAATACTAAATAAGGTCTGTTAAATATAATTACTGCTTATTATTTAAATTAAAGTTAGTTATCTAAAAATTTGAGTAGGATTCGAAAAAACTAAGTGTTATGCTACATATGTCGCATTCTAGGCTCTTTATCCAATTTTTGCAGTTTCATCATCGTTAAAGGAAATTTTAGAGAAGGAGCATTTGTATTTTTAATAGTCCGAATATCGGGGAAGATATCAGCATTATCTCAGTTATTTTGATAATCATTTTGAATTTAGTTTGTTGGTTAAATGACTTTCTTCGGATATAAGTAAAATTAAAGTTTTGTAATGTACAGCTTTTTATGGGAAAAAATTATTTTGGGGTACTATCGCATCTTTAGATTTTCGACAAGTAAAGTTTTCAAATAACATTTTTTATTTGAAGAAAATCTATAGTGGAGCAAATAGCAAATAGCTGATTTCCAAAAAAATTATTTGTATTCGTTTAAAAGAGGTAATTTTAAGGATATACCGGTTCAAAACTTCAAAATGCTGTAGTATATCAAAAAAACCATACAAAAAATTAAAAAAAAATATTTTTGCAAAAAAAAACAAGTAAGAAATTATAGTCGGTCTAGACCGACTATATGATACCCTATACCATGGTTTAGAGACCCTTTCTCTTCGGTCCAATTAATTCGATATAGAAAGTAAGCATAAACCAAATTTGAGTGCCATTGTTATTAATTTTTTTGGCTGCAGGTATGAAAAAGTTCATATCGAATGTTATTTTTATATGGGGACTAGGTCGAAATATGGATCGATCCTGACCATACTTGGTAAAGTCACTTATATTTGGAAAATATAAATACAAACCAAATTTGAGAAAAATCTTTGCAATATTTTCGTTTTTTGATGGATTTAACTAAAGATCGGGAAGCAGCTCTATATGGGGGGCTATGACTAAGAATTGTCCTATAGGGATTATTTTTGGACTACTGATTAATGGATATAATAATCACATACAAACCCAATTTGACTGAGATCTATATGATAATTTGGATCTTATGGCAATTTATTTCGATTCCATTTGTATGGTCATTTGTATGGGGATTAGGTCTGAGTATGGACCGAATTTCACCAATTTCCGACAAAGGCTCATATACCAAATTCCATCAGAATATATTATATTTGCGACCTGTATTTTAATTACAAGGTTTACATGGACACACAGACGGAAGGACGGACGGACGGACATCGCTAAATCGACTCAGAAAGTGATTCTGAGTCGATCGGTATAATAAATGATGGGTCTAGGTGAAATATTTTTGTAGTTACAAACAGCAGCACAAAGTCATTATACCTAAACCACATGATGGTGGTATAGGGTATAAAAAACAATTTTTTGAACAGAATACACTACGATTCCAAATAAAACAAGGAAGGAGATAGATTAGATTAGATTTATTCTTTATTCGTAAAAATTTTACAAGTAAATATAACAAAGTAATATTAAAATTTATAATAATAAAGAATTTATACGGCTTGATAGATTTACCGTCAGCCGGACGATCTGATATAAATATAAAAGAAGAAAAATATATAAAAATATAAAATTTGTACTTATTTATACCAACATACTGATTTCATTAATTCTGATTTAATAATTGTATTCTGTGATTAAAAACTGTCTATATTTTAAAGCATTTCGAACATAATTGTGTAAGGGATTCCAATCTTCAAATCTATTGCTGTTTATAATATCATAGATTTCATAATCTGTTAATCTTTTGTATCGGAGGAATCTACGTCTTATATGTTGTAGCATGGGACATCTTTCCAAGAAATGTTGAGTTGTTCCCTCTTCTTTTAAGTTGCACATTGAACAAATTCTGGATTGTTCGATAGGTTGTTCGATGCTATTTTTAGCTGATCACCACGGGTTTTCATAACCAACGAAATCTTTTGTTGGTTGTAGCTCTCACTACAATAAGTAATACCTTCAGAGAGGTCAAAAAATTTATAAATTCTTCGTTCACTTTATAATGTCCTCTCCATACGTCCTTGCTTAGGCTCATGTTGTCGGAATCTAATTCCGTATTCTTTTCTGACAAAAAATGTCGCCCTTTTTTGCCCTTTTATCGAAAAGTGTATTCTTTTATATATTCTGAATCAAGAACAACCTTATCTTATACATAAATCGAAAGGTCTCAAAGTCGAGCTTTCGTAAATCACAAAAATTTCAGCCATTGACTTCTTTTAGGTCATAGTGTGAGAATATTTCCCCATTGTTCCCCTTTTTTGAATATTTTCACTCTATGACTTCCAAGAGGATAATAATCAAAAATTTATTAATACAGCACTTTGGGACCTTTCGATTTATATATAATATCAAGTTGCTCTTAATTCAGAATATATAAAAACTTACACTTTTCCAAAAACTGATAAACATTTTGAAACATAGAGAGTCTTCACACCTGCGCTCCTGAAATAAATTTCATTTAGCATTTAAAGACACATCCCTTTTTCCAATAAAGTTTCATGATACGACTAACTTTCCGAAAAATCATTATCTCTGACTTTGTTAGATTAACTTTCATTTACCATATTTTGCAAGTTGTTAATCATGTCTTGTAGCATTATCTGCATACATTAGTACACGTTAGGGCGGGTCGATCTAAAAATCGCCCAATTGACAAGGAAAGTCGTATTCTAGGGATCAAAATAAGAAACTCTGTCTGTCTGTCTGTCTGTCTCACTTTTACCCATTTGAGTGCCCCAATCGAGTCCAAATATATGATCGGCTCCCACTTACTTTGGAGGGCCGCCCCACCCATGCCACAGCTCCTGGAACCCCCTTGGTGGTTCCCATACAAACATTCCAAAACATCACCATTTTTTGTTTAGAATTGGGCTGACTATGTTTGATTTAATATTAAAATTAACACTCATACGTATACGTATCTGCTAATAAATATTAATCATACGCCTTGACTATGTTATGTTATTCAAAAAGATCGATCGGATGAGAGCTAATAACTTTTAGATCACTCCGTGACTATGCGTGACTCTGCGTGACTACCGCAAAATTAATCTGTAGTCACAACAAGACTATGTGCCAAGTTTCAGATCAATTGCATGACGGGGAATGGGGTTGCCCCATTGCAGAAAGACAGACAGAGAGACAGGGCAAAATTTGGGACATCAGAATTCGTTTTAGAGGTATGGTGCCTTGGGCAAAGGTTCTTATTTAAATCCCTAGAATATAATTTTCCTTGTCGCCTAAGCGATTTTTTTGCCTTCCAGCAAATCGACCCGAGCTATTATACATATACAGTGTACTCTCTCCTTATGGACACCTCTCTTAAACGGACACCTCCCATAATCGGACCCTTTTTTCAGTACCCAAAAAATCCTTAGGATATTTTAAATTTTTCCCTCTTAAGCGGACAACCCTCCCATAACAGGACGCGGACACTTTTTGCCCACACCGAAGGGCGTTTTAGTTCCCCATAACCGGACAGCTTATAACACTGCAACAAGATAGGTTCACGATATTGCACAGCGTCAATATGGCTGGAGAAAAGGAACGCCTTTTTGTTATTGGGAAAGCTGCAAACCCTCGGGCGTTTTGCAACATTAATTTAAACAATTTATCAGCTACGTGGTGATCAAACAAAAAGGTTTGGATGACATCTGATTTGATGACTGATTTTCTAGTGCAGTTTAATAGAAAATGCAACGTCAGGAACGGAACGTTCTCATCCTCACGATCTCAAATCAAAAAAGTTACTTTTCTTCCATCAGCCCTGGGATCAAGGCGTTAACAAATTATTATTTTTAAAAAATATTTTGTTGCAGGTGGAAGATGCAAAATCTGCTTCGGATTTATCAAAATCAATAAATTTGTTATATGTTGTCTATTTCATACATAAAGCGTGGGAGCAAGTGAGTCAATAGACAGTAAAAGTTATTTCAGGAAAGTTGGTTTTGGGACAAAAGATATCCCCGATGACGATAGCGGTTGGACCGCAGAAGACGAGCTTCCACTATCAGCAATTACTCAGTTCACCAATGTTGTTAATCGAGTTCGGAGCCAAATCCAAGTTGACAACGAAGACTATATCAATTTACATAATGAAGTCTTCATTAATGATGAAGATGTGGAAAACATTAGTACTGAAATGTTAATTGCTTGCCAAGAAACGCTGACCAACTCGTCTGAAGATGAACTAGAAAGTGAAATTGACGACAAATTAAATTCTTATAAAGACTTTTTTAGCTTTAAGAAAGCCAAAAGCTTTATCTATACATCACACCGACCTTAAAAGTGTTAAATATCTTACTGACTAAATACACCTTCAATATATTGAGGTTAAAGGAAGAACTCGCCAAGCTAATATTTCTGACATTTTTAAATCCATTTGATTACCTTGCATAACTATTTTATTTATACTTCTCGAAAAAATGTTAATGGAAATTCTGTTTGCGGTGTTCCTTTGTCTGATATTTATATGTTCCTGTTTTGGCAATAAAACTAATTAGAGATAAATATATTACAAATTATTATTTGTCCTTTTTGCACTTCTCTCATAAGCGGGCACCTCTCATAAGCGGACGAATTTGTCAGTCCCTTAGGTGTCCGCTTAAGAGAGAGTACACTGATATACACACATGTTCTGTTGTGTGTAAACATTTCTCACGATGTTTGGGTTTTTATATGAAATCTTTTCGTGGTGTCTCTACATTTTCGTGACTCATTCCTCACCTACTTCGTCTAGAGAGTCCAAATGCAATACTAAATTTCTGTAGACTATGACGAACATTTTAAGACTTGCTTCAGAGAGCCGTAGTAAACGTAGTAAAATATAAAATTCTGGAATTCAAGTTTACTAGTATTTCTGGTTAACTCACGTCGTGTAACGTAGTTGTATAAATATCACTTTTAAATCTTCGCCAATTTTTCAATGACTACTGAAATTGGAGCGCAAAACTATTGAAAGGAGAGCCGTTATTTTGAAAATCTAAAAACCTCTTTTCGAGGTCTTTTTCAAAGACTTTCATTTGTTATTCCTATTTGTCAAATATTACATTAAGCACAATCTGTAACTACTACATACAAAAAAAAAGGAAAAAACAGAAACAACCCCTATAAAAAATAAAATAAAATCTATATTTAAATTAAAAATCTCGTACAATCAGAGTAAAATAGATAAAAGTTTTCTTTAGCAAGCTACTTTCAAAATCACAATAATGTAATAAAATCTCCACAAAGAATGTTACTGATTTGCATTTAATTTGATTTTATCCTCTTAAATTCTCTTACGCTGATTTTCATTCAACTGAATAACCGTTAATTGCCCCATAGGCGTTCATTGTATTTCGACAGTAATCAACTGGCAAAGTCAACAATTAAATGGCAAATTACCCACAGATAGCATCAGTTAACAATTGTATATTCCTTCCAAATGGTAACACACAATACTCACACATTTATTATATTACGAGTATCATTGCGAATCTATGTTGATATTTTAAAGATTTAAAAGTGAATTAATAAAATTTTTTTAGGTTCTTTATTCGTTTTCCTTATTGACGCTCTTAATCAAATTAGAATGGTGAGAGTTTTCAAGTTCACAAATACTGAATTTTTAGGTCTACATTCTTTTGAAATGCTTTCAATGAATTTACTAAAGCATTAAATTGAGGCAATGTGCTATTTTTTAATAGGTATTTTCTATTTATAGGGAATATTGTCATATGGAACGAGTATCGCATTCAATTCCTAATTCTTTGCCTGATATATAAGAAATCGTTTTGTTTAAAATTTCTTATCATTGTTTTGCATGAATATTGTTTTTATTTTTTTTGTATTGCCAGGAAATGAATAAATGTATGTTGTTGCTTCTATTGTATTTAACATTGTATTAGAAAATTAATGAAAGTGATGGAAGTTATGAACTCAAACTGTTCGAATCTCTAAACTAGTTTCAAATATTTGGGTATTTAAAAACCAATATTGAATTGTTCATTTTAAAACTTGTAATTTTTTTATGAATATAAAGTATTTTTCAAATTAAAAATAAATTTATATCTTATATTAATGAATGCAATTAATTTTTTTCTTAATTATTATCAATAAATGTAAGAACTATTTCATTATTAAATAAATTTATTCGGTTTAAAGCCGGATTGTGTAAAATGATAATAATACCGTAGATTATAGCAGTTCAAGAAACCTGGTATGATAAACTATGTATTTATTTGTACTCAATTGATGGTTTTGATCTCGTGCACTGTTATAGAGCATAGCTTTATGGAGGAACCTCAATATGTATAGACAAGAGCCTAAGATAGAGTGTTCCAGCTAAGGATGGAAATTTTTTTAGAGTTTATAAGTATATCGTTACCAGAAATTAAATTAAATCATAGTTCAGAAAAAAAACACACACTGATTAAAAAACTCGTACATATATGTAAACAAACACAGCTTAGACCAACAAATACATATTTTTATTTTCATATCAATTATGTGTGTTTATAAATTTTGTACGGTGCCAAACACCATCATGACTGTGTTTCGTTTTAATATTTCGTTATCTACACGAACGTTTTTCTGTCACGTGTTTTTTGTTTCGAACACATATAAACCACACAGATTCAAGTGTAGCTTTATATTAAGTTTGTTTTCTTGTACGTGTACTGCTAAAAAACAGAGCATGTTCTTCAACGCGTACATCTAAAAATTTAAACATTAAAATTTTAAAATTTAAACTCGCGATCGGAAAAATCTGAAATACCCCAATGAAAACGATAACAATTGTTTCAACCAAATTTATTAAAAAAAAATCTAAAATAATTCATTAGCAGTTATAAAAAAATAAAAATAAAAAGATAATAATAAAAATAAAAAAATAAAAATAAAAAGATGGTAATAAAATAGAAAACAGAGAAATTTTATATGTTGTTAATGATTTCATTTCATTTTGTTGCTCCGTTTTCGACACAACATCGTCAAATACAGGAAGATTTAAAGGAGCATGTACTCTACTGGAGAAAAGAATTGGGCGCGACATTTTATGTATGGGTTGTCGTCATCATGTATATGAAATTGTGTTGGAAGAATCTAACATTGGACCAAGTACAGACCCTGATATTGTTCTATTTAAAAAATTTAAGAACAATTGGCTTCAAATACGGCAGGAAGAGTATGAACCTGGAATAAATGATCCAAGAGTTAAAGAAATACTAAGTGATGAGTGCGATGAAATAATTATTTTTGCGAAGAAAAAAACTAATGGAAAAGTTACCGAGAAACGTTTATAAGGAATTTCTGGAACTTATTTTATTTTTTTTAGGCGGAACCCCACTTTGGGGAATATCAACGCTATATATTGCCTCAAAATTTTATTATTTCGGAATTAGTTTCCTGAACTGGGCCAATGTGAATCTAAAGGCTTAATTGAACTAGCAGGGTTCATAATAAAATGCTATGCAATTTTTTGGTTCGACGCAACAAAAGCTCGATTAGCTCCTTTAAACGATTTGAAATTTTTACGTAAGTTGGAAGCTTATAAGAGTTTAAACAAAAATATGGCAGATAAGGCAATTTCAAAAACTATAAATCATTTGTACTTCTTAAGCGAAGAGTGCGTTGGATTTGCTTTATTTGATTCTGGAATTTCTGCAGAAACCAAGGCTAAATTAGTGGACAAAATGGGCATTAATATTCCCGAACAATCAAAAGAAGATGAAAATGATGACGTTTTGAAGAAACTTCCATTAAAACAGGTAAATGTTAAGGATTTCATAAACAGAGATATTAATACCATTTTAGAGGAATTATTTTCTACAAATACGAAAAAACTGTTTAAACGATTCAATATATCTATGAAATTCTTAAAGGAGGACCCAAGAACATGAAAGGACTTAAAGGGTTACAAGGACGGAATACACATAGTTGAAAACATTAACATTATTAACGACTGTGCGGAAAGAAGTATAAAACTTATTCAAGAATACCATAAAAGAATAACAAAAGACGAGGAGCAGCGATAACATTTATTTAAAGTAATATTGATTTTAGTTAAGTGCTAAACCCAAAATTGTAAATTTTTTTTTCTTTTTTTAAGTTGTTCAACAATATAGGCAGCAATTCTCCAAAAATGCAACTCTTAAGAATTTATTTACGGAACTCAATTCATAAATTATATTACCACGTATTTCTTATGTACTTACTGTTGCAAACCATATTTACGTTTCTGAAACAAACTTGTATACAATAAAACAGAGATGACCCAAATGGTCAGATTAAGGGTGGTTAATCTTTCATTTTCATAAGGGCTAATGTTAAAAAAAAAATTACCAAGTGTCGAAAATCATAAATGAATACCACTTAATTGCCATTTTCTTTAGTATGTATTAAGTAGCCGAAGAAATTTATTAATTACACATAACTTACTTATCTGAAAATTTAAAATCAGTCTTATGTGGTATCAATTTATAGGTATGACCGTAGATATGTTTTTTTTTAAATATATAATAAAACTCATTGTCCAATTCTGAGAAAACAATTTAATTAAATTAGGCTTTCTTGTATGATTATTTATTAAAATTGTATAAATTGGGTAATTTTTGACCCCTAAGCTATAAAAGGGTTAATTGTTTTCGAGCAAAAAGTATCATAATAAGAAAAAAAAACATAAAACAACTTAATTACAAATTTTCATTAAATTAATCGTGCAAATATGATTTTTAGAAGTAATTTTTTGAAAAAATAAGTGAAATTTACCGAAAGTTGACCTTTGACCTTTGTGTGCCGCGGTTTAGAAATGTCCAATTTGGCTCAAACTTTCACAATATGCTTTTTATGTCAACGGAAAAAATATAGGGGGGGGGGGTGCACTTCTCGAAATTCAACATTTTATAAAATAGCTGCCACCCTAATGTACATACATACATATACTAAATAACAAAATAATATATGTACATTCTATACATGTATATTCTTAATAACCGCATGTTAGAAATAAATCGGTATATTATTTTATTTATATAAAATTCTCCAATATGTATGTATTTTGTTTTAGGGAAAATACATTTTTTTTGTATTAACAAACAGAGTGTCACAACATTTTGCTTAGATTTGCTATGCCACAGTAGATGGCGCCGCAATTTTTGCTCTATTTAGCTTTGTAATCGTTATTTCTATTTGAACACAAATGTCAACATTTTGAATTAGATATCAAACACAACAATGTTAAGAGAATACACAAGGCCTTTTATTTCATACGTTTTTCCATTAATCTTTTACAAATTTGACCATAAGTTTGGCATATTAACTTTTTGTTGTATTAACAAAATAGAGTTACCGAGTTCTCCAATGAGTTTTTTTTTACTTTCAAAACAGTTCTACATAGATATATAAAATTATTATTCTGCTTTAGCTACAAAATATTTTTACAAATTGTTTACCATTACTAAAGCATTACTATTGACATAAATACAAAATTGCACCTTTTAAATTTTCCATTCAAATTTAAGAAAATATCAATTTTAAAAATTGGAATTCAGATTTCCAGTTATAAATTAGAAAATATCAATTGAATTTCAGAAAATTATATTAAAACGTCGGAAATAATAACTTGAAATTTAGAAGACATCAATTGAATTTTAAAATATAAATTTTATTCTTTAAACACAAATTGAAATTCAGAAAACACCAAATATGTTTACATTTAAAAAATCAACTGAAATTAAAAAAAAAAAAATATTGCGATTGCGGAGACATTAATAGCATTAATTTAAATTCAATGAAGTTTCGAAAACCTAAAATGATATTTTAGAATTACGAACATAAAAATTGTTCTATAAATAAAGCGCAATTTGATGAGAATGTTATTTATTTATTATTTTTCACAATTCTTTTGGATGAACATTTGAAGTTTTTCAGAAAATAAAGATAACAAATTATTTTATTTAAAATTTTTGGAACATTTGGTTTTTTGCATTTGGCATCCCGAATTTGAACCATGGTAGGCAAAGTAAAACGCAAAACATTGAATTTCGATAATAATTCCCAGGTAGTAGAATTTGGAGTCAATAAATGAAAATATATTTTATTAACATTATTTAATTCAAAATCAAAAGTTGGCATCACTGGGTTAGATTTTGTATCGTATTGTGTAAATAGTGAAAACTTCTTTTTGGTATGTAAAAAAAAAAAAATTATTTTCCAAATATGGCAATATTTTAACAAAAAAAAAAATTGAAAGAGCTTTTTTTTGGTTATTACATTGTTACCCGATCCGACCTATATGCCCGCAATGAAGAATTATTTGGCCAATTAAAAGAAACTATACAGCCATATCCAATTAATTAACTAATTATATCATATAACCGCAAACGCATGCATATAGGTATATAATCTAAATGGATGCCGATCAGCAGCCACGAGGACCAAAAACGAAACACCGAAACGTGTTTACTTTTATCCGAAATGATAGAAAAGACGAAAACGATCTTTCCTCGTTGGAGCGCGAATTAATTTAATTGGATAAGAAGGCAGTGTTGACCTGAGTGAAGTAGATGAAGTTTCGATACGAAACGACGTGGGGACACATTACTGAAAAGTAAACTATCCATTTTTAAAGGCGATCGGTACCGGTTGTAATACATATTACTCCAGCGGCTTAATGGCTGTCTGCTCCCGATTATTCCAGCGGCTTAACGGCTGTCTACTCCCGATTACTCCAGCGGCTTAACGGCTGTCTGCTCCCGATTACTCCAGCGGCTTAACGGCTGTCTGCTCCCGATTACTGCAGCGGCTTCACGGCTGTCACCTCCCGATTACTGCAGAGGCTTCGCGGCTGTCTGCTCCCGATTACTCCAGCGGCTTAACGGCTGTCTGCTTCCAATTACTCCAGCGGCTTAACGGCTGTCCACTCCCGATTACTCCAGCGGCTTCACGGCTGTCTGCTCCCGATTACTCCAGCGGATTAACGGCTGTCTGCTCCAAATTACTCCAGCGGCTTCCCGGCTGTCTGCCCCCGATTGCCGTCGATCCTGCCAAGGCTATAGCTGTCATCAACCGAGCCCCCATCAACGACCGTCACCTGCCGGACGTCTAACGTTGCCGAAGTTGGTCTCGCACCCAACTGGGCCACCAGCTCTGACGAAGTTATTACCGTCACTTGTTGAACGATAGATCCGGCCGAAGCTATTGCTGCCGACAACTTAGCCGCCATCACTGACGAGTTTATTGTCGTCGCTCGCCGAACAATCGATCCTGCCGAAGATATTGCTGCCGACAACTGAGCCACCACCACCGACGAACTTGTTGCCGTCGTTTGTCGAACGATCGATCCGGCCGAAGTTATTGCTGCCGACAACTTAGCCACCATCACTGACGAGTTTATTGTCGTCGCTTGCCAAACGATCGATCCGGCCGAAGCTGTTGCTGCCAACAACTTAGCCACCATCACTGACGAATCTATTGTCGTCGTTTGCCGAACGGCCAATTCTTGCCGAAGCTGTCACCGTCGCTTGACGAGCAACCAATACTGTCGTCAACCACAGTACCATCATTGTCTAAGCTATTGCCGTCACCGCCGTCATCTGCCGAGCGACCCATATTACTGAAGTCATCACCACCATCTACTATGATGGTCTTTTATAAGGATATCGCTTTTTACTATAGCGAATGTATTTATGAGGCCGCTCTATAAATTAAAAAGCGAGTTACTCCTTTAAGTTCTGATCTTGAATTAAACTTTATTTTTCAAATTTCCTTACTATTTATACAAATTATGAGATTCATACTTATAATCTAGTATCTTAATTAACCATAACTTAATTATTCATAACTTAATAATTACCAAATCCATAGTGTCTCACTTTCTATCGTTATACAAGTCATTCACTTGTATAATGCATTTTGGTTGCATTGACGGTATAGTGTTTTCATAAGATCTCAAATAACCTTTTCAATTCAACTGGGTGGCTACTGGTGTCTTTGATACACAATACAAAGCAAAATTCGTAAATGGGTCAGCTGGTGATCATTATTGCTGACTACCCAATATTGACAAATTATTTGTATTCAATTGTTCTTATTAACAGTGAAATCCCGTATAGTGTGACAACATGGATTTTTATTCTTATACAGTAAGATCCCGTATAGTGGGACAACATGGATTAGTATTCTTATGGTGCTACACATATGTGTGCACTAGGGTGACAATGGTTTGTATGTAAAAAAATTTTTGTTCGAATTTAAAAGTTTTTTCAACGGAATATTGTGCTAATAGGTCCAAGAGTTTTGTGCCGAAAATTTGAGCCAAATCGGACAACGTTTTCTGGACGCGCATCCAGGTCAAAGGTCAGGTATTTGCATATTTCACAGCTAGTCTATATATATAAAATTCATTTTCTGTTTGTTTGTTTATTTGTTTGTTTGTTTGTTTGTTTGACCGCTTACAAATTTTTATTTTTCAACGGATTTTCCTGAAATTTTGTACACACGATCTCTATACCCCAGGAAAGGTCGCCATATACTTTTTACCGGCCACGCCTACTTTTACCCCCACTTTTTATGTAAAATTCCTTATCTGTTTTATTCATATTTGTTCACTATACAAATTTTTATTTGTTAACAGATTTCTCTGAAATTCGGTACACACTATCCCTGTACTCCACCTAAGGTCAGCATATACTTTCTATCGACCACGCCTACTTTTACGCCCACTTTTTATATACAATTCATTTTCTGCTTTTTGGTATATTTGTTCGCTATAAAAATTATTATTTTTCAACGGATTTCTCTGAATTTTGGTATACACGATCTTTGTATACCAGGCCGGGTCACCGGGTGATTCTTTCGGCCACACCTACTTTTACGCCCACTTTTTGTATACAATTCGTTTTCTGTTTTTTGGTATATTTGTTCGCTATACAAATTTTTATTTTTCAACGCATTTCTCTGAAATTTGGTACACACGATCTTTGTACCCCAGACCAGGTCACCGTGTGATTCTTGCGGCCACACCTACTTTTACGCCCACTTTTAGTGTACAATTCGTTTTCTGTTTTTTGGTATATTTGGTTGTTATACAAATTTTTATTTTTCTACGGAATTCTCTAAAATTTGGTACACACGATATCTGTACTCCAAGAAAGGTCGCCATATTTTTTGTACCGGCCACGCCTACTTTTACGCCCACTTTTTGTATACAATTCATTTTGTTTTTGGTATATTTGTATATTTTTATTTTTCAACCGATTTCTCTGAAATTTGGTACACACGATCTCTCTGCTCCAGGGAAGGTCGCCATATTCTTCGCACCGGTTACGACTACTGTTACGCCCAC
Source organism: Cordilura impudica (assembly GCA_963682025.1). NCBI lineage: Eukaryota > Metazoa > Arthropoda > Insecta > Diptera > Scathophagidae > Cordilura > Cordilura impudica. The sequence goes on from OY821517.1 coordinate 296,139,070, forward strand.
TTTATGTTTGCAATTCATATTCTGTTTTTTGGTACATTTGTTCGCTACACAATTTTTTTTTACGGATTTCTCTGAAATTTGCTACACACGATCTCTGTACTCCAGAGAGGTAGCCATATGACTCTTGCCGGTCACGCCTACTTCTACGCCTGCTTTTTATACAAAATTAATTTTCTGTTTTTTGGTATATTTTTTCACTATAGAAATTTTTATTTTTCAAGGGATGTCTAAAATTTGGTCACACGATCTCTATACTACAGGGAAGGTCACCATATGCTTCTTACATGCCACGCCTACTTTGCGCCAACTTCTATGTATATAAAACTTATTTTTTTCCTCTTATTTGTTTCTTTATTTGATTGCTATACAACCTTTTATTTTTCAATGGCTTTCTCCGAAATTTAGTACATATTCCAGGGAAGGTCGCCATATGATTTTTACCGACCACGCCTACTTTTACGCCCAATTTTCATATAAAATTCATATTTTGTTGTGTGGTATATTTCTTCCCTATACAAATTTTACTTTTCAATGGATTTCTCTGAAATTTGGTTTACACGGAAATAACTACACGGTGAACAAATTCCCCAAATTTAAAAAAAAGGTACCCAAAAGAAATGAACAAATTCCCCATTTTTTTTAATCGAAATTAAAAATGTACTTACTCCCCAAATTCATTTTTAAATTTTTACATATTTTTAATTAATGAATTTTGTTAAACATTTATTTTAGTAAACATTTGCATACTGCTCTCAATATATGTCCAACAATAAATGCATTTAAAATGAGTATTCTTTTCAAAATAAGTTGGCAACAGCTGCGCGGCAGCACAGGTGTGGTTGCCAAACGCGCGGAAGCGGCGCGCGGCGTGCGACCGCGGACTCGGACGCGACGGGTGCGGACGCGACGCGCTCTCGGAACACAGCTCAGCTAAAATATCGCAATGCTCTAAAAAATATGTTTTAGGAATTAAAATAAGTTAACGAGAACTAAGCGGAGGCATGGGTAGTAGCTGCGAGGAAGCGGCGCGAGGCGCGCGGACGCGACGCGCTCGCGGAACACAGCTCAGCTAAAATATCGCAATGATCTGAAAAATATATTTTGGCGATTAAAATAAGTTTACACCAACTGCTCGGCAGCACGGGTGTGGCTGCCAAACGCACGGCGCGCGACCGCTGACTCGGACGCGACGGATGCGCACGCGACGCGCTCTCGGAAAACAGCTCAGCTAAAATATCGCAATGCTCTAAAAAATATGTTTTAGGAATTAAAATAAGTTAACGAGAATTAAGCGGCAGCACAGGTAGTAGCTGCGAGGAAGCGGAACACAGCTTACCAAAAATATCGCAATGATCTGCGCGGCAGCACGGGTCTGGCTGCCAAACGCGCGGAAGTGGACGCGACTCGCTCGCGGAACACAGCTTAGTGAAATGTCGTATGATAAATTTTATCTACGTATGTAAAATAATTACCTGTTGATCAAAATAGGCCACACATATACTATAAGCAGTTGCTTAAAGAAACCTTGCGACACAATATTAAACGTCGCATTAGTCTTTCATTTCTGAAACTTGAATTTGACGTCTCTGCTCAATTATGATCACTTATTGAATGAAATAATTCAATTTTTAAAAGTTTTGATTCCTTTAATTTGCGGCCCATTCCGTTATATTTGATGTTTATAAATAAACTGAAAAAAAAAACTTAAAGCGGCTTCGCACCTTATTTTTGAAGCATTTTTGCTGCAGCATCTTATAAAAAACTTCTAAATTAAAAAACCAAAAACTTTTTAATTGAAATAAAAAATGAATTTACTGCCCATACAAATTTTTGGGGAGAAAGTTCATTTTATTGGGGAATTTGTTAATTGGGGACTAAGTACTCAGCGCCTGGTAAGCATAGTGAACCATTTTTCAAGTCAAAGGCCTTTTCATCCCGGGCAAGACCAGCTAGTATGAAATAAAGTTGAGAAACTCATATATTTTCTACTTTATTTTACAAAAACATCTGGATTCTGTAGACTTTTAATAAAGAGGACACTCAAATGGTTTTTTTGGGAACTAACTCTCAAATTTCCCTTGCGTCAAAGTGATCCACAAACTATTTTATTTCAAAAATGTTTAATATATGTATGCCATTATTGGCAATGTATATAAATCAATCTACTACTTTTTCTAATTTTAAAAACAAAAATTATGATCGGTGATTTGGTAGGTTTTTTTTCTTTTAAAATCTACAGATCAAAATCTTTTTGCAGAGAATATAGATTAGCATGTTTTGAATACAGCTGGCTATATTTTTGTACCACCTGTAAAATATTAAACCATGTCAAGAGAAAAAAAAATTAAAAAAGTTATAATATATGATAGTTACTTTCATTAAATGTTGATTCTGTCCCTCATCTTTTGTTATTTTGTCATGGTATTCTTGAATTAACTGAATGCCTCTTTCAGCACAATCATTAACAACAGCCAAGTTTTGAATAATTTGTTTCGCTCTTAGGTACTCTCCTGTAACACTCCAAGAACGTGGATCGTTGCTGAAAAACTCTATTGAAATTCCAAATCTCTTGAAAACTTTTTTGGTATTTTTTGAAAACAAATCTTGTAAAATATCAGAGTTGTCTCTGAAAATAAAACTTTTAAAGTTTTCCTTCTTTATTATTAGTTTCTTTGCTATCTCTTCATCCTCATTTTCAGATATATCTACAGACATCTTCGCTACTAGCTTGCTTTTTGTTATGTTGTCTATCCTTTCGTCAAACAAAGAAAAGCCCACACATTCTTCGCTTAAGTAATACAGATGATTTAATACCTTTGAAATGGCTTTGGCCGCAATATTTTGATTGACTCTTTTGTAGTTTTCCAATTTTCTCAAAAACATAATATCATTTAAAGCAGCTTTATCCGCTTTATTTGAATCAAACCAAAAATTTGAATAACAACTTACAATGAAACCTGTTACTTCTATCAAAGCACTGATTTCAAAATCTGTCACTTCAGGAAATTGATTGCGAAAAATCACTATCTTTAAAGAGTATATAGCCTTGGCCATCCATCTTGCGTAGTGCAGTGCACCGGGTTTTCTGAATTTTATTCCTGAAGGAGGATTGCCACCAAGGAATATAATTACTAACTCCAAAAATTCTTTATAATCATTTCTCGGGAATGAATCATTCATTTTTCCTAAAGCAAAATCTAAAAGTTCACCAACATTATCGCCTATAATTTCCATAATTCGTGGATGAGCTATTCCTGGCACAAAACTATCTGTATTTATTTCTGGCCAATGTTTTTTGAATTTTTTAAAAATCGTTATGTCCGGTCCAGACGACACTCCAACATTGGCCTCCGTAAAAACTGCTGCCAAAACAATTTCGAAAATATGGTGTCTGCAGCCTAGAAATAGAATTTCTCTTCCAATTGATCTCTCCAAAAGCACACATGCACCTTTCAATCTAATGCATCATAAACTGCAGAAGAAATTTCCGCTCCAGTCCCAGAGGGAATATCAGGCATATCTATAATTTGCTCTAGGCCTGGAGCCGTAGCAATTATAGCCAAACGGTCTTCTGATTTTCCTGTTATTGTCGATAACAGTTTAGTGTCCCAATGGATGGTCAAAGGTTGATCACTTGCAGTAAACTTTTCTATAATTTTTTCACTTTGCGTTAATCTTAATTGCGCTCTTTCCCGATTTATGGAGGTTCGATTTAAAATATAATCGGATGTGTTAAGCCCGACGGCGTCAATAACTGCAACCAATAAGTGTACAGCATCTCTCTGACTTATTTTTAACTTGTCGAAAATTGCAGCTAGTCTTGACGTTAAGACACTTTGCTTTTTCGTACAAGAAGTACTGCGAAAACGTTTTGCCTCAATCGAACATTCAGAATATTCTTCCTCTGATGTTGCAGCATCTTCTGACGCGGAAAATTCAATCATATTGCACGCTGAAATAAATTTTGTCACAGTTCAGTACTTCCAACAAAAATTTAAAACAACGTTATTTAACATTTAATTAAATTTTTACCTGATGAAGTTGATGGTAATTCGTCACTTAATTTTTTACGCAACTCTTCTTGTTTTTTGCGATTTCTTTTTCTTTCCTCTTTTTTTTTTAGATTACAGTCGACTCCCAACATACAACCTTCGCGACCTTTCATTCTTTGTTTAATTAAAAATTGCTTGTCTTCTTCTAAATCTATTAGTTCCAGTGCATCGGTACGAGCAATATCGAAGAGATCGCCTAAATTATCGCTCCACAGTTTTCTTCTGTTTTTATGAATGTCGGACACTCTAGATATATTTTTTTTTAAATCTTTCCATTCCTCATACAGACGCAACATTTTTTTTGTACACCAGTGCAAATCGTGAACAGGGATACGGGCCTTTTCCCAAAAAATTATACACTCTCTTACCACAAGATGAGCACTATCTTTTGCAGTTAATTTCGTTGTCCTCATATTATGAAAAAAAACTTTGAGGCAGTCCCCCTTCGAGGGAAGTTTAGAACCAACTATTTGGTGTTTTGAATAGCCTATTAAAAATATTTCTTCCCTTAACGAGGGCATTGTTATATATTTTTACAAAATTCACAAAAAATCTCTAACCAAAAGCACTTTACACAAGTAATTCAGACGACTGAATATATAATTTTTGGGGAAATACATAATTCAGTCGTATTTTAAAAATCTAGTAGGCCTTGAAATTTATCATTAGAATCCGTTAAAAATAATGGTTGTTGTCTAGGAAATTAGCAATTTTAAAATTTTTGCCATGTAGAAGGTGTGATTTAATACAAACAAACAAATGTGTTTTTGTAGTTAACGTTTTTGAATAAAAGCATCTATTAATTTCCTGACATAAAGGAAAGGTTAATTACCAAAAAATTCTTTTTACTATTTTTTTCACGAAAATATATAAATCCACATTTTTTCATTAAATATTGAAAAAAAATAAACGAGTTCAAAAAATTTATTTCGTATATATTGTAAAATATGAAAATACCTGACCTTTGACCTGGATGCGCGTCCAGAAAACGTTGTCCGATTTGGCTCTAATTTTCGTCACAAAACTTTTGGACCTATTGGCACAATATTCCGTTGAAAAAGCTTTAAAATTCGCGAAAAAAATTTTGGCTGTCACCCTAGTGTGCACATACTACACTACCGAATCACCGATATTGCCATATTCATCGCCGCCACCTACCGAGCCATCAATATTGCCGAAGCTATCGTTACCTCTCACCCAGCAGCCATAGAAATTGCCGATGCTATCGTTACCGCTCACCGATTAGCCAACATTGGCGAAGCCATTGCCGCCGCCTACTCTACTAGCGATTTTAACGACGATCACCTATATCATCAACGATTGCTGTCATTTATGATAAATATATATTTTTAAATAAAGCTATTAAGTAACCCGAAGAGGGATAAGACTTAACGCGTTTCTTTGCATAAGGTTTGAGGTCCTGAAGCTGACACTGGATACGCCTGATTTACCCCAGCCGTTGAATAAAACCCCGTTACAAAAGTCATAAGTTCGATTAGTACCTTTAATTTACAAATGAGAGCTGATGGAAAAAAAGGGATATTAGATTTGAAATCAGCGACCTCAAGTTAGTAAAAAAATTGCAATAGAGTTCCAGTCAATACCAAAAAAAGTTAAATTTTGTTCAATTGAGAAATAACTGGGATATTTGTAGGAGGTCTTAACCTATTTCCTTAAAAACTAAAATGGTAATGTTTATGGTATTTATTTGTACCTTGATTTGAAAGATATAATAGGATAGACAAATATATTATAAATTATCGATAAAAGAACTAATAATTAGATTAGAAGTTTTATGGAGAAAGAAAAAATAGATTGGAAATTTTTGCTTTAAAAACCGAGGTAGCAGTGAACAATTCTGAGATTTTTGTTTGACATGAAAAGATATGCTTACTCAAATTGAACTTTGAAGAACAGTTGAACTTACTAAATCAAATAAAACTTAATTAAATGAATTCTCTGAGACTTTTCACATATCGACTAGTGCCGATTATACCATTCTTACGAATTTTTCAATGAACAGTTGCATGAGGAAGAAGAAGTAGATCTAAACGAAAATGAAATATTTTTACAATTTATAAAAATTAGTAGTAAGAATGATAATTGGATTTCAATAAAGTTACTTAAATGGTTATAACACACTAGAAGATATAAAAATTGTTGAATCAGCTTTGACTTTAATATTTTTTCCAATTTGACTAAAGTTAAACTTTGCTCAAATGTTGACAAATACTTTTGTTTTGAAATATTTATATTACATTTATACTTGGGATTAATTTCCAAAGACTATTTTTATTTATTTACAAATTATATTATTATTTTTTTAACTTTTTTTTTTTAACTTTTCCACTGTTAATAAATTGTGTGCATTCATGTTTGTTTTGTAGTTTATATACACTAAAGTCAACACTTATCTCACAGAAAACACTCAGGTGTGCTGCTCTACAATAGTTTCCAACATTAATTTTGTCAAAGCATTTGAGACGTCTTGATTAATTAAAGTAGAATTTTTAAATAATCTAAAATTTTGCATCATTAATATCTTAAACGTGCATTGGCATTCAGTACCAATTTCAACTTTTAATATTATATTTTCTAAGAAAGCTGGCTTTGGTTCTTTTCTTCAATAATTGAATTTTATGTTAAATATATTTGTTTATATAAGTGTTAGCTGTTTAATAGATTTAGCTTCCTGGTATAGAAAACAATAAAAAATGTTAAGCCTGAGTTTAATGGTTTGGATCAAGTCATGTCCAATCCAATCTCAATTTAGCTGATTTTATTATAGGGATATTACATTGATTTCCAAATTTATTTTATTATAACTTAAAAGTACTTTGGAATTACCAAAGCTTGTAGCAGCTCTTACTTTTACCGGTAATGAAGGGCATCGTAAAATCGTCTTGCAATAATTTTTTAAATATACTTTTTTGTTGCTTTTCTTTTTTTGCTAGAGTTCATTGAATGTTTGAAGGACTTAACAATGACTCATGCGTTTTGTTTTTACAGCAAAAAAAAATATATATATGTACGAAATAGTTCCATATAGTCTTCTATTGTTTTGGCGTTGACACCATTTAACACATGGAATAACGTTAAGAATAAATATTACAAAAAACAATAACTTATTTTTTTAAGTTTTGCAAGAAATGTAGAATAAATAATACTTGTCACATGTGGCGTATGATTACAATTAATATAAAAGTCTTGACATATGTGACGTACAAGTGTTGTCATACACTTTTTATGTCATTTTCCTGTAATAGAATTTTTTTATTTTTTATTTCTGCTAGTAACTCAAATGTAATCATTATGATAATAATTATTTCACCACCTAATGCAGTGGCCATGAAATCGTGCAAACTTTGAATAATTTAATTTTAAAAAAATTAAAAGATTTATATAAGTGTTTGGTATCTCATATCACACTTATATTAAATTTATATTATTTTGGTTATCATTTTAAAACAACGAAAATATTTTTAATTGTTTTTCCAATTGTAACTATTTTTTATTACGAAGTTTGTGTGTTTATTTTTGGTTAATTAAAAATTGTGGTTTTGATTGTTATACATTAGAATCAACCACAACTGTAAATAAAATTTTAACACCACAACTATTTTCTATTGACGAATGTATTGCTAAACAAATTTTATTTTTAAAGAAATTATTTATTTATATAAATTTATTCAGCTCTCCATTTAAAATAATTCATGTTCTTAAAGTTGTCATAAAAACATTTTAATAACAAAGACTATATTCTTATATTGTTAAATTAGAGAAAACTATTGAATTGTGTTTAGTTTACGGTTAGAGTTCTTGTAACAAAAATCCTAAACTATGGTATTATTGGTTTTGTAGGAAACTTTTCTGCTTTAAAGATATATCTCCATCAGATACATTTTCAAAGAAAAAAATTATTAAATACACAGCTATTTGTTGCACAGTCAAAATTTACAGATTTAAAGAAAACAAGTAAGAGTGTTAAATTCGGCTCTGCCGAATCTTTGATACTCTCCACATCGGTTTGAGTATTGATAATAAATGTAAACAAAATATTTGGAAAAGTAAACAATTTGTTAAGTTTAATACCAAATTATTTTAGCAAATTCTTTGGTTTGATCTGGATTTTTGTTTATTCAAAGATCAAGTACTAGACCGATCGTTTTCGTCTTTTCTATTATTTCGGATAAAAGAAAATACGTTTCGGTGTTTGCTTTTTGGTCATCGTGGTTGTTGATCGGCATGTATTTAGATTATATGTCTATAACCATGCGTTTCCGGTTATATGACATAATTAGTTAATTAATTTAGTTTAAGTTTTTGCAAATTAAATAGCTCGCCTTAACCACCATTGCGAAGATAGTGGTTGTGTAGGGTGGCTATAAGTATTAAATCGTGGCTGTATTGTTTCTGTTAACTGGCCAAATAATTCTTCATTGCGGCCGTATAGGTCGGATCGAGTAGCAAAATAATAACCAAAAAAAAAGCTCTCTCAATTTTTTTGTTAAAATATTGCCATATTTGAAAAATAAATTATTTTTTTTACATACTAAAAGGAAGTTTTCACTATTTACACAATACAATACAAAATCTAACCCAGTGATGCAAACTTTTGATTTTGAATTAAATTATGTTAATAAAATATATTTTCATTTATTGACTCAAATACTACTACTACCTGGGAATTAATATCGAACTTAATTTTTTTTTGTTTTACCTTGCCTACCATGAAATCAAATTTTGAAGTCATCATGAACACTGGTTCAAATTAGGGATGCCAAACGCAAATAACCAAATGTTCCATAAATTTTAAATAAAATAATTTGATATTTTTATCTTATTTTCTGAAAAACCTCAAATTTACATCCAAAAAAATTATGAAAAATACTATATAAATAACATTCTTATAAAATTGAGCTTTATCTATGTAACAATTTTTATGTTCTTAAACATCATTTCAGGTTTTCTAAACTCCATTGAATTTAAATTAACATTTTCTTATCCTGAAATACTATTAATGTCTCCTCAATCGCAATATTTCTTTTTTATTTCAGTTGATTTTTAAATGTAAGCATATTTGGTGTTTTCTGAATTTCAATTTGTGTTTAAAAAATAAAGTTTATATTTTAAAAATTCAATTTATGTCTTTTAAATTTCAAGTTATTATTTCCTACGTTTTAATATGATCTTCTAAAATTAAATTGATATTTTCTAATTTATAATTGGAAATCGGAATTCCAATTTTTAGAATTGATATTTTCTTAAATTTGAATGGGAAATTAAAAAGGTGCAATTTTGTATTTATATCAATATTAATGCTTTAGTAATTATAAGCAACTTTAACAAGTAAGAAAATTATAGTCGGTCTAGACCGACTATATGATACCCTATACCATGGTTTAGAGACCCTATCTTTCGGTCCAACTACTTCGATATAGAAAATAAGCATAAACCAAATTTGAGTGGGATTTTTATTAATTTTTTTGGCTGCAGATATGAAAAAGTTCATATCGGATGCTATATCTATAAAGGGACTAGGTCCAAAAATGGACCGATCCTGATCATGTTTGGTAAAGTCTCTTGTATTTTGCAAAAATATGTACAAACAAAATTTGAGAAGCATCAGTGCAATATTTTTGTTTTTTAATAGATTTAAGTGAAGATCGGGAAGCAGCTCTATATGGGGTCAAAGGGATCATTAGTGGATGTAATGAACGCATACAAACCCAATTTGAGTAAGATCTATATGACAATTTGGATCTTATGGCAATTTATGTCGATTTCATATGGGTAATTTGTATGGGGGCTAGGTCTGAACATGGACCGATTCTCACCAATTTCAATAGCGTTCATCCCATGGCCGATAAAAGCTTATATACCAAATTTCATCAAAATATATTCATATTTGCGACCTGCAGTTTGATTACAAGCTTTACATGGACACACAGACGGACGGACGGACGGACGGACGGACGGACGGACGGACATTGTTAAATCAACTCAGAAAGTGATTCTGATTCGATCGGTATAATTAAAGATGGGTCTAGGTCAAATATTTTTGGTTGTTACAAACAGCAGCACAAAGTCATTATACCCAAACCACATAGTGGTATAGGGTATAAAAATTATATGTAATCGCAATCAGATATTTTGTAGGTAAAGCAGAATAATAACACTGTCCAACAGCATTTTTGGAACAGAATAGCGACCCTATAATTCTGAAAGGGTATGTTGAGTAGATCATTTTTGTAGAACAAACTTATGGTCCAGCAGGTCTGAGTATTTTTTTACAGTGGGTCAAAGTTTTTATTTTTTGGTCGAAGGGAGCATTATACTTTATGAAAAAAATGCTGTAAGTTAATATCTGAGAGAATCCTTATGGTCTGAGTTGTACTGTGGAATTGTATGAGGATTATTTTTCTGGAAGATCTTAACCCTCTAACTGGTCTCTTTATCGGTCAATTTGACCCTTTTTTCGAGAAAATCAAAAAATATCCTATAAAAAAGGACATTTAAGGATTAAAATATTCTACGAAAATGTTTTCCGAAAAATTTCAGTAGGGGTCACCAAAGACACCATTGTTGTAAATAAAGCTCTTTATGCTTAATTAGTAAAATTATACACCAACATATACAAAACAGGTAAAAACGGCGTCAAGTTCGGCCGGGCCAAATATTGAGTTCTCGCGTCTAGTCAGCTGTGACTTACAAATCGGGTGTGATATTTATTAAAATTAATAATAAAAAATAAAAGAAAAAATTCAAGCATAATTGAGCTACTAAGCAGTACATATCGGGAGTGATTTTTACTAAAATTAATATAAAAAAAGAAAAATTAAAGCTTAAATAAGCATGGCGGATTCTGTTTGCAAATTAAGAGATTGGTTTTGTTTTATTTGTGGACATTTTACGCACCACCAAAGCAGAAGAAAGATATTGCCTTCAATTGAAGAACCATATTTTCTTTTCTTTGGAATACGATTTTTATCTGAAGCTTGGATACCAAAAACCGTATGTACTACTTGCGAAAGTGGTCTTTTGACCTGGTACAAAGGCGGTACTAAGGCGCTGCCATTTTCTGCGCCTATTACATGGATTGAACCTGAAGACCACTAATCAGATACATGCTATTTTTGCGTAAATTACAAATTTGGTAGAAGCCAAAGGCACTACGCGACAATGACATACGAAGCAACAAATAATGTCATTTTACCAGAAGTGCGCTGTGAAGGTGTTCCGGTGCCTCAACCGCCTACACATTCATTTTCGGCCAATATGACAGTCGCCAATACAGAAAAACCAGCGGCGGTTGAAAACATATCAGATATAAGTTACTTGCCTCTTGATGGCTTAAACATATGTCCTAATTTGGTAGACCAAGCTTATTTTGAAGATCTTGTAAGAGATTTAGGACTAACAAAAGAGAAAGCTGAAATATTATGTTCCAGATTGAAAAACAGGAATTTTATAAAAGCCGATGTAAAAGTTACATTTCCAAGAAAAAGACACGCCGATCTGGAATGTTTTTTTTAAAAAATCAGAAGAACTTGTATACTGTTGCTGTATTGAAGAGGTTCTAAAATATCTAAAGCTTGCACTGGACTCTTCCGCTTGGCGACTATTTATAGATAGTTCAAAACACAGCTTAAAAGCAGTTTTACTGCACAATGGAAATCAGCTTAAATACACAAGGAAATGCTGTCAAATGCATTCAAACAATTTTCCCCAGATTATCTGCAGCAAAATTAAAAGAAGGTAACATACGGTTTTAAGAAATAATTTATTTCATTCAATGTAAATTACCTTTTCTAGGAATGCTCGTTGGACCCGATATAAGAAAATTATTACAAGATGAAAAATTTTATGGTCATCTGTCGGATATGCAAAAGACAGCACTTGACTTTATGCAGCTGGTTGTATCAGAATTCCTTGGAAACTCAAAAGCACAAAACTATGCAGAAAATATTGAAAGCATGCTAATCGGTTTTAACAATATTGGCGTTAAGATGTCACTAAAGCTGCATTTTCTGCACTCTAATCTCAATTTTTTTAAAGAAAACCTTGAAGCGGTTTCAGATGAACACGGTGAAAGGTCTCATCAGGATATAAAGGTATTGGAAGAAAGATTCAAAGGGAAATCCCAAAGTGTAATGCTTGCTGAATACGTATGGGGCTTGTACGGAAACCTTGACCCATCGGACCATTCACGTCAAGCTAAATACAGGAAAGCGTATTAAGTTTAATCTTTAATCCATTGTCATACTACTGCTATTTCCCAATTTCCTTTTACTCGAAAATTTGAAGCAAAAAAATAAATATGTACATACTACAATAAACCAGTATTAAAACAAAATTATAATTTTTTTATAGAAGTTTGCGTGTAATTTTGCCAATTAATCGTAAACATTTTCGTAGAATATTTTAATCCTTAGTTGTCATTTTTTAAAGGATATTTTTTGATTTTCTCGAAAAAAGGGTCAAATTGACCCATAAAGGGACAAGTTTGAGGGTTAAGATCTTCCACAAAAATAATCCTCATACAATTCCACAGTACAACTCTGACCATAAGAATTCTCTCAGACATTAACTTACAGCATTTTTTTCATAAAGTATAATGCTCCCTTCGACCAAAAAATGAAAACTTTGGCCCACTGTAAAAAAATACTCAGACGTGCTGGACCATAAGTTTGTTCTACAAAAATGATCTACTCAACATACCCTTTGAGAATTATGTGGTCGCTATTCTGTTCCATTCAAAAAGTCTTAATTTGTTGGACAGTGTAATTTTATATATCTATGTAGAACTCCTTTGAAAGCAAAAAAAAACTCATTGATGAACTCGGTAACTCTATTTTGTAAACACAACAAAAAGTTAATATGCCAAACTTATGGCCATATTTGTAAAAGAATAATGGAAAAATGTACGAAGTAAAAGACCTGCATTGTGTATACTATTAACATCGTTGTGTTTGATATCTAATTGAAAATGTTGACATTTATGTTAAAATAAAAATAACGATTGCAAAGCTAACTAGAACAAAAGTTGCTGCGCCAATTACTGCGGCTTAGCAACACTGAGCGAAATGAAGTTTGATATCTAATTGAAAATGTTGACATTCATGTTAAAATAGAAATAACGATTGCAAAGCTAATTAGAAAAAAATTGCGGCACCATCTACTGTGGAATAGCAACACTGAGCAAAATGAAGTGACACTCTGTTTGTTAATGCATAAGAAATGTATTTTCCCTTAAACAAAATATATATTGGACAATTTTTTTAAATAAAATAATATACCGATTTATTTCTACCATGCCGTTATTATGAATCTACATGTATAGGATATATGTATATTAGTTTGTTATTTAATATAAATATTACACACACAAAATACAACATCAAAAGTTATTTTCGTGTTTTTCTTAAAATAAATTAATACATAAAGTTTTGTTTAGTAAATTTACATTGTTTTTTTTTTTTTTTATTAACAACTAAGTGGTTTAACATAATTTACTTAAGATGTTGGTGAATTTTTACTCCCTTTATATTAACTCGTAGTGCCTGCTTGTTTGCTTGTCGAAAAAATTTTTGATTGATTCTTAAACTAAGTAGGCTCGTGGCGATGACAAAAATGATCTAACAAATTTTTTTAGTTGTGCCAAAACAATAGAAACTTTAAAATTTTTCTACAAGAGTTGATAAAAAAAATTTAAAAAGGGTTAGTTTTTATAATATTATTACCACAACGACCACAAAAACAACATGTCCAGCTATGACAACAATACAACATTTAGAATAACAACAAGAACAATATAGAAACATAATATTTTTAAATTTTTTTTACTTGTTCAGAGATTTCCCTGGACCTGTTCCACCGATTTTAACTATTTTTGAAACAGAAAACTTCTCATGATCTTGGTAAATCATTCTCATTAGAAATGATCATCCTAGCTGTCCTATTGAGGCCGTGATCGTGACAAGAACAACATAGAAAATCATATTTTTTCAAGACTTTTTTTAGTTCTTTATTCAGATATCGGGCCCAATTCAACCGCTTTAGACGATTTTAAATAACAAACTTCTCAGAAGGTCAGTGAATCATTTTTTAAGCAAATGAGCATCCTGGCTGCCCGATTGAAGTTGTCGTCGTGATTTCCACAGACGAACAGACAGACAGACGGACAGACGGAGATCGGTATATCAACTCCGCTTGTTATAAGGATCACAAATATATATATTTTATAGGGTCCAGGATTTTATTTCTAATTATTTTATTTCTAACTGTTATTATTAATTATTAAAAACGGAATGACAAGCTTATATATACCCTCTGGACACTGGGGTGGAGGGTATACAAAATTGTAAACAGAACCAAGTGATGAATCCAACTTTATTAGACAAAACATGGCTTGTAATTCATGGTAAGGTATAAAGATTTGAATACCAGAAGCATTTGCCATAGAGCGTTCGTTTATTATACCGATCGAATCAGAATAATATTCTGTAGTATTTAACGATACATATACATATGTAACTGCAGATCACACATAAACAGTGGGCTCGAAATCTTAACATGCATAAAATAAATTTTCTGAATTTTTTGTACTTAGTTGAAATTTTATTAAAGGTTCATTAAAATGGTAATTTTTACAGTTCTAACCACTACTTATGATCCTATGGACCGATTCAAACAACCTTTTTTTTTTCATTAGAGATTTTCTAGTGGTTTCTGTTATCTACGTTTAAAATCTCTATATTTTGGGACATCTTTTTTTGAACATTTTAACCCTCTTTTCTCAATATACCAATATCTCGCCACTGGTCTAACCTCCAGACAGTGTGGAGTATTTGAGTCTCTTGGCACAAAAACATTATAAATCTCGGTACAAATGACTTGCATCTTTTGCCGCAACTACTGCTGTTGGCCATATTAAGAAATATTGACCCGGAAGCTGCTAAAAATCTGACAGAACATAAGTAAATTTCGTGAAAAATGAATTCAATTTTTGTCTTTTAGCCGCTACATTTTTTGCAGCATTCCTGTCTGGATATTTTTGGACTTTGAATATTTTAAAACCTGCATTGACTTTTAAATTTTCGCATCAAATATTCCGAGCACTGAGTTAAGCGTGATGTGTGGTGAGCCTGATAGTTTCTAAACATTGGAAATAGTTTGACGGTAGATCTTTGATTTCTTTACCAAATTTTTTTTAGGACTACATATATTATATAATTTTTTTACTCACTTTTATTTCGTCAGTCATTTTAATCAAACCAAAAATAAGAGATAATTTAATAAAAAAGAAAAAGAAAAAATCAAGTAATGATTTCGAAAAAAATTAAGAGGAAAAACTTCGGTTAATTTTTCGATTCCACTCGTTATAATTTTATTTTAAAGAAATTCGGTACATAATATTTTTTCAGTCACACGACTATCGATTGGAATGTGTGCAAATCGGTTTATGTTCCGACCGGACTCTTATACAAATAACTTCAAAGAAATTGAGTTAAACTGCGCTAAGATCCATATTATCGGGTTTATGTGTGTTTATTAAATAACAGATAAGTAGTTCAAAAATAAATCGTATGTGTCAATATTTAGTGAGACTCGTAGTACCCATATCAAATTGGTCACTTTTGAAATTCCTTAAAACTTCTTCATATACCATACGAAAATATACCTCAATACTAATATGTGTAAAACTAAAATTGATAATGATAACACTATACAATAATCTTCATACTGTTGCTCAGTGTAATTAATATTAATTGTTTTTCTATGACAGAAACAGAAAAAGGAGCGCTGTAGACCATGATCGCCGATGAAGAAAAAAAAATATCAACCATTTATTTTCTCAATATAATGTATTTCTTTCATCACATAGATGCAAAGTTAACCCAGATGAAATTAAAAACTATTGAACTCAATTTTTTAATTGCAAGAAACTGTAAACTAAGCCTAGATTGTAAACTTTTGTTATACAATTCGATTATAAAGCCAATATAGACCTGGAGGACAGCTCTGGGGCACTGCCTCTGCTTCCAATGTGGAGAAAATTTAAATAAAGCAGAATAATATTTTAAGAATAATAACCGGCGCACCATGGTATTTGAGAAATTCCAATATACACTCCGACTTGAATGTAAACTTTGTAAACGATGAAATCGCATAGCATGCTCAAAGCTATTTAAGAAGACTGGAAGAACATCCCAATCATTTGACGTGTAACCTGCTAGAAAATCGCGGCCATCAGCGACTTAGAAGGAGAGCCACGACGGACCTGGTTAACTAAAACTATGAAATGATTATTATTTTTTATTATATATATGGGGGGTTTCATGTCAAGTGCACCAACTTTTGAAACCGATGTCTCCGATCGGGATGAAATTTGCACCAAGGTTAGTCCTATTGGATAGTAGTTTAGACACAATTTTTAAATAAGATCGGTCTAGATCTCTCTGAGTTAGAGGGGATCAAAATTTGACATTTTGGCCAAACAGGTGTTTTTTCTCAACCATGTAACTTATTACCTATTGTTCTTAGAAAATTTTCTCCCAAAGAGTTTAGATAGCTATTTCTTCAATATTTCGGAAAAAATACTAAAAAAAAAAAAAAAAAATTGTAGACTTTTTTTTTTTGCTAAGTTTAAGCATTTTTTGCCTCTTTTTTCAAAAAGGGCATTTTTTTTTCATAAGAAAGCTTAGGATTTTTCCTTTAAGAGCTTTTTGGTCGCTTAGTGGGATGGGATTGGGATATCTATCAAAATAAATGTTTTGTAACTCAAGACAACGGTTTTTCAATTTTTTACAAATGCACTATTTTGAATTTTTTCCTATTTGTGTGTAAAACCTTACAAATAAAACTTATACTGAGAAACTAGACTAATTAACCTTTCCGAAGGTATGTAACATACCTTCATAACATAACAGAAGAGAATGGTTATCTGTAACCTGAAAGAGTTATTTGCAACATTTCAATCTGAACACGAAATTAACCCAAATGAGGCCAAAACATTGCGTTTTGGCAGGAAGCAGCGGACCTCACACGTATGCGTTTGCATTTACCATGAAAATGTTAAACTGATGTTGAAGGAAATCAACTTAAAGTATTTAAAAGATGATTCGGCAGAAGATTTACACGATTACCGCGATTGCCTTAAATTGACTATGTGCCCTAATGCAACAACTTCTTGCCACTTAAGTGAATGTACCAATTGCCCGAAAACCACGTTCATCAAAGAAAATTTAATCAACTCTTTAGATCGAGAATATATAGAGGAGGTCAAATTTGATTCTTGGATCCAGACTGACAGATGCACATTGAAAACAATCATTTTAAATGTGGATGATTTTGTGGAAGAAATGTGTACAGGATTGCTAAACTTGAGAAACCATGACTTTTTAGTCAAAGAGCAATGGCCATTCTTCAAGAATTTGAAGATACATTTGAAGTCTAGTGAATTCGCTATTTCATATGATTTCGCAGAAAACTATAAATATGTTCTTCAGGATGCCATACAAGCATTCCACTTCAATAATGACCAAGCAACTATATTCACAGTAGTTATTTACTACATGAAAGATGAGAAACTGGAACACAAAAGTATGACAATCATATCCGACAATTTAAAACATGATACCGTTGCAGTTTATGAGTACCAGAAGAGAATACTAAAATTTCTAAAATCTAAATTTACAGTAAAGAAGGTATACTACGTTTCGGACGGAGCTCGTCAACATTTTAAAACCAAAAGTAGCTTCGTAAATCTTATGGCCCATGAAAAAGATTTTGGAATGCCAGCTGAGTGGCATTTTCATCCTATTGCTCATGATAAAGGAGCATGTGATGGTATTGGAGCAAACCTTAAAAGAAATGCAGCGAAGTATAGCCTCCAGTGCTCTCATCAAGATCGCAACTTAGATGCGACTGCTTTATTCCATTGGGCAAAGAGTTATTGTAAAGAAACTAAAATAGTTTTTAGTAGCAAAGAGGATCATCAGGAAACATTGAAAACACTGAAGAGCAGATTCGATGCTGCGGTAACAATCGATGGCACCGCTCAATTCCATGCTTTTATACCGCTTGTCGATGGAAGACTCAAGTTGAAAAAGTTTTCTGCCTCTATTCAATGCGATTTCTTTCCAAAGACAACAAATAAACCAGCAGCGAAATCAACAGCAGAACCTAGTAACGCCAAGAAATGATTGACAAAAAACGCAATAAATAAAGGCGACAAAAAAGCTGGATGAAAGACTGGGTATTTAAAGATTTACAAGACTTAAATACTTCATCAGCTACAATTAATTAAGTATAAAAATAGTTATGATATAAATGGATCTAATGCAATTAAGATTAAATTTTAATAAATTATTTATCTTTTTATTTTTAATATTATTATTATTATACATTAATTTAATTATTATTAAAAATAAATAAAAAATAATAATTTTTCAACATTTCTATAGAAAAAAAGCGATTTTTTTCCTGAGGTTAACATATTCTGGGTATTACAGAATCGAGGGTATAAAATTTTAGTTAGGTATGTTATATACCTTCGGAAAGTTTAGTTTGTCTAGTTTCTCAGTATAAGTTTTATTTGTAAGGTTTTAGACACAAATAGGAAAAAATTCAAAATAGTGCATTTGTGTAAAATTGAAAAACCGTTGTCTTGAGTTACAAAATATTTATTTTGATAGATATCCCACTCCCATCCCACTAAGCGACCAAGAAGCTATTAAAGGAAAAATCTTAAGCTTTCTTATGAAAAAAAAAAAAAAAAATTGCCCTTTTTGAAAAAAAGGCAAAAATGCTTTAATTTAGCAAAAAAAAAGTCTACAATTTTTTTTTTTTTTTAAAGTATTTTTTCCGAAATATTGAAGAAGTAGCTATCTAAACTCTTTGGGAGAAAATTTTCTAAGAACATGGATGAGAAAAAACACCTGTTTGGCCAAAATGTCAAATTTTGATCCCTTCTAACTCAGAGAGATCTGGACCGATCTTGTTGAAAAATTGTGTCGAAACTACTATCCAATAGGACTAATTTTGGTGCAGATTTCATCCCGATCGGAAGACATCGGTTTCAAAAGTTGGTGCACTTGACATGAAATTCCCCATATATAGATAATAGATATAGATACAAACATCATCAGTATACATAAAAAGCTTTCCTTTAAAATTTATAATTTTTTAATATCATTAATAATAATGTTAAACAATAGTGGGCCAAGAATACTGTCTTCCGGGACACCAAATTATTCTATTATTTAAATAATCTTTAAAACGAGCAGTTGTTCCTGGTGAAAACCCAATTAAATTTAGTTTTGTAATTAAAATATCATGATCGACTAAATCGAAGGATTTCGATAAATCGAAAATGTCTCCAGCCACTCCTCTGTATTCTTTATCCAACCCATCACATACATAATCAATCACATTTATCACAGCTTCTTCAGTTCCCATGCCTTTTCTGAATCCATATTGCCGGTCGTATAAAATATTTTTTTAATCCAAGTACCTCGTAAGCTGTTTAAATATAATTTTTGCAAAAATCTTGTCAATAATAGAAAGAATGGAAATAGGGCGATAATTCACAATTTTATCCGTTTGCTTACATTTTGTTTTGGGTATTATTTTGTGAACTTTTAATACATCGATATTCACTATTCTCAATGATTTTGTTATATATTTCTGGTAAGATCTCAGTAACATATAATTTCCGTACCAACAACATTTTAGGTGTTATATTATCGTAACCAGGGCTTGTCATTTTTAAGTTATTTAGAATAGTATCAATTTCCTCTATCGCTATTGTTTCTTAAATAAATCGGCTAGTAACTGGACTTAATGTACCAAACATATTTATATTTTAATCCTGATCATGGGAAAAACTAGATCGTAGATTCCTAACTGAATTGTAGAAGTAATTGTTAAATGCTGATAAATTCTGATATTCGTATACATATTATAACTATAATAGTTATTCCTCTTTGTTACATAATTTTATTATCTTGCTTATTCGCTTCAAAATAAAAATAATATGATATAGTAGAGATAAACAAGAAATCGATTTTCCGATTTAAGAAAAAAATATTTTCTCCGTTATGAAAACTAAAACAAGTTTTTGCATTTCTATATGGAGTATAACATGATTTATTCGTTTAACATCCAATTGGCGTCCTTAGGAATAAATTTAAAAAAAAAAATTCAATTAAAAAATACCCATATCATGGATTATGCCATTAAGAGAATTTTTAAATAATTTAATTGAAGGCTTAAAGATCGTGTAAATTATTGTCCATGATTTTATTTATTTTCTGAACCAGATTGTTATAATTAAATAAATGTTAAAACTCAATATGCTAAACAATTGAATAATTCAACAATATTTCAGAGTGAATTTAAAGTTCTATAACAATATGAAACTACATCGCATAGGTAAAATGATTGCATTAAAATTTTATTTATATACAAACACAAATTGTTTGTAAATACATAAATAAACCAGCAAATACAGAACGACTTCCATAAATGTTTTGCTTTAATTTGGTTATGCTGTATGTAAAATAATTGAAATTAGGCTCCTTGTATGTATAAAACTGTGCCATTAAATGTAATACACATTTGCGTTGCATTTGTGTTTTGTGTACTACATTAACGGCGACCACAAACTTTAACTGCAACTGTTGGGTTTTTTGCCTGCGGCTAGTCTTTATTTATATCGCTTATATAGGGAGCAATTAACGAAAATAATAAAAACCTGTACAGATTATTCCAAATTACCTATAGACTTGAAATTTTAATATTCGAAAACATTTTAGCCATGAAATTCTAATAAAATAATTTAGAAAATTATACTCAGTCTGGGATGGCTATATGTTAGCCTACAATATGATTTTGTGGTACAAATTTTTAAAATAGATAGAAATTTATAGCGAGTCTAGACCGGCTGTACCATACCATATTACCATGCATTTCAAGAGAGGGTCTTGAATCCAACTTTACAAAGGCAATAACTAGATGTACAATATAAGCATAAAATTAATTTTAGTGGAGAGCAACTATGAAAAAGTTTATATCTGATATTAGTTTTACATGGGGACTGAGTCAAACAATGGACCATGTTTGACTAGTAATGTCACTTACTTTTCTAAAAAATAGATATGAATCAAATTTGGAAAAAATGTATGCAACACTTTTGTCTTTTTAGTAGATTTAAATGTAGTTCGGGAATAAGCTTCATATGGGGATTATGGCTAAAAATAGTCCTACATAGTTTATTTTCGGATTACTGATTAGTGGTTATAATAGACATGCATGCACCAAAATTTATCTGGATATGACGACCATTTTAGTCGGTCTGATAAGAGTTAATTATATGGGGGCTAGATCTGAACATGCCCAATTTTTACAAATTTCTTTAGCGTTCGTTCTGTGGCTGATAAAATCGTGTATATTAAATTTCATCACCATATTCATAGTTGATAACAAATAAATAAAAAAAAATCGATTTAAAACGTGATTCTGAGTCGAGCGGTATAAAAAAAGATGGGTCTAGGCTAAATATTTTTTATAGTTAAAAATATAAGCACAAACTTATTACACTCTCACCACATAGTAGTATAGGGTGTGCAGTAGGGCGGGTCGATTTGTAAGGAGGCAAAAAAATCGCTTAAGTGACAAGGAAAATCATATTCTAGGGATTAAAATAAGAAATTTTGCCCAAGGAACCATACCTCTAAAACGAATTTTGATGTCCCGACTTTTGACCTATCTGTCTGTCTGTATGTCTGCCATGCGGCAACCCCATTCCCCCTCATGAAATTGATATAAACCTTGGCTCATAGTCTTTTTGTGACTACAGATTAATTTTTGGGTAGTCACGCAGAGTCACGCATAGTGACGAAGTGATCTAAAAGTTATTTACCATCATCCGATCGATCTTTTTGAATAACATAACATAGTCAAGGCGTATGATTATTATTTATTAGCTGAGTAGAAGATACGCATACGTATGAGTGTTAATTTTAATATTAAATCAAACATAGTCAGCCCAATTTTAAAAAAATGGTGATTTTTTGAAATGTTTGTATGGGGAACCCCCGGAGGGTTCCAGGCGGGTGTTCCACTGGTATGGGTGGGTCGGCCCTCCAAAGTTAGTGGGGGTCGATCATACATTTGAACTCGATTGGGGCACTCTAATTGGGTCAAAGTGAGACAGACAGACAGACAGGTCAAAAGTAGGGACATCAGAATTCGTTTTAGAGGTATGTTTCCTCGGACAAGGTTTCTTATTTTGATCCCTAGAATACGATTTTCCTTGTCACTTGGGCGATTATTAAGTCGACCCACCCTAGTGTACAGATATCCACCGACGGACGTCATCGCGAAGTAGACACTGATTGTGATTTTGAATCAATTGATACAATTGCTGAACTCTTTATGTTCTTTATAACTTAATGCTATAAATTGGTTATAACAACCACTAATACTGCCTATGAGAAATTATGCTGCATGTGTTCTATTACTGGCCAGCAAAAATAAAATGATAATCTATGAGTTGATAAATAACCAACTGAACTGAACTTGATTTTTACGGATTACATAGGAGCAGAGTTTATCTTTTTGAATTTTTTAAATTGTTTTAAAATGTGAAAAGTGCTCTTTTGCATTTTATGATTTTTTTTAAGTTGCTGAAATCATCGGTCATTTGACTGATTTGAACTTGTTTTTCTTGTGTGCTAGTACGGTGATGCTGCCGATGAGGAACTGTTAATTTAAGCAAGCTAGTTTATTGTTGTGGCACGTTTTACAAAAGAAGAATACCGAATTAATAAAAAAAAAAAAAAAAAAAATTCAAAAATATGGTAAAAAGAAAAAGTATAAGAAATTTCATTCATAAATAATAACACCATGTACCCGAAAAATGATTTAGTGCAGGTCATACGTCTGGCTGTGCACATCACAAAACCGTATTTAGATATTTTTTAACACCGCACAGTGGGGCCTTTAGCCTTTTTTCGTTGCAAAAATAATAACTTTTAAACTAATTAAGGCATTTTAAAAATTATAAATGACTTTGAAGAACGACTTCCTTACCTTTAAAATGAGTGCTTGCGGGGATGGTAGGTCCGCAGCGGGCTTCAGCATATCCTATCAAAGTTCAATATTTTTTTGGTTCTAATATTACATGTTGCAAATATAGAGATACTGTACTGAAATTTAAAACTTAAAGTGATTTTTACCCAAAGACGAACCTTACTTAATTTTTTTGGAATCGGCCCATGTTTGGACCTAGTCCCCATACCAATTTTCCTTCAAAATTGGTTTTAATGCCACTGAATAGAGCAAATGTTATTCTATTGCGATGAAATTTGAATCATAAGGTTTTATTAAGTCAGTGACGAGATCTGTAAAAAATATTTAAAATCGGCCCACGTTTGGACCTAGTCTCCGTACAAATTTTCTTCAAAATTTGGTTAAAATGTCATAAAAGATGACAGATTTGCTAATTTCAGTGTTATATTTAAAAAAAATTACAAAAATAATGCAAAAAAAACACTGTAAAATTTTAATGAAATCGGACCACTTTTAAACCTATTTTCCCGATTTTTTTTATAAAGAAAAACACCTAAAGTTCACATAATTCCAAATTTCACATTGAAATTTTGTTAATTAACAACTCAAAAGACATATAATTTCACAATACATATTGTTTAAATCCGAAAGTCTAGAAAAAAAAAATACCACTCTAATATAAACTGTTAAAATAATATTAAATTTTTTTTATTAATATTACAGATACACATCTTTGTAATATTTTTAATATTAATATATAAATGGTATAGATATTAAGTTATTTAGTATATTTCTTTTAAACTAGTATAATTTTTTTTATTAGTTAGTTATCTTTAAAATAGTCATTAACATTGGGAGCGATATCTAATAGACCTAACATATCAGAGCTATAATTATGTACTTTCAAATCCTTTCGATCTCACATGTCTTCATGATGAAGTAAGTGAGTCTGAAAAGGCCACCAACATATTGAAAAGGTCCTCATTGTTCGTTATTTTAAACTTCATTGTTTTAAATTTTGATGTTTTTAATTTTAAAATGAGCTGGTATCAGGTCAAAAGTTTCTAATTGTTGCAAAATACATATATTGTAAATTTTCGCGCAAGCAAATTTTTTTTTTACTTTTGAGTGTAAATTTCTTATTATATTGAATTCATTAACACTGAAAATTTTGGGCCGCTTAAAAATAATTCAGGTAGCACAAGCGAATTGTTATTGTGCTGAATTTATTAATAGATTTGCAGTTTTTGTTATTGCCAACTCATAAAAATTACAAAACATAAACAATCTTCTAAAAACACTTCGCCATCCTTTCAAAATCAAAATAAAATATGAAAAAATTAAAATTTCTGTTTTCAAAATTCTGAAAAAATTCTGCAAAAATTTGATAATATTTGGTTTTTTATAAACTCTGAAATAATCTATATAACTTTAAAATCGATTAATTTTTCACTGAGTTATGGCAAAGCACGTCTACCCATCTATCCAGTGTATGTCAAGATGTTTTTACAACTTTATGGTTGTTGCGTGCAGACTGGCAAGTATATGCAGGCAAGTTTACTTTAATTAGTTAGAGTATTGTATTAGTGAACCATTTTAGGTAATACCTAAGTAAACGTATTTAAATATTTTTAGTTCTATTCTGTCCAAGTAGAAAAAACTACCAAAATATAGTATATTTGAAAAACTGAGACTGTAGAAAAAGCACACGTCCATAACATAGTTTTTATTTTGTTTTATAGAAAATAAAAAACCCTTTCAAGTGGCACTAAAAGCGTTATAATCGGTTCACTAGTTTGCCTACAATCTGATTTGAAAGAGGATATTTTTCAAAAAATTTTGCGCCTTTTTCTAAAAACTAAAAAAAATCCAAATTTGCGGAGCTCTATCATCCATAATTTTTATCAGATTTTAAAACCGTTTATTGTGAGAAATCCTCTATCCTATATATTCATTTATTTTACTGAATGTTTCTACGGTGCACCGTCAAATTTCAAAGTAGTTTTTATTTTAACTCGGCAATATCTTCGATTTTTAATTTCTAACGTGTTTTGTATGTGGAACAACTATAAGGATATTTATATCATGAATATTTTAAATTTTTATGGTAATTTTCATTGAAAAATCTGACACAACGGTACAACTACATTTGCTATGTTTAGTAAATGTTGTATATTGTATCATAACATATCAGTCCCAAGTGAATGCCAGTTTTTATGAAACAGAAAAAACAAATACAATTTTATCAGCATAAGTAATTATAAAATAGAAATGGCAAATAATGCAAATAACGCAAATACATCGGTTAGTTTATTTATATAAAAATTAATGTTTATATTTTTTTAGTATGCATTTTCTCTTTCAGTCTCTACCAAAACATTTGATATATTTCTTTTGTGTTCTAAATTAAAATGTAAGAGGTACGTAACTAAAACACCAGGGTATATATATATATATATATACATGACCAAAAAAGTTAACACCGACACGTGTTTTCTCTTATACGAAATAACAGAAGCGACTAAGCGGTCTTTCCTCGTTGGCTCGAAAATTACTAAAGAAAACGTTTTACACTATGAAAATACAACTGACTGTTCGCAACAAATGAATGTTTTGTGTATTTTAATACAACATACAACATACAACACCTGTTGGAATTGCCCATATAACTAAAGCGCATTTTATTAGGTATCAAATGATAAATTTAAATCTATTAAAAATGCAGTAATATATGATTGTTTTTCTAAAGTTGAAATATTGGGATGACTTCAATATCACTTGAGTTTATAGTATTCCTGATGTCGTTCTTTATCACCAGGAAAATATTCCAAATAAGGTTTGAACACTGCCACAACATGCAAAGGGAACAATCATGCAGGAGAATAACTTTTTTTGTCTGGAGTAGTATTGGCCATGCTTTTCCTCGAGTGTTCGACTCAATTTCAGCAAGAGTTTTTTTCTATGAATATTTGACTTAGCTTTAGATGCTGAAGCATGGCAGGTGGTTCCTTCGATTTCTCTCTTTTTGGGTTATCACAGTGAATGCAGGTGCCATAATATGGGACTTATATAGTTAGAAATTAGCGGAACAACCCGAATTTTTTTTAATCAAATAGATAGCAAAAATCAACGAAAACAATGTGCCAACATTTAAGAAAACTTACTTTCGAAATATACTGTTGGATAAAAAATTGCTTCTAAAAATTAAAGACATTCTTCAAAATTTAATTTTCTGATTTTAATATTTCTCTTCGGTATAAATTATGTAAAGAAAATCCGGAATTTAATTTTATTTCCATTAAACTATATAGCTACGCTTATCACTCAATCGATAAATCGCTGATTCGTTGACTGTACGTATATGTAATTATCGCCCATCTAAATTGTGATATTTTTTAAGGTTAACAGATCGAAAAATGTACAATTTTGGCGGAGAACATAAAATCGATAATGTTTCGAAAACTAACCGTCTTAGAGAAAAATGGTTGACATTTTGCCTTCCAGCGCATACACTATATGAAGCAGGAGGTAACTATAGATGGAAAAGATGATTCTTCGAAAAATATGCTCATCTTCTTTCAAGCATTCCGCAGCCCAATTAGAGAATCGAAAACGTTGCGGATAGCTATGCAGCATCAGGTCTTGCCCTAACTGAAATTTGTATGGCATCATACCGCATCAAAGAAGTGGGTAAAGTGTTTAATTTCTGAGAACGATGGCGAGTTGAGTTGCTTGATAGTTTTTGCATGCTCTGGGCAACAGCAACAATGTTTTGGTTTGTACATGCTGTATTATCCAATAACGATCCAGTCTCATTCATGCACATGTTTGACAAAATTCCCCACATATTGCCTGGAAAACGATTTTGTTTCATTTACAGTTTCTTTAATATTGAACAATATGTTAGCAATTAACTAACATAGAATTTAAAAATATTATAAAAAAAAAATTTTAAAATTTTTTAGAAATTGATTTTTGAGTGATTTTGTAGTATTTACCGGGCCCTTGATTTTCTAATAACTTTGAGTCTTTAATTATTTTTCAGTATATTAAAATAAATGTTTTGCGATTTTGCGTAAAGTATAAACTCAATAAACCAATAATGCGGATTGAGTACAACTCTGTAAGTTGTTTTCTTTGTTGTCATTTCATTGTGGCAATTTGCGTTTTTAAGAATGCATCGTGCAACATTGCATCAGGAAATCCAAGAATGCTGGGAAAATTTGGCTACAATAATTAAAATGGGCTAAACAAAATTATGTCAGTGTAAAAAAAAGTTTTTAATCTTCACGAATTGAGGAACCTTGCTTTGAAAAGAAGTTTAACTAATTACTGGAAAAGAATCGTCAATTCAGGCAAGTCCAAGCATTTCGACTCGAAACTTATCGGCGCAAATTGAAATTAATAATGACTTAAACTTGTTTCCATACAGAGTCCAAATTTCAATCAATTTAAACTCCTGGATTTGCCTATTCACCTGGAATTTTGAAAAAAAAAAATTATTGGTTTGGCCGAAGAAGCCAGCAGCTTGCCTGATGAGGGCCATTTTGATCTAAACGGCAATGTAGCCAATAAAATTGCCATATATGGAGTTGAATCTGTTCAACAAATACCCCATGAGACGGAACTGCATACAAAATGAGTCATGTGTGGTGCGCAATTTCATCAATATGCATTGTGCGGCCATACTTTTTGAAGAAAACAGTAAAACAGTGACTGTCAATGGAACCGTTATTTAAAGGAGTTTTTTTTTTAACGAGGACTATGTCCATGACCTGTCGGTATCAACAGCATTTGGTTCCAGCATGATGGAACAATTGCACACATAGCCAGACCGGTTATAGCGTAGGTCGGCGGAAACAGTTCTTCGAAAACAATTCTTCGAATAGCAGTTCTTCAAATAACAATTCTTCGAAAACAATTCTTCGAAAACAACTCTTCGAGTTCTCCGAAAAAAGTTAGAGCCTGTAGTTGAAAATCGGTATGATTATTCCCCGCTATATATGGTTATTGTTATTTAAAGAATTGTTTTTCGAAGAATTGTTATTTGAAGAACTGCTATTCGAAGAATTGATTTTACGCAAATCTATGGCGGAACTCCAACGAAAATTTCCAAACAATTTAATATCAAGAAACTCCACTATTCGTTGGCCCCCAAGGTCACCTGACGTGACTGCACCAGACTTTTTATGGGGTTATGTTAAGCAAGAGGTGTACAAAATGACACCAGGGAATTTGACTGAATTGAAACAGTCCATAAAAAAGAAATTGCGGCGATCCTTATCTCAACCTTCAGGCCGCAATGAATAATTTGCTTATCAGGTATGGCTATGCGTGAATATGCATGGAGGTTACTCACGGTCTACCATCTTCAAAAACAAGTAGTTATACAAAATTAAATTGAATTTTATATACAATTAAAAACATAAATGAAATACATTGATTAAAAAAGAAATTATTTCAATTTATTATTGTAGCACAATTGGTGCGCCATGTAAATACATATATTATATATTGTTTTATGTTTTGAATATTTTGATGGAAGATCACATTCTTTGATAATCTCGACTAAAATAGTTAGGATTTTAGAATGTTGTGCACGCAATACTCTGTTCCGAAAATCCTGGTGTAGGGTGTAGTATTTTAGATCCTGATTGACTATATCTTCCCCACTCATTTCTTCTTTTCAGTTGTTACTTCAACCTTTTTTTTTTTTGCAAGTTTTTCTCTTTTATAACAATCAACGGCAAACAGAATCGTTATCTTTCCTATAAATGGCATATAATCATTAGATGTAACAACTCTAATTGTAATTGTAACAAGAATCATTATGATAGATTGGTATTTTGTTGGAAATCAAAAATGTACTTTAATTAAAATGTACTATAAGCTTTCAACAATTGTAAAAACAAAATATTATTTGCTTTTAGCTTCAAATTAAATTAGAAAAATTTCGCTCAATATTTCACTGCTAACAAAAACAGTTGTGTTTATTTAAATTACCAAGATATTTTACCCACCCACTACAACCAAAGGGAGAATGCGGAAATACAATACTGTGTGTTTTAGAGAGAATAAGTCGAATTCCGCAATGTTCCTAACAGTTGATCCTGTAGCAAACATGTAGACAAAAAAATTTAAAAAATCGACTGTAGAAAAATAAAAGGGAAGTCAAAATGAATTAATTGCTTTCATATCGAAGTGCCAGCAAAAATAAATGAACACGGCTGTTACATACACAATTTCACTAGGAGCTCACTTTCTCTCTCCCTCCCTCTGTATTTATTTCTCTCTCTCTCTCTCTCTATTTTTAAGTTTTTGAAACCAACTTTCTATCTGTTCCATATCAAAATAGATATCAATATTAATATGTGTTAAATAAAAATTTACGTTATCATGTTTTATTAAAATGAAAAATAATTCATTTGGAGCAAATAATAATAAGAATAGTGGAGAATAAATGGAGAAATAAAATTGTAAAATGGGAAATGGAGATTGATATTGAAATATGAAGAACTGATATTTGCTACATTAAATATTTAAATTCGTACCTTGAGGCCAAGTCATTATCTAATAGTAGGGTATAACAAGTAGGAGTATATTATTTGCTAGTGACGACGTTTGTACACCCTTCAAATTGTTCTTTTCTTTCTACTTCAAAATGTTGAATCATTTGAAAAGAGTGGGCCTACCTTATTTATTACTTATTACTATATTTTTATACCCTATACCACTATGTGGTTTGGGTATAATGACTTTGTGCTGCTGTTTGTAACAACCAAAAATATTTGACCTAGACCCATCTTTAATTATACCGATCGAATCAGAATCACTTTCTGAGTTAATTTAACAATGTCCGTCCGTCCGTCCGTCCGTCCGTCCGTCTGTGTGTCCATGTAAAGTTTGTAATCAAACTGCAGGTCGCAAATATGAATATATTTTGAAGAAATTTGGTATGTAACCGATTATCAGCCATGGGATGAACGCTATTGAAATTGGTGAGAATCGGTCCATGTTCAGACCTAGCCCCCATACAAACTACCCATATGAAATCGACATAAATTGCCATAAGATCCAAATTGTCATATAGATCTTACTCAAATTGGGTTTGTATGCGTTCATTACATCCACTAATGAGTAGTCCAAAAATGATCCCTTTGACCCCATATAGAGCTGCTTCCCGATCTTCACTTAAATCTATTAAAAAACAAAAATATTGCAGTGATTCTTCTCAAATTTTGTTTGTATATATTTTTGCAAAATACAAGAGACTTTACCAAACATGATCAGGATCGGTCCATTTTTGGACCTAGTCCCTTTATAGATATAGCATCCGATATGAACTTTTTAATATCTGCAGCCAAAAAAATTAATAAAAATCAAATTTGGTTTTTGCTTATTTTCAATGTCCAGTTAGTTGGGCCTAAGAGATAGGGTTTCTAAACGCATGGTATAGGGTATCCTAGAGTCGGTCTAGACCGACTATAATTTTCTTACTTGTTTTTTATCAATTGTAAGGCCATCGCTAAAGGCTGGATAACACGATAATAATAGTAATATAATGTGGTCGTAATGCGATGAGAAAGTTTTGTTCAGCTATAGCCAAATATTAATATATAATATTTTTTTTATATATTGTAAATAGATAAAGAAGATTAAACTATACAAGCTTGTATCATAGATATAGGCATTGGCCTGGTAAAAAAATATAAGCTTTGACAATCAATTTGTTTTCTTGTTTTATTTTATTATACCCTATACCACTATGTGGTTTGGGTATAATGACTTTGTGCTGCTATTTCTAACAACCAAAAATATTTGACCCAGACCCATCAGAATCACTTTTTGAGTTGATTTAACAATGTCCGTCCGTCCGTCCGTCCGTCCGTCTGTGTGTCCATTTAAACCTTGTAATCAAACTGCAGGTCGCAAAAATGAACATATTTTGATGAAATTTGTTATATAAGCTTTTATCGGCCATGGGATGAACGCCATTGGAATTGGTGAGAATCGGTCCATGTTCAGAACTAGCGCCCATACAAATTACCCCTATGAAATCGACATAAATTGCCATAAGATCCAAATTGTCATATAGATCTTACTCAAATTGGGTTTGAATGCGTTCATTACATCCATTACTGAGTAATACAAAAATGATGCCTTTGGCCCCATATAGAGCTGCTTCCCGATATTCACTTAAATTTATTAAAAAACAAAAATATTGCACTGATTCTTCTCAAATTTTGTTTGTATATGTTTTTGCAAAATACAAGAGACGTTACCAACCATGGTCAGGATCGGTCCATTTTTGGACCTAGTCCCCATATAGATATAGCATCCGATATGAACTTTTTCATATCTACAACCAAAAAAATGAATAAAAATCCCACTCAAATTTGGTTTTTGCTTATTTTCTATGTCCAGTTAGTTGGGCCTAAGAGATAGGGTTTCTAAACGCATGGTATAGGGTATCGTATAGTCGGTCTAGACCGACTATAATTTTCTTACTTGTTTTTATTTCTATTATTGAATAAAAATGCAAATTTTTTTAACCTGTCACATAGCAATGAACTGAAAATATATATTATATAGAATCTGATTTCACTGCATAACGATAGACATGGGCTTTTCATAACACAGCACTATGGGTAATTTGACCCATTTTTGTGACGAAAAGCCATTTGTTGCACTTTTAAGCAAAAAGATTTTTTTTGTTACAATTTGATAAAAAAATAACCTTAAACTAAATGACTGTGTACTATCTTTTTCTAAAAATCGAGTAACAGCTGATTACCACGTCGTCAAAGTTATTGTTTACGAGCAACGCGTTACAGGCAGCTTATGCAGTGGTATTTAATGTGAATTTTTAATCTGTTCTAAAAACGTTAAACAAAATATAATAATACAATTTAAATATGGAAAATAAAAGTGATGGTATGCACATTACAGGTTAGTCGACAGATTTGAGTTTACTTTTTGATTTAGTGCGAAAAACTCATTATTGTGACTTAACCTCAAATAAAATTTTTTTTTTTCATAAACATGCAGTTTGGATAAGCTTTAAAAATGTTGGCCGTATTTGGCCGTGTTTTGACTATCAGAGACATGTTAAGTGGACCATTTTGAGTTTTTTTCATTAATTTCACGTTGCGATTTTTTGCGTTTTTTGAGTTATGTCGTTTTTTCGTAGGCGATCTTCGTTTGCAGTATAACAACCTTGCGAAAGTTTGGATTGATGTAAAATGCAAAGAGGAGAAGAACGATGCTGTATTCAATTTTATTATTGGCCAAGTTAGAAATATAAATATTTTGAATGAGGAAGAATCATCTCTGAAAGAGAGAGTCCGAACTTTTTGTAAAAATTTGGCTGAGAGATGGAACAAGTCCCACAGAAAGATAGAGGTCTTCCAAAAACAAAACGCTCACTGGCTAAGAATTGATTTTATTTTGGCAACCAAGATTACCCCTTCGAAATGATTAGTAGGGCATCCAAAAGTAAAGTTTGTGGATAAATCCGAACGCGCAAAGAATAGAGAAGCAAAGGACCTATCAAAGAAAGTAGACAATGAAACGGAATTGCTAGTTCGTGCAGCTTCGATATCGGCTCGAGTTCAACATAAAGCAGATATGGCAGTGGTTCTTAGACAGACAATTGCTAGTCCAACAAGAGCTCGCAAGATGAGAAAATTAGCGCTCACTGTTGCTAATCAGCGAATTCGCTTAACTGCAAATGAAGCACTCGCATTTTTGTTAGAAAACAATTTGACAAAGGAACAATACTTGAATACAAGAAGTGAAAGTAAAATTCGAAATGCTGACATATATCTAAGAAAAGTTGCAGACCAGTTTGTATTGAAGTCAATGAGAGGCAGGCAAATGTTTCCCGTCAATCTTTATTAACGCACACTGCAAATAGAATTGTTGCAATGCAGAAGGAAGTCATAGTCTCATTAACGACAGAAAATATTAATTTTGTAAAGGCTGATCTGATTGTTAGCTATGGATTTGATGGCAGCACTGGGCATTCCTCTAATAAGCAGAAATTTCAGGAAGCATCCACTTCCGATGATTCCGATTATTCCTCGTTTGCATCAACAATGACTCCTTTAAGACTTGTGGATTTGGTCGGTAGACCACTTTGGAATAACAGCACACCTCAGTCTATAAGGTTTTGTCGTCCCATAAAACTGGAGTGTTGTAAAGAAACAAAAGAAAAAAGGTTGCTTGAGGACAATGATTTAAAACAACAGATAAATGGCTTAAATAGTTTAAAAATAGTTATCGATGTTGGAAAAATCATTGAAATACACTTTAAACTATTTCTTACGTTGATCGATGGTAAAGTGTTAAACGTTTTAACAAATACAAAATTTAGTCAATCGTGTCCTATTTGCAAGACAACTCCAAAGGATTTTATGAGCATTACAGGCTTTAAAAATCAAAAAATTTCTTGCAAAAAAAGATACTCTAAAGTATGGTATGAGTCCTTTGCTTTATTGGATACGATTCTTTGAATTCATTTTGCATGCTGAATACAAGAGCAGTATTAAAAAATTAAAAATTCGAACTGATGACGATCGCAAAACTCTTTCCGAACAAAAGGCTTGTACAACAATTATTTTGGTCGGAAATGAGCCTTAAAGTTGACCAACCAAAAACGGGTGGATTTTGAAACACCAATGATGGCAATACAGCCCGTAGAGCCTTTGCTGACCATGCCATCTTTTCGGAAATAGTTGATATTGATGTTGAGCTGATATATTCCCTTAAAATTATACTCATTACCATTTGCTGTCAATTCCCATTGAATACCCAAAAATTTCAAGCTTTTTGCCACAATACCGCCCAAATGATACAAATCAAATACCCTTGGCTCCCAATAACGGCGACCGTTCACAAGGTATTGATTGTTGAAAATTGTTGAAAATACCTTACTGCTGGTAGGTTGTTTCGGCGAAGATGCTGCTGAGTCGCGGAACAAATTATACAAGTCAGATAGACTACATCATGCCCGCAAGAACAGCCGCACAAACAATTTCTCTGATGTTTTTAACAGGGCTATGGACATGTCTGATCCAGTTATTTCATCAATGTGCTTAGATAGTCGAATGCAGCAGAGAAGACACGCGCAACTGCCACAAGAGGTTCTAGATATGCTGTGTGTTTCAGAAGTATCTGTAGAGTTGAATGACAGTATTGGCAAATGCGAAAATAGTTTGGAGACAGGATTAGGCGATATTTTTGAAACTAATTAAATTCGATTAATTTAGATAGCGAAAAGCAAAATAAAACTGAAAACAAAATACATATGTATATTCAAAATCAAAAAAAAAAAAAAAAACAAATTGGCAAAAGTGGGTTAAAAATATATAAATTTCAAAATCTTTTTAATTTAAACTTTTCTCATTGCTTATCTCTACATAAACACAATAAAAATTTTTTTTCAAAAATCTTTTCAGTTTAATTGTTATTAATTTTTGTCACAAAAATGGGTCAAATTATCCATAGTGCATAGGTAAGATAGGATCAACATACTCGTCATATTACAATTACGGTTGAGTAATTCTACCTTTACGATTGGTGACTACACTTATTGAGCTTTTATCAGTGAATACGTTAATTTCTGAGAATTAAATGAGTGAAATATAAACAAAAGAGAAAGATAAACCTATGATCAGTGTTGCCGGCTATAATGTTAGATTGTTTGGTGAGGGGAATTGAAGAGGCGAACAACTTCTTAATATATAATGTGTGTAGAGAGAGAACACATTTGGTTTGATTTTTTGATTTTGTTTTAATAATCGGCACCTCTGGCGTTTATCAATTAAATTATTTACTTGTTGTTGAATAGATAAGTCGCTAAATACACATTACCGGCTATTGACTAAAAGCAAATGCTAAACAGTTCTTAACAGCTTGTCAAAGAAAAAGCATTATTGCATTATTGATAAAACTTCTAAAATAATTTTATATCTAACAATTTCATTCACCTTTATGTTACTACTTCCTGCTCAAAGGTAATTAATTTACAATAAAAAATGTACAAAATTATAATGAGTCTGAAATTAAAACAAGTATTTCAAATTTCACATAATTTATTAAAAGAGAAAATAACTTTATTGTAACGTAAGAGAAATGTGGGTTTATCTATATATAACCAACGAATGGTCGGCCGCATCCTTTCCAAATTCATTTAATATTGGTACAATAATTTTGCTTTACTCCACTAAGAAATGCTCCAAAATCTAAATCCCTGGCATTTAAAATCCCGGAGACATGGGGAGACCAAAAGTGAAAAAAAAACATTAAGAAAGGAGACTCAATAATTTAACAATTATCTTTAAAGTTTAGTTGAAGTGTGGTTTTATTTAATGTGACAAATCGATTTTTTTTTTGGCAAATACCAAAGATCTAAAGATCATAGTCATATTGTTTTTGGTTCATGTAAGCATATCGCAAAAAGTGATATTTTAAACTTTTGAAAAAAAGTAGCCTTTTTTTGTGCCCTATTTAATGTTAGTTTTTATTAGTTCCTGAGTTATAAACAAACATTCATAGTAAAATATAGCGTTAAATACAAAAAAGTAAGAAAATTGTAGTCTTTCAACTGTGTTGAGGATACAGGAATTGGAATACAGGAATCAAGCAGAAACTTAATTTGAGTTGAATTGTTATTAAAGAAAATTTGGAAAAATGTATTTATTAATTCACCTTTTGATGGATCTTAGTGAATATCGGGAAGCAATAAATCGATCAGGGTCTAATTTTTTTTAT
Source organism: Cordilura impudica (assembly GCA_963682025.1). NCBI lineage: Eukaryota > Metazoa > Arthropoda > Insecta > Diptera > Scathophagidae > Cordilura > Cordilura impudica. The sequence continues at coordinate 296,174,973 of OY821517.1, forward strand.
TTATTTATATTTGTATAAGAATTAAAGAACCTAAATAACAGAAATATTTTAAATAAATAATAAATGGGCAATTCTGGTAACAGAAACACGTTGGCGCCATTTGTTTTTTTTCGTTGCAACAATCATAACAGTTGAACCGATAGGGGTAATCAAATAAGTTTAACGGCATATGATAGCTAACTGTCCAACCTATGAAATAGGAATTTGAACAAGGTGCTACGCCTTCAGATGCTTACTTATGGGGTATCAAAGTTGAAATTTGTTAACGGCATGAAAAACTAACTGAAAAACATGATTTTTAACAATTTAATATTTTTTGTTTCTTTTTCAAGGTTTTTATGTTTTAAAATTATTACCAATATTTAAAATATTCTAACCCATAAAACCAAATTTTTTATTAAAACACTTTCTTTCCTTATGCATATGAGTTTTGAATATCTCCGTGACTGTGTGTGACTATCTCAAAATTAATGTTTGGCCACAACAAGTCTATGGACAAAGTTTCAGAAGTTTCATCGGATGAGGGGAAGTGGGGTTTTAATCTCTCCGTAACTGTGTGTGACTATAGGTTAGGTTAGGTTGGAGGTGGCTGCTGATTCAAGGACCAGCACACATTGACTCTGGGGTCCGTTGTGATACCAAGGGACGAATGGGTGTTCCCCTCAGTCCCCACCGAAGAACCAGTTCGAGCTTCTAATGAAGCCCCTAAGATGTGAAATTTCCACGTTTGAGAGGTCAGAGAGATCGTGAAGAAACGGCGATCCCAATGTCCGTAGTCTTGTTCTGGATAGCGCCGGGCAGTGGCAGAGGAAGTGTTCTACGCTCTCTACCTCCTCCACATCCAAGCAGCTACGACAGAAATCATTTGACGAGACCTTAAGGCGCTCAGCGTGTCTCCCTATAAGGCAGTGCCCAGTAACAACACCAACTACCGTTGAGATCTCCCCACGGGGGAGTAATAATAGCGCATTTGTACGCTTTCGATTCAGAGCAGGCCAGATTTGTCTTGTGATCCTACACGTTAATCCATTAGCCCATCTGTTATTCGTTATGCCAGCGGTGCGAAGCCGAAGTTCAAGCTTGCACGATTCCAGGGGTGTACCAACACATTCCAAATCCGCTGGAACCTGTAAGGTAGTACCCTGTCTTGCCAGCTCATCCGCTTTGCAGTTTCCCGGTATGTTCCTGCGCCCTGGGACCCATATGAGCCTGATGTCGAACTGCTTGGCCATCTCATTTAAGGACGTGCGGCAGCTAAGGGCGGTTCTCGTTTTCAGGAACATTGATCGCATGGATTTTACCGCGGCTCGACTATCAGAATGGATGTTGACTGCGGTGGTAGACAGAATATTCCGACCTAACCAGTCAGCAACCTCCTTTATTGCCAGTACCTCTGCCTGATATACACTGCAGTGGTCTGGTAACCTTCGAGCCACATTTAGTCCAAGCTCCCCTGAATGGGCTCCAAGACCAACCTGACCGCACAATTTCGATCCGTCAGTATATAAATTTACGGAACGCCTACTGCCTGGAGTCCTCCCAGACCAAGATTCCCTGGTCGGTATTAGTGTACAGTAGTGACGTTCAAATACGCTCCTTGGAGTAGTGTAATCCACGTTCAATGGCAAGTTCCTGTCATTCAGGATCACCCCGTGGCCACAATTGTAGCCCCGCCATTGTAGTGTGCTTCTTAATCGAATGGCCGATGAGGCCGCCGACTGCTTGCCTAATATGTCCAGTGGTATTAGGTGTAATAGGATGTTCAAGGCATCCGGAGGTGTAGTACGAAGGGCTCCAGTGATGCACATGGAAGCCATTCTCTGTACCCTTGCGAGAAGGTTGTCATTGGTGGCCTTCTCCAAAGCAGGCCACCAGACGATGACTCCGTACAGGAGTATTGGACGGACCACCGCTGTATAGATCCAGTGAGCAATTTTCGGACTAAAGCCCCAACGCTTACCAATGGCCTTCTTACAGGAGTATAAAGCTATAGTTGCCTTCTTCACCCGCTCCTCCAAATTCCGTCTGAAGTTCAGCTTCCTGTCCAGGACTACGCCAAGATACTTGGCTCCATCAGAGAAGACGATTTCGGTGCCGTTGAGAGAAATGGGATCGAAGATGGGGATCTTATACTTCCTAGTGAAAATAACAAGTTCCGTTTTGGTCGGATTACCCCCAGACCGCAACCCCTTGCCCAGATAGATAGCTCTGTGAGAGCCCGGTGTGTGACTATAACAAAGCTAATCTTTTTTCACAGCAAGTCTATCGACCAAGTTATAGATCGATCGGATAAGGGAAAATGGGTTTTAAATCACTCCTTGACTGTGCGTGACTATGTCGAAGTTGGTCTTTCTTTACAGCAAGTATATCGACCAAGTTTCAGATCGGACGGATGAGGGGAAATTACATTTAGATCACTCCCTGACTGTCCGTGACCACGCGTGACTGTGCGTGACTAAGTCAAAGTTAATCTTTTTTTGCAGCAAGTGTATGGACCAAGTTTGATATCGATCGGATGAGGGGAAATTATATTTAGATCACTCTGTGACTGTCCGTGACTATGCGTGACTGTGCTTGGCTAAGTCAAAGTTAATCTTTTTTTCACAGCAAGTGTATGGGGCAAGTTTGAGATCAATCGGGTGAGGGAAAATGACATTTAGATCACTCCATAACTGTGCGTGACCATGCGTGATTGCGCGTGACTAATCAAAGTTAATCGTTTTTTACAGCAAATGTATAGACAAAGTTTGAGATCGATCAGATGAGGGTAAATTACATTTAGATCACTCCGTGACTGTCCGTGACCACGCGTGACTGTGCGTGACTAAGTCAAAGTTAATCTTTTTTTCACAGCAAGTGTATGGGGCAAGTTTGAGATCAATCGGGTGAGGGGAAATGACATTAAGATCACTCCGTGACTGTGCGTGACCATGCGTGATTGCGCGTGACTACCTCAGAACTAATCTGTAGTCACGCAAGACTATGGGCCAAGTTTCAGGTCAATTGAATAAGGGGGAATGGGGTCCACCCATGGCAGACATACAGACAGACAGACAGACAGACAGACAGACATAGAGTATGAGTTAAAAGAAAGAGTTAAAAAAGGAAAATCTTTTTATCTTTATTTTCCATCAAAGTTATAAACTAGGTAAAAACAAGTAAGAAAATTATAGTCGGTCCAGGCGGACTATACGATACCCTATACCATGGTTTAGGGACCCTATCTATTCAGTCCAACTAATTTGATACAGGAAATAAGCACACACCAAATTTGAGTGGCGTTGTTATTATTTTTTTTTGGTTGCAGATATGAAAAAGTTCATATCGGGTGCTATATTTATATGGGGACTAGGTCGAAAAATTGACCTATCCTGACCATATTTGGTAAAGTCACTAATATTTTGAAAAAATATATACAAACCAAATTTGAGAAAAATCTGTGCAATATTTTTGATTTTTGATATATTTAAGTGAAAGTCGGGAAGCAGCTCTATGTGGGGCTTATGACTAAGAATTGTCCTATATGTATTATGTTTGAATTACTGATTAATGGATATAATAAACACGTACAAACCCAATTTGACTCAGGTCTATATGATAATTTGGATCTTATGGCAATTTATGTCGATTTCATAGCGGTCATTTATATGGGGACTAGGTGTGAACATGGACCGCATTTCACCAATTTCAATAGCGTTCATCCCATAGTCGATAGAAAGTGATTCTGAGTCGAGCGGTTTAATAAAAGATGGGTCAAGGTCAAATATTTTTGGTAGTTACAAACATCAGCACAAAGTCAGTATACCCAAACCACACAGAGGTATAGGCTATAAATAGACAGTTGATTGCGATAACGCATGATTATGATGAATCTCCCGTTTAAACATTTTATTTTCGATAATATTAACAACCTATTTTATGAAATTTCGAATAATACTAAAAATTTAACAGAAAATCAAGCTAGCTGTTTATTATTGCAATTTTTATCTCTAATTTACTTTAGTAAGTAGTATCTTTTTTTTGTATTTCGTACGCACATCAAAATAGGACGCTGAAAGATTTAAAAAAAATTTCTTTCGTATTTTGGGACACAATAGATATATATATCCATCAAAAAATTCGAGGTGCCAGCATTTTTGGGCGGTGAGAAGATTTTTTTTTTTTCTATAATATACCGAATAAAGACAAAAATCAACATAGACAAAACAATTACGAATAGTGACCTATTTTTTTATACTCAACCTGAAAGTGGAACAAATTGCCTAAAATTGCGTATTTTTTGAAAACTGGAACAATGTATTTTTTAGCTTTTTTACATCTAGCAGTCGAAGGAGCAGCTGGGTGCAGCTGGACTTTGTTGAATTAGGTAAACGAATAATCAACAAACATATTTTGAATTTATCGCAGTTATAAACAAGTAAGAAAATGTTAGTCGGTCTATACCGACTATACGATACCCTATACCATGCGTTTCGGGCCCAACTAACTGGATATAGCAAATAAGCATAAACCAAATTTGAGTGGGATTTTTATTAATTTTTTCAGCTGCAGATATGAAAAAGTTCATATCGGATGCTATATCTATATGGGGACTAGGCCCAAAAATGGACCGATCCTGACCATGTTTGGAAGCAGCTCTTTATGGGGCCTATGACTAATAGTTGTCCAATAGGGATCATTTTTGGACTACTGATTAATGGATGTAATATATACATACAAACCCAATTTGACTAAGATTTGTATGATAATTTGGATCTTATGACATCTCATCCCATGGCCGATAAAAGGTTAAATACCAAATTTCATCAAAATATATTCATATTTGCGAACTGCAGTTTGATTACAAGCTTTACATGGACACACAGACGGACGGACGGACGGACGGACGGACATCGTTAAATCGAATCAGATAGTGATTCTGATTCGATCGGTATAATTAGAGATGGGTGTAGGTCAAATATTTTTGGTTGTTACAAACAGCAGCACAAAGTCATTATACCCAAACCATATAGTGGTATAGGGTATAAAAATAGAAAGTTAGTATATAGCGATTTACCTGGAGAAACACAAAGCAAACAGTAAATTTGTACCATTAGTTATCTAGTTTTTTTTTTTATATTCCACCAGAAACTGGACCAAATTCCTAAAAATCGGTCAACTTTGGACTAAAAATCTGATTTTATTGAAGGTAGCAAATTTGTAATTCTTGAACAATTTCCTGTAAGATGAGTTTATTCAAAATATCGTAAGTGAACATGTAAGTTTTGATTTTTGCAACCTCATTGGTTCTAAGGGCGCTACTGTGAAACGTATCAATTGCTACACAAAATACCCTACAGAGACTCCAAACTGTTATTTTCTTGTTTCCTTGCATAGGCTTTATGAAAAACAAGGAATATACTTTTATATGATGCAATTAGATTTTGAAAGCAATATCTATTATTATTATTTTTTGTCAGTAACGGGCGTATCTTACGACTGAAAATTTTTTTTATACCTTCTTAAAAATTTAAAAATTTCTGAAATTATATATGCAAAAAATTTAATTGTAATTTACTTCAATTAAAAAAAGATTGATATTTATATATGACTTTGCAAATTATTTTTTGAATTTAAAAAAAATCGAGTTAAATTGTCTATTTATATCAAAGATTCAACACAAATGAATTTAACATTCTTACTTGTTCTTATATAAAAGTGCCAGTCATAATATTATTTTTTGTTTCAGATTCACTTTCAATCCAACATGGCTGCCAATGAATCTTCACAAAAGGATGGCTCAATAGCCGAGAAAGACAATGTTAGCGATTTTATTAAATTGAAGATAAAAATTTACCACATAACATGTCCACATCATCCAAGTTTTATACGAAAACGTAGCTTTATGGGATTACACAAAATTGAATTATCGGCACTATTCGAAAATCAAACCATATTATATGAGCTGAGGACCTCAAATTTCTTGGGCTATGCCACAATTATAATTTGGATGAATTATCAATGTCTATGTCGTTTATATGAAACCGAAAGCCAAAACATAGTTACGAAAATTTTAGCAGCCATCACTGAAAATATACAAAATCTAAGATACATGACGAAAATATTTCACTTTAACTATACGATCCATACAAACATTTTAAAATATCAGGATAAAAAACGATTTAAATGTTATCGTTACTACTTTGATAATGTACAAAAGGATAAGAATTATAAAGAAGTGGATCTCATAAAACCCATAACTAGGGAACTAACAAGTCTGGTCACAGAACCTATAGCCAAGGCTGAGGATAACTTGGCCTCTAGAGATAGAGATTATCTACAAATGGCCATTAAGGATTATAAAATTTATGCCAATAACACCAGCCTTGATCATTTGATATTTTTGCAATATCTAACGTATGATAGTTATATGGACACACATTTAAATAAAACTGGCTTTCCAAATTTCCATAAGTTATTGAAATTATTTGAGCACGTGAAACCAAAGGAGCATATATCGGTCAATGAAATACTCAACAATGAAATGCTGCTCATAAAAAGATCACAGTCAACATTTAACGATGATCTGGTGATGGCCCATACCTTTGCAAATGTTGATTTATATTTTCACAGCATTAACTCGGCCATAGCAATAATTATAAATAATAGATTTCTAAATTCGAGAAAACAGAGCACCAGACATGGCAGCGACGTTGATGTGGAAAAACTGTGTTACACATTCAAAATTGCCAAAACTCTGCATTGTTGTCTTAACGATTTGAGCAAAGATAAACTAAAACAATTCATTTATTGGTTAAGATATGCCAATTTTAAGCCATACAAAAATGTTTACCTGTTTATGATGTCCCATGGCGATGAAAATGGAGTGCTCTATATGGAAGATGGCAATCGAGTGTATCTTCAGGAAATTCTAAATGATTTAAAGCACAATAAATCAGCCGATGAAGCTAATATTTTCATATACATTGTGGCTTGTCGTGGTAAATATGATGCCCGGTATGATGATGGTCCTGCTCCAGATGAAACAGGCCACAAAATTGAGCTGGCCGATAATATGGCCATATTTCTAAGTACCCGGGAAGGTCGTGTATCCTTAAGACATCGTGTGAAGGGTACACCTTTTATAGCCGCTGTAACGGAATCTTTAATGGCCGCACAACACAATGATAATGTCGTAAAAGTAGTAGGGGGAAAGTTAAAACCTAAGGCCACTGAGCATTTGGTTAAAGATCAAAGTAAATGTTATGCCATAAATAAACATACCATGGCCTTGACTCAGGATGTCAAAGATAATTTTTCGGACAATAGTAAAAATTTAAGCCAAATCCTGGACTGTAAGTTAGAGCTTAATGAAGATTTACAAGTGTCAGCTGTAACGGAAAGAAAGGAGCTTAGAAAGGAAACTAATAATGTTAATAATGGGGAAGCCACCAGTACCACAGTAAATCGAAAATTTGATAGTATTTTATTTCTGAATATATTTGGTCCCATTCAAAACTTACATAGCTTAGACATATTTGAGCTCAATCTCAAGACCTTAAAAAACTATGCTGATGATTTTAAAGAATTTTTTATAATCACCACGCAATATCTGCTGCATAATTATGAATTATTTATAGAAAATATTTTAAGCACAATGTTTAGTGATCACTTTGCATTACGATGTCAGTGGCAAATAAAGGATATAAAAGATTTAGAAATTATTAAAATATTTTGGCAACTAACTCAAGAAGAATTTAATATCAAAGATTATCAACTCTTTGAAAATGTCTGCCAAAATTGGTTAGCTAAATGTGAAGAAAGAATTTTCAAAGATAATCTCAAGCAATCTCTAAATAATATTTTAGATGAAAATATTAAAAAAGATTTGAAAGAATTTATAGATTTAATAAATTTATCACCAAAAGCCAAGGACATATTGAAAGATGAATATTCTTTGCTTATTAACAATGCAAGCGATTTAAATAATTTGACATTTGGTTTGGTGCATATCCTTAGTTTCCGACAAGGCCATGATTCAGAGTTGATTTATAATTTACAATATAATACTTTTGTAAATACATTTTGCAAAAAAACCTATCAAAAATATATATTACTAAGGCATGGAACATTTTATTATGACCGAGATCGAGTGGGCGATATAGAGTTTGGCCACATAAAGGCTGAACTCTTCAATACCAGCAAAGGTATTTATTTAATACGCCAATTAAAGGAAATGGAGAACGTAGAACCTTTAAAAGAAATTAGGGATTTTGATATAGCCAAATTGGATTTAGGGGAATTTTTAGAGCTCCCGGATTATTCTTGTTTGGAGTTTTTAAAATTGTATGCACCATTTCAGAATTTAACATGTCTATTAGCATTTGAAGAACTTTTAAAAACAAAATGCCAAAAAGAGAAACAAGATGAATTGGGGATATTTCTAAAATCAAATGAATTTTTTAACAATGACTACGGCGAGAACTATAAAACATTTATTGACGACAGCCTATCATTAATTTTAAGCGATTCTTTGGCTTTACAGCTTCAAAAAGGCTTTAGTGATAAATTAGAAATTCTTAATATTTTATGGCTTTATGTAGAAGATAAATATAAAGATTCAGAGCTAAGTTATTTTAAAAAAATTTCCAGCCAATGGTTGGCACAAAGTGATACCCGAATATTAAAATCGGCCATTTTAAAGAAACTTTTATATCTACCCGTAAATATTGGTTCCGATATATCAGAATTTTTACAACTTATACAAAATTCGGCCAAAGCCGTTAACATACTAAAAGAACACTATAATTTACAAATACCCATGGCCTTTCAAAGGGATTATAATCCTTTAATCGCCATCTGGTATGTAATAGGTCTTAATACAGCAGTCACCGAAAATAAGACCAACATTATAACAGATATTATTCATGAAAATATTATTGACAATGATCCCTACTTTAGCCAATTGCCTGATTTATATAAATTTCAATTTTCAAATGTTAAACAATTTCTAATATTTAATAAACACATATCAGTTTTGGATATGGAGATCATGTTTGATATATATTTTAAAATAGGCCTTACTATAACAAAGGATTTGAAATTATTTGTGCAACAACTTTGGTTAAGATTATTGTCTAAAAATATTTTACTGCAGCTTTCATGGGAAATTGTAAAAAATTTAAAAATAACTAAAGTTATTGAAAATTTTTTTTATTGCCATTCTCAAATATCCAAAGAAATGAATATTTTTGCCGATATATGTCAAGAATTTTTTGATAATTTTAGAACTAAAATACATCATGTCCTAATCAGAGAGCTGCCTTTAATTTTGTTAGATGCCATTAGAGAATATGAAGAAATTTTAAGATACTCTTCACAAGCTCAAAAACAATTAGAAATGTATGTTTATGTCATGTGGTGTGATCACGAATCAATGGCAGATAATATTTTGACAATATTACATACAGTTTTCGATGTATCAGCCATTAAAGAAAAATGTTTTATTTCCAAACATGAAGTCAGTAATAATTTTCTAAACGAATTTATTAATTTTTACTTAATAAAAGCTTTAAAACAAATTTTTAAAACGAAAAAGGACAATTTAACAGATTTTGAATTTTATAATATATTTAAAAACTGCTTTCTTAATACTCGTAACTCTACATTAAAGCTTTGCAAAAGTCCTCTTACACACTTTATAGAGAAAGCACCATTTCGTTCTTTAAAAGCTTTGCTGGAATGTGATATTTTATTCCCGGAAGATGGTAATGATTTTAAAAAATTACAAACTTATTTACAATATTTTTCTTTAAATTGCTATAATTTTGAAAATGAATTTGCCATAAACAATATTTGGTATGAAATAATTGATGATAAAGTTTTATTAGATTTAGAAATTAATCAGTTAAAAACTTTTAACATAACCAAAGCTTTAAGAAAAGCTTTTGAAATGAAATTCTCTCTAACGAAAGAAACGAAATTTGAAAATCTTTTTAATTATTGGTTTGATGAAAATCGCTTAAGGTTGTCCCGTTTAATTCAACAAATGCCTTTTACATCCCAACAACAAATTTTACAATTAGAATTTCACTTAAAGGCCTCAAATTATGCCCTTATATATTTTCATAATTTTTTTAATTATTTTCCTTCGTATTACAAAATGCACTCTTTACTTTATGCCTCAATATTTAATATTCCAAAATTTTGGTCTGAAATAATTTCGAATAGCTTAAAATCGATTTGTTTTTGGAAATGTCTAAAAACAAAACCTTCTTTGGAGAATTTTAGTGCGGCAAATGTTAATATTAGTGATTTATGTTTAACTAAAGTATTCAAAGATATTTATTTTCATCCTCATCAATTTGAAAATATATCGCAGATTTGGTTTAATAATTTAGTTGACGATATAATTGATAAATTTTGTTTGGTTTACGAAGTAGAATATAAAAATTTAAGATTAACTCACTGAAAAACAAAATTAAATAATTTACTATTTAATATTTAAAATAGTTGTTGTAGTTTTCCATAAATTTGTAATTATTATTTTTTAAGATTTGAATAAATAATATAAAATCTATATATCTTATAAATAACAAGTAAGAAAATTATAGTCGGTCTAGACCGACTATACGATACCCTATACCATGCGTTTAGAAACCCTATCTCTTAGGCCCAACTAACTGGACATAGAAAATAAGCAAAAACCAAATTTGAGTGGGATTTTTATTAATTTTTTTGGCTGCAAATATGAAAAAGTTAATATCGGATGCTATATCTATATAGGGACTAGGTCCAAAAATGGACCGATCCTGATCATGTTTGGTAAAGTCTCTTGTATTTTGGAAAAATATATACAAACAAAATTTGAGAAGAATCCGTGCAATATTTTTGTTTTTTAATAGATTTAAGTGAAGATCGGGAAGCAGCTCTATGTGGGGTCAAAGGGATCATTTTTGGACTACTCATTAATGGATGTAATGAACGCATACAAACCCAATTTGAGTAAGATCTATATGACAATTTGGATCTTATGGCAATTTATGTCGATTTCATATGGGTAATTTGTATGGGGGCTAGGTCTGAACATGGACCGATTCTCACCAATTTCAATAGCGTTCATCCCATGGCTGATAAAAGCTTATATACCAAATTTCATCAAAATATATTCATATTAGCGACCTGCAGTTTGATTACAAGGTTTACATGGACACACAGACGGACGGACGGACGGACGGACATTGTTAAATCAACTCAGAAAGTGATTCTGATTCGATCGGTATAATTAAAGATGGGTCTAGGTCAAATATTTTTGGTTGTTACAAACAGCAGCACAAAGTCATTATACCCAAACCACATAGTGGTATAGGGTATAAAAATGGAGTTTTGTATGTATGTATGTTTGTTTGTTTGTGGACCGATCGCCTATCTGGAAAGAAAAAATAGGTTATATTTTTTTTTTGGATTTTTATAGTGGGCGTGGCACCTCCATATAAAATTAATTTTTGACATCATACAAAGTAAATATTTATGGCATATAACTGGAGTACTATAATCGAGTACCAAAAATACGAAGTACTATGAAAATGACAGTCTTGAAATTTTTGACAAGTATTTTAATTGTAGTCGTGGAAAATATGGGCGGAGTCACCAACATCAAAAATCGACAAAAACCAAAAATCTCGAATACCAAAAATGGCCAATATCAAAAATCTCAACAAAAAAATCGCCAAAATCAAAAATCACAAAAAAACAAAAATCTCAAAGCCAAAAATCGCCAAAACCAAAAATGGCTAATAACAAAAATCGCCAAAATCAATAATCGTCAAAAACAAAAATTTCCAGAACCGAAAATCGCAAATAACAAATTCGCAAAACAGCAAAGGTTGCGAAACCAAAATTGCCGAAATCAAAAATCACAGATAACAAAAAACCAAAAACAAAATTCAAAAATAGCTAAAATCAAAAATCAGAAAATAAAATCAAAAATCGCCAAAATAAAAAATAGCTACAAAGAAAAAAAAAAACAAAAATCGCCAAGTCAAAAATCGTAAAGGCGAGAATCGCGATTAACAAAATTCCACAAAATCAAAAATTGCCAAACTGAAAATCGCGAAAAACAAAATCGCCAAAAACCAAAATCGTCAAAAACAAAAATTGCCAGAACCGAAAATCGCGAATTACAAAGTCTTAAAAAATAAGATCAAAAATCTGAAAAAAAAATATATAATCACAGGAAACAAAAAAGGCAAAAATCGATAAAAATTCAGAAATCGCTAAAATCATAAATCATAAAATAAAAATCGCAAAAAACAAAAATTTCCAAAATCAAAAATAGAAAAAAAAAAACAAAAATCGCCATGTAAAAAATCGCCAAAACCGAAAATCGCGAAAAACTATAATCGCCAAAATCAAAATTCGCCAAAAACAAAAACGTCCAGAAGCGAAAATCGCGAATAACAAATTCGCAAAAAACAAAGATCGCGAAACCAAAAATTGCCAAATTCAAAAATCACAGATAACAAAAAATGCTAAAACCAAAAAATCTATCAAATTCAATAATCGCTAAAATCAAAAATCAAAAAAAACCAACAAAAAAAAAATCAAACAAAAATCGCCAAATCAAAAATCGATAGAACCGAGAATCGCGAATAACAAAAATCCCCAAAATAAAAAATTGCCAAAACCGAAAATCGAGAAAAACAAAATCGGCAAAAACCAATATCGTCAAAAACAAAAATTGCCAGAACCGAAAATCGCGAATAACGAAGTCTTAAAAAAACAAAGATCGTCAAACCAAAAATCGCAGAAAACAAAAAGGCTAAAAAGGCTAATATCATAAATCAAAAAATTGCCAAAATCAAAAATAGAACCAAAAAAAAAAAAAAAAACAAAAATCGCCATGTCAAAAATCGCCAAAACCGAAAATCGCGAAAAACAATAATCGCCAAAGTCAAAATTCGGCAAAAACATAAATTTCCAGAACCGAAAATCGGGAATAACAAATTCGCAAAAACAAAGATCGCGAAACCAAAAATTGCCAAAATCAATAATCAGAAATCAGAAAAAAAAATCGCCAAATAAAAAATCGTAAGAACCGAGAATCGCGAATAACAAAAAATCTCCAAAATCAAAAATTGCCAAAACCGAAAATCGCGAGAAACAAAAATCACCAAAAACCAAAATCTTCAAAAACAATAATTGCCAGGGCCGAAAATCGCTAATAACAGAGTCTTAAAAAACAAAGATCGCCGAACCCAAAAATCGCAGAAAACACAAAAGACAAAAATCGATAAAATTAAAAAATTGCTAAAATCAAAAATCATAAAATAAAAAATCGCAAAAAAAAAATTGCCAAAATTAAAAATTGAAACAAAAAAAAAACACAAAAATCGCTATGTCAAAAATCGCCAAAACCGAAAATCGCGAAAAACAGTAGTCGTCAATTCAAAATTCGCCAAAAATAAATTAAATGTTTTTCTACAACATGTGTTCCCAGTTTTTTTTATTTCGGTTACGATGTGTATAGCGAAGAGCACCGGGTTACAGCTAGTATCTATATAAAAATGAATTGTTGTTGTTATATAGGATTTTTACTCCGACCACACTACTGTGAGAAAAATTGCCTTAAGACCCAGTTCATTATATAAACTTCGGTTCGTATATCTTGTTTGCACCCATTGATATGTAGTCCAAAAGTAAAGTATGATTCCCCATATAAAGCTGATTTCCGATCTTCACTTAAACCTAACGAAAGCAAAAATAATGTAACGATTTTTTTTAAAAATTTGGTTTAAATGTATGCAGTATGCAAAACCCGTATTCATACATCTAAGAAAAAAAGGAAAATAGCGATATTTACTCAGAAACGAAAACAAAAATCTTAATCAATTGTTATTATTTAGTTTACTTATAAAAAAAAAAAATGCAAACTTGTTTTTATCTAGCTCATATATTTAACGATAGGTGGCGTATTATAATTAATATGTTCAAGAAAATCCGAATTCGTATAGGTGGCGAGGCTCAATATTCAATATCTGTGGTTGTCTAGAATAACCGCGTATGTCATAAAATCAAAATGTTCAGGGGAGCCAAAAAACGTTATATTTGCAATTATGAGTTCGACATAAAGTTTTTAGAGCTTTTTATTTAACAGTCCTGTAGATATGGGCAATAAATACTTTATATAAAATTTCAAAAATTATCAAAAATCTTCAGAGGAATAGATCCAAGAGAAGGACGAAAAAAACAATATGTAAATAAAACTTAAAGTGTGTGCAGATAAAACAACTTATGTCGACAAACGTCGTTTTCTTTGAAAAAGAAAACTACCAATGCAACCACCCATGTAGACATAAGTTGTTGTTGCTTGAAAAATGGATTTTTTTGTTCGTCAACAAAAAGTTAACGGGATTAGGGATGAGAATATAACAACGTATCAAGAATAATAGTGAAAAAATAACAGAAATAAACACACAAGTTTTAATAAGTGGTTATAAACTGAAAAATAATCCAAAATTATTTTGTCTTTTTTTTTTCATTAATAACAACGTATGTCGCTATGTGTCGTTTCTGACAAAATAACTTGTCAGCGATCAAACGTAGGTTGACATATGTCGATAGTGCTGCAAATTAATTTAATAAACATTTATAGATTTGTTGATTTCTCATTAAATACTAATCTAATTTAAAGTAAAATAATAAGCTTTCTAAATTCATGAATATTTATGTACTAAACTTAATTTCAAAATGTTTTGCTTTGTAAATAGTCTGTAAGGATTAATTCCATAGACCAATATACGAATAAATAAATAAAAAAAGAGAATTGAATTTGCCAACAAATATAAAAATGAAGGCATTGACTTCTGGAAAAGCGTTATTTTCTCAGATAAATTCAAGTTCAATATTAAAACATCTGATGGACGTGTGAAAATTTGGCGTGAGAAAAACACGAGTTTATCCAGTTATAACCTTCTCCCTACATTGATGGTGTGGGAATGTTTTGCTTCAGCAAAAGCAAAGCGCAGAAAAATAAGGATATCCTCGGGATTTAATATTCCAACAGGACGATGATCCCAAGCACAGCGCTAGATACAAGACCATGGATATTATACAACTGTCCAAAATACCTTAAAACCCCACCACAAGGTCCAGATATAAACCCTATTGAGAATTTATGGACGATTTTCTAGAGAAATTTGAAACATTATGATGTTAGAAACGTAAAGGATTTAAAAAACGCGTGGAAGCAGATTGAACCAAAATATCACCAACGATAACACAAGTTTACAAAGTGACATTTTTTCATGTAGATTTGATGAGAGATAGATTTCCTTATGGTTAAGGTTAAATTTCTATGAAAGTGTTTTTGAGATATTGTCATTTTTTAATTTTTTCACTTGATAAATTATATCTCGAGCGAGAAATGTCCGATTGGTACCCAGATGCAAGGTATTCAGATGGCGAACAAATATATGTGATAGGATTTTTAATCCAAAAATGTCAAGAATGTATTGCAAGCGTTTAAACCCAATAAATTGTTGAAAAAATAAAATATTCGGAAAATATGGGATTTGGATTTACTCACTCAATTGCTTATAACTTTGTAATTTTTCTGTCGATTTTTTTCTGGTTGGTGTTAGTTCTTACGTAAAGGTATCATTTTTGCATACACGAAGAAAAACGTTTTTTTTTTTAACGATTTGTACTTTTTCGTCGGCACAGAATCATTGTAATCATTCGGCGCTTTACCAATTAAAGAACCGAATATATATGTTTAGTCACTATCTGAATACCTTGCATTTGTGTACCAAGAACGACCCAAGCGGACATTTCGAGCTCGAGATATGATTTGTCGAGTGAAAAAAGGTCGAAAAATTAAAAAATTACAATATCTCAAAAACTGTTCCATAAAAAAATTTAACCTAAATTTTCGAATTCAGCGACAGAAAACGCATAAGGAAAATCACTTCTCATCAAATGTACATTTTCGGTGTAAACTAGTGTAATCAATAAATTAGTTGAATCGATGCCAAGGCGACTAAATGCTGTTCTCAAGCAAAGGGGATATCCAAAAAATATTAATTATAATATTTTTAATACTTTTTCTTACTTTATTCACATTTGTTGTTCTGTACGAATACGGATTTTTTTAGTACAACAATAATAGTACGCTACCTATCGTTGAATATATGACCTAGGTAAAAACAAAAAAAAAAAAAAAACAAATTTGCAATTTTGTTTTTTATTTTATAGGTTGTAGGGGATGAGACTCCAGTTATATATATATATATTAAATAAAAAGGTTCAAAGCCAGACGTAATCGTCCAAGCTGGCCACTAAAAATTTAATATATATTTACTATTGTTATGAATACGAGGCAAGAACAGACTGCCGAAGCGTCAAATTCGCCTACGTTTCTATTTTATTATAGGTTTACAATACTTTATAATTTAATATGGTTTTATATTTTAGTTTTCATTATTTGGCTATTCCTTTTAAATAAGAAGTCCGTCGGGGGTTCATTAATATTTAATTAAGTATTTATTCTTCAAGCTCTAGTTATGGAATGACAATTTTAAATGTGTGATCTCTTGTTATATTCAAATTTTAGAAAAGTAAGAAAGTTTGAAGTGAGCAATGAGTAAAATGCATTATTGAGTGATAGTACGTTAACTAATATACAAGAGATCAATAGCTTTAGAAACAGCATACATATATTAGAAGAAATCAACAAAAGAATAAATCATAATGACTCAATTACAGGCAAAGCAATAAAATAATACAAATAATGACAAAATTCTAAATGACAATTAACATAAATAATGATGACTCTTTTGTAAAATACTAATGAATCAAAATAATGTAAAATTGATAATAATATATTATTGATGATAATCAATATAATGACGCCTGTTACAAGGTAAAATTAATAATAACAATTGAATCAGATTTTGGTTTCAGTTTTTGATTGAATGACTGTTTTTTATTATTTCTTGGGTGTATGAGTACGGGTTTTGCATACTGTATGTATTTGCGAAAAGTATCTACGTATGCCACTCGAATTTTGTTTATGCATATTATTATCTATATCGGCAGAAAATTTGGATCTAAAGCCCTTTCTGGTATAGCGGTCGGAAGCGAGTGTAGTTTTCTTTCTTGGTTTTTTTTTAGTTTTTGCAACTCTTAATGACGCATGTAACTTAAGAAGGTCCAAGAGATTTTAGAGATTTTTTTTAGATTTTTGAACGGCCGTACTGATTGGCGGAATCGTGTCAAAAATTTTAATTTTTCTACAATTTTTCACTATTTTATAATATAATTCATAATTCTTCACATTCCTTCTTTGATCAATTTTTTTTCTTTCTAAAAAATAAATATAAAAAAAAACATTAATCCCTTTGTTATTACCAAAAATCATATTTGCATACTTTGTATGTTTATAACAACAACAAAATGAATTCCTTTGTTTTGAAGTTAAACAGACTTAATATAAAACAACAAATTAGCTACTTCACTAATCCACTGCATGTTAGCAGCATGGATAGAGGCAGCAAATCAATTGATAGTGAAACTGATGATATTAACTGGCAACACGTACTGCCAGCAAAACGCCGTTTAGCTCATCACCTTGTACATTTTTTTCCCATTGATGGTGTTGTTGCAAGTGCATATAAAGCTTGAACTAGCCCTATTAGTCTATACAAATATAATTTAGCCGCATGCTGTCATTAATGTGACAAAACAATAACACATTATTTTGAGTGAGTAACAATTGAACAACAAACACATTTAAGCTTGAATATGGAAAATAAATGAATTTTGTAACGTTTGTGGTCACCGTATAAATGCTACTACATGGAAAACTTATGAAATACTACGAAAACTGTGGAACACCAAGAATATTACACCACTTAAGATTAAAATGTTACTAGCAAAAACCTACTTAATACCGACACTATTATATGGATGCGAAATATATGCAAGTTGTGATTTGACAAGTCAAAAAAACTAATATCAACGTACAATGCAATATTAAGATATGTTTTTAATTTAAGAAAATATGATCATATATCTCAATATTCCAAAAAAATGTATGGGGTGGCTTTTACTGATTTAGTGAAAATAGCAACGCTATTACTGCTACACAAAATTATATATACACATGCACAGCTTTACTTGTCCAAAAGCTTGCTTTTTACACGTTCAACAAGATCGAATGATATCATAAACTTAAGACACCGAAGCTTAATATCCCAGTTCGTCTTTGGAAGATGCTACCCCCGTCCATTCAATTTTTAAGCAACACCCAGCAATTTATGAAAGAACTATTTCAGTTTCACTCATTATAATTTAATGTAATTTATTTCAGCTCTCATTTATATTTATATTTTGTTTCTTTAAAAAAAATATATTTTTTTATATTTACATATGTATATTTATTTATTTTTTTTTAATAAATTTTATCTTTTAATTTTTATTAAATTAACCCATTATGCTTCATATGTATTAACCATTTTTATTATTAATTTTTTTATCTTTTTGGGTTTTAATTTATTAAATTATTTTTTTTGTTATACTGTGTATTTATATATTGTGTATTTATACATTAGGGCAGGTCGATTTCAAAATCGCCCAAGTGACAAGGAAAATCGTATTCTAGGGATCAAAATAAGAAGCTTGTCCCGACTTTTGACCTGTCTGTCTGTCTGTCTGTCTCACTTTGTCCCATTTAGAGTGCCCCAATCGAGTTCAAATGTATGATCGACCCCACTAACTTTAGAGAGGCGACCCACCCATGCCAGTGGCACAACCACTGGAACCCCTTGGGGTACCCCATACAAACATTTTTTGTTTAGATTAACACTCATACGTATACGTAGCTTCTACTCTGCTAATAAATAATAATAATCATACCCTTTGACTATGTTATGTTATTGAAAAGGATCGATAGGATGAGGGTAAATAACTTTTAGATCACTCCGTGACTATGCGTGACTACCCCAAAAATTAATCTGTAATCACAGCAAGACTATGGGCCAAGTTTCGGATCAATTGCATGAGTGGGAATGCGGTTGCCCCATGGCACACTGACAGAAATGTACTTAGTCATCATTACTTTGTAAAAATCCATTGCTTTAATTATAAGATTGTAAATCTTGTTGTAATGGAAAATAATGAAATATATTAAAATTAAATTAAAAATAGTGCCCTAATTTAGCTTTACATATAAGAAATACTTCGGAGAAGTGGATGCAAATGGTGAAGATTTCACACCTAATACAGTGTGCAGTAGTTGCTAGCACTATTTTGAATTGGTTTCATCTACAAAGAAGATACTTGCATTTTTCTAAACCGGTAATCTGGGTAAACACCAAGAGCATACAACTTCATTGGATTCAGCAAGAGCATCCACTTCACCGGATATTGATTATTGCATGTTTTTGTTTTTTTGCTACATTTTTCAATCACTTCTCGAAGATTCTGTGCAAAATGCACCTGGAAAATTAATAATGTTTTTTTA
Organism: Cordilura impudica; assembly: GCA_963682025.1. Classification (NCBI taxonomy): domain Eukaryota; kingdom Metazoa; phylum Arthropoda; class Insecta; order Diptera; family Scathophagidae; genus Cordilura; species Cordilura impudica. The sequence goes on from OY821517.1 coordinate 296,194,474, forward strand.
TTCTGATCGCAATAAAGTTTAAAAGAAAAGAGATCTTTAAGGATTAACATTTTTCGACATTCTAGCATTTTTGAAGCAATAGATGCAGATGGGTCAATTTCTTTTACACTTTTTTCTCCTAGCCTATAGTTACCATTGTACCGAAGATTGGAAAAAAAATTTGCAGTTGGTTGTCGAGATATATTCGTGATAGAAATTGCATGTTCTTCGAAAAAAACAAGTTTTAGCCAAAATATACATGAGGCAATAAAATCCGAACAGCAGCTTAACTATAAGTTATTCAAATCTTAAAATAAAATTTAAATATTAAATCCAGCCAGTGTCAGACACAATTTCATTAATTATATATACATATGTAATAAAATGATAAAAAAAAATTGTATCAATCCATTTTTCATGCAATGACATCAGCAGTCTCCCGCCTTCTTAAGCGTTGGTGGATACGATTGTTGATTAAGTTACGTGCTAGTGGATTCGGGTGAGACTCTAGCTTCTTCAAATAGTTTGCACTATATCTAGTGAGTTTCTCCCCCACCATAGTGTGCCTCTAATAATTCTCAAAATCTTGTTTTGGCATCTTTGTATTCTTTCTGTGTTTGAAGCTGAGGCTGTTCCTCATAACTGTATACCATAGCATCAACTGGGTTTGAAAATGAGTTATAAAACAAGAGCTTACAATAGAGACTTAACTTTGCGCTCCTGCCGATTAGCCATGTGAATTGGATTAATTTTAATTTTATTTGTGTCAATTTAGCGTCTATATGGATTTTCCAGGTAAGTCGGCAATCAAGATGTAGTCCGAGATATTTACCAGTGGAATGTTGAGGTATAGGCTGGTTCCTAATTCGAATTTGAGGGCAAGTCTCCCTTCTTACGGTAAAAGTTACGTTGATACACTTTTTTTCACTTTCTTTAATCTTCCACATGTCTAGCCAATCTGCCAGCTGTTCAATATCGCTCTGTAAACGAAGAGATGCTGTTGAGGGGTTTTCGTGTACGCTTAAAATTGCAGTATTATCCGCAAAAGTCGGCGTAAGTGTGTTTTCATTTGCCGGCATGTCTGATGTGGAAAGGATGTACAGAAGCAATCCAGCATGGATTGTCTGTGGAGGGCTCACAGAGCTTTTCTCTCTTACGGAGACTTCTCTATTAATTATTAGCTTATGTGTGTTTGGAGGCAAAAACTGTTTAACTTTATAGAGGTGTCCCTTGTGCCAAACTCGGTCGAGGGCTTTGGAGACGAATGATAGAAATGATCCAATAAAATGGGCTGGATAAAATCAGTGGGTGTGGCGTCCCCCATAAAGAGTAAATATTTAGTGTCATATATTTTGAGTACTGTAACGGATGAAGCCATGGAACTGCGTCTGACTTCATGAGTTATAAAAAAATTGGCGGGTAAATACAGTTTGACATTGTGCGCTATATATTTAGTTTAATATCCTGTTGGAGACAACTGTCTTCTAAAATGTTTATGTGACCAATTTGAGCCATTAAAGACTCAATATATACGAGTTTACCAACCCCATTGATGCCATACAACCTCAAACCATAATGCCACCATAGCCGTGTTCAAGCGTTGGCAAAATATTTTCTTTATTTAAAGCAGTGCCACTTTTTGCTTAAATAAATTTTTGTCCTTTTCACCTAAAAATAAATTCTGGAATTTTTTTTGATACTCATTTGCAAAGTCCATTCCTTTTTGTATAACCTCCACTGTGCAAAGGGTATATACCAGTCAATAGAGTGATGTACGTCTATCCATCTGTCAATAGAGTGATGTACGTCTATCTCTCCACCTGTTCGTCTGTCTTTTGAAATCACTCTCATTCACAAAATAAACCATTTATCAGAACGAAGTTAGGATAATATTGTTCGCCATTATTTCGAGCAGCTTGGACTTGAAAATGGGGCCAATCGGTCATCATATTAAGACAACTCGAAAAACTCTCAAACTTGTATAATAATTATGAATTAATTTTAATTTTTAAAAAATCGTTTCTTCGAACACATTTTTACATAACATAACAAAGCAGCCATTCAGAGAAAACCGCAAGAGAAAAACATCTACTACCCAAGGTTCACAAAATACACACATCAAACACACAAAGTTCTGTTCTAAAGCAGCAAACACATATTTTTATTTTCATATCAATTATGTGTGTTTCTAAATTTTGTACGGTGCCGAACACAATCATGACTGTGTTTCGTTTTAATATTTCGTTATCAACACGAACATTTTTCTATCACGTACTTTTTTGTTTCGAACATACATAAACCACACAGATTCGATTGTAGCTTTATTTAAAAAAACACGAAATTAAGTCATAAAAAACATATAAAATTTCTCTGTTTTCTATTTTATTACTCTATTTTTATTTTTATTTCTTTCCTATTTTTATTATCTTTTTATTTTTATTTTTTTATAACTGCTAATGAATTATTTTAGATTTTTTTTAACAAATTTGGTTGAAACAGTTGTTGTCGTTATTATAGGTATGTATCAGATTTTTCCGATCGCGAATGGATAATGTTTTGATATATAAATGTACGCGTTCAAGATTATGTTCTGTTTTTTTTTTTTAGCAGTACACGTGCAAGAACACGAACTTAAAATAAAGCTACACTCGAACCTGTGTGGTTTATGTGTGTTGGAAACAAAAAATACGTGTTAGAAACATATCCGTGTGCACAACGAAATATTAAACTGAAACACAGTCATGATTGTGTTCGGCACCGTACAAAATTTAGAAACGCACATTATTGATATGAAAATAAAAATATGTGTTTGTTGGTCTGAGCTATGTTTGTTTACATATATGTGCGAGTTTTTTATTCAGTGTGTGGTTTCTTCTGAACTCTCCTACTAGCACAATGTGTGCGTCAAAAACATATTTGGCCAAAAAAGGGATTACCAAAACTAAAAAAAAAATCAAATTGCTTGTTGTTCACATTTGAGAGCAGTCAATGTAAACGAAAACTTGTTCACATTAAGCGGTATTCACAATATGGAGGTTTCATGGATTCGCAAGTGCACTCTCCACAGGCAATGAGAGCACTTATATATCGACTCACATAACCGTCTAAAATAGTGCGTAGACTACGTTTATCGCTACCAGAATAACCCTGATATTTTTGGAGGTGCCTCAATTGGAGTGGTTTGCACGTTTGCCAAAATGTATTTACTAGTTACTAGTTGAAAAATAATTAAATTCCATTTATAAGCAAAAGCGCTATTTTAACAAAAGCCATTGGTTTTTTTGTATGTAATATATTTCAAATTAGGCTCTTACATAAAACTATACTATTAAACGTAATAGATATTTGTGTTACATTTTTGTTTTATGTACTACATTAACGATGACCACAAATTTCTTTGGGCTACTGTTGGCCTTTTCGCTTGAGGCTAGTGTTTATTTATTCGGCTCATAAAGGGAGCAATTAGCGTATATAATAAAAACCAGTATACATTTTACCAAATTGGTTTTAGGCTTAAAATTTTAATATTCAAAACCATATTAACCTTGAAATTCTAATAAAACTATTAAGTATATTAAAGTGCGTCTGGCCGACTGTATGTAAGCCTACGGTATGAGCTTGGATTTTATTGAATATGATTTCTTTACGTGATTTCTTTCTGCTTGAGTAAATTCCAAAAAGCTATATACGGAAGACATCTATAAGTCGACTCTGATTGAGTTTCTGATTCGATTGGTGTAATTGTCAAACTCACTAAATACTTTGCTACGGAATGCTGTAAATTGGTTATAAAAACTACTAGCATTGTCATGTGGAATTATTTCCGCATATGTACTAATAGTGCCCAGCAAAAAAAGTGATTGTTAATAGGTTGATAAATAATCACAAATTAATAAATTTAATTTTCATTGAGAGTGGTTTCATATTGGATAAATAATATACAACTGTCTGTGTGAAACTGTGGAGAAACATTAAAAAAAAAAAATTTTTTTTTTTTGAAATGTCAAAAAATGTGTCAAAAATTTGTAAGTATTCCATGAATGATTCTGAATACTTTTTATTCAATAAATTTTCTTCCAAAGGTACATAATTTTGCAGTAAAAAATCGCTTCTCCACGAAAAGTTTTGGAACATTATGGCTGCTTTTAGAAAAAATAAAAATTAAAAATTTTACTACGCAGTTTCACGCAGACAGTTTTTTTAAATTTATCGAAAGGAAGATTCTAAGCTGAAAAGTTTTCAAAAAAAAAGGTTTCATCAGATTTTATATATGTGTTGTTAATCCTTGTTTTAAATTCTTTTGCGTCTTTAACATTATACTTAGAATCCTGCGTTAAATTTTTTAAAATATCAACTAGAAATTTACATAGTTCATACGATGGTGAATTAATTGAAGAACAAATGGGTCTTAAAGGTTTGTGAATTTTTGGGAGACCATATATCCGTGGTGCTGTGGCTATTCTTGTTGTTAATTTATTCTTTTCTGTCCGGTCGATCAAGTTCATATTTAATAATTTTTCTACAAGTGTGTTGTTTTTATTTTGTAGATTTGTTGTTGGATCTTTTTTTAGTCGTCTGTATGTGCACATATCTCTTAAAATTTCTTTCATCTTCGATTCATATTCAATCCTTTCCATTGCTACTGTTAATATCTTTTGACGTAATCTCTCTTTTCCCAAGTATTTCAGTTAATTTAGCACTAAAGACATCCGAAAGAAAGTGGGACACTTTAGAAAAATTCACAAAAATACCAAAATAAATATTTATGGAATTATTAACATTTTGGATTAAAGAAAATAGATATTTCCATCACGAAAATAAATATTACGAACAAAATCGAGGAATGCCGATGGGTTCTCCAGCGTCTCCTGTAATTGCAGACATAGTTATGGAGGAACTACTAGATACGACGCTTAAAAAACTTAAGAGAAAACCAAGAGTTTTTACAAAATATGTTGACGATTTATTTGCAATAATCGAAATAGATGACTTTGAAGAAATTTTAAAAACATTACATAACTTTCACAAACAAATTCAATTTACCATGGAAAGGGAAAACAACAATAAATTACCATACTTAGGCTGCATAATATTAAGACAAGGAACTCGGCTTAAATTAGATTGGTACCAGAAACCTATTGCCTCAGGAACACTGAATAATTTTTACTCCAAACACACTAGAAAAATTATAATTAACACGGCTTCAAACTTTATACGTAGAGTTTTAGAAATAAGTGACAAGGATTTTCATCTCAGAAATATGGACATAATAAGAAATATATTAACTAATAATGACTTTCCAATAAAAACAATTAATAACTTGATATGACAATGGAAAAAGAAAAGTAAAGGTAATATTCGAATAGAAAAACCTCAAAAAATATACAAATCCATGACTTATATACCAGGCCTATCCGAAAGACGTAAAAATTCCAACATTTGTAATAAAGAAAAATATGAACTAGCGCTTAAGACCGATAATACACTTGACAAACTCTTCAGTAAAACAAAATCAAAATTGGAAAGAAATGACAAATCTAACTTAGTTTATAAGATAAATTGTAAAGGGGACGAATCCAACGTATGCCAAAAGGTATATGTTGGCACGACAAAAACTAAACTTAAAGTTAGACTTGTATCACATAAGTCAGATCAGAAACAAATTGACAAACCTTTATTGCAAAAAACCGCAGCCCACTATACTTTGACTGGTCATAAACCTAACTTTGACGATGTAAAGATATTAGTGGGTGAGAGTAACTACAAAAAGAGATATACTCTAGAAATGCTACACATTATTGATGTACCGACAGAGAAGAGGCTAAATTACAAAACTGATACTGACAATATATGTGTTGTTAACAGACATACAATTGACAAATATAGATTAAACTCAAACACAAAGTGACAATAAACCAAACAACAAACAAAATAATCGCGGAATATTTGTTTTTTAAAAATGTATGTAATCAAATTTTTGTGATAAATGTATTATCCGTTTTTATATGTATATTTGTATTAATTGTATTATTTGTTTTTATACATATTTCATTAAATAGATCTCCTGAAGATGATCGAAGATTTCGATCGAAATATTGGGTTTTAAATAAACAAAAATTAATAATAAAATTTTAAACAATTCTGTTTCATTTAATTTTATTAAAATTTATGACCTCAAGCCGAACTAAAATTAAAATTATCTAACAAAAAAAAGGTCAAATATACACACATTATAAAAGTACCTTTTTTAAAGTACCTTTAATTAAAAAGTATATTTTCTTAAACTAAGTATATATTCTTAAAAAAATAGTCTTAAAAAATATATTTTCTTAAAACGTATTTTTCTAAATTATCTTTTCTTAAAAAATTACCTTTTCTTAAAAAAGTACCTTTTCTTTAAAAAAATACGATTTCTTAAAAAACCATATTAAAAAATAGCTTTTCTTAAAGCTTAAAAAAAAGTATATTTTGTTAAAAAAGTAGCAGTTATTAAAAAAATATATTTCATTAGAAAAGAACCTTTTGATAAGAAAGTATCTTATATAGTACTTTTTCTTTATAAGTATCTTCTTTTAAAAAAGTTCGTTTTTAAAAAAAAGGTACCTTTTCTTAAAAAGTACATTTTCTTTAAAAAGGTGATTTTCTTAAAAACACCTTTTCTTAAAAAATATATTTTCTGAAAAAAGTATTTTTTTTAAAGTACCTTTTCTTAAAAAATTACCTTTGTTAAAAAAGTAAATTTTCTTTTCTTTAAAAAAGATTAATTTCTTAAAAAATGTAGTTTGTCACAAAATAACAAACTTTTTTTGTGAAAAAAAAAGAAATACAGCGCGATTATAAATCATAGCACATTTTGTAATCTTATTAATAAAATATTTAGTTTCCTTTTTTTCACTATTTAGCTCTTTGGGTAACCATGCTATGACGGAAGGTAGATAAGTTCGCCGTTGCTGCTACGTTGCGAAATTCAACATATAAAAGGCCTTCTTCATGGCCTTTTAGGGCCACTACATAGATTCAAAAAGAGGTTTCTTTGTTACTGCTTCTTTATTTTTAATAAAAAAAAGTTCGTAAATATAAATAAAAAACTTTGTATCCTCTTAAAAAAAAATTTATTTTTTATTCCAAATTATAGCATATAATATATTGCTTTTTTTTAAACAATTCCAGTTTCATATTTTGTCCTAAAAAATGTTTTCGATATTACGTTTTTAAACTCTTTTTAGTAAATATTTATCAACCCTGAAAATGGCTGCTTATCGTAGCTTCTTCTTCATAACGGTGATCCATGTTCAATGCTTTGCAAACTGAACGTTCTGAGATCTGCCTTTCTTGCATTATTAGTTTCATGATGACCAAATTGCAGTTTGCACATCCTCATCTATATATGATTCTTGGCTGTAGTTTGATTACAAGGTTTACGTGGACACACAGACGGACGCACTGACAGACGAACAACGCTAAATCAACTCATAAAGTACTGTGAGTCGATCGGTTTAATAGGTAAAATATTTTTGGTAGTTACAAACATTAGCACAAAGTCAATATACTCTGACCACATAGTGGTATAGGGTATAAAAAGTAAGAAGTTTTATACCGTACCTTCTAATGAAAGTGTATACTTCCATGTATTAGAATTTAATTCTAGATTCTATGCTTTTATAAAACTTTATATTTTACAATAACAAATATTAAAAAACGAAAGCTAATAGTATGTCACATTCTTGCTTTTATTAGGTTCAATTTTAATGTTGATTAAAAAGATGAAGTTTCTAAAACTATTTCTACGATATTACATCAACAGACATTCCTAGCTCATTTTACAATAAGGATTGACATTAAAGCATGTGTTCGCAATTCTAAATATTAATAATGATGTTATATAATAACTAAAAAAAGTTCTTGGCAAAAATACGTACGCTCCATATTTATATAACACGCATGTCGAACTCATTGTGTGTCAGTGTTTTTTTTAACTACCAGTTGCCATTGTAAATCGTTTGTGTACATTGAGGGCCTTGCATTTGTTAATGAGTTTGTCATTATGGCTTTGACGTTCTTTTGACGGATATTACCTTTCCAAGGCCACACATCATTAGTCGAAAAAAGTGAACATATAAATCATGTAAGAACATCAAATAAAAAATATAACATTTTTTTGTAAACTATTTTCATTAATTTTTCATTTCTGCAAGCTGTAGAAAATCCTGTTCATGTGAACATATGTCAGCTACTATAAGGCGGAAGGAATATACATGTGTCCGCTTCGATTCTTATATCAAGAAATTTTTATTATAAAATATAAAGAATTTTATTAACAAGAACATTTATTGAGGAATTTTTATGAAACATACTCTTTTGCATCACTGTGAAAAACTGGAGTGCAAACCGTGAACAATATATATAAATTTAACCGCTTTAATAACAGCAAAGAATTTCTTTGCAAGCGCTTTTTGAATCACTTTATACTATTTTTAAAAAGAAACCTAAGCATATATGAGTCGTTTATTTTGAAAGTGGCTTAAGTCCATTTTTAAAAAAGAAGTAGTTAATGATAACAATAATCACAATCCTATATAATCTTTTTTTTATAAACAATTTAAGTCGAGTATCATTAAAATCGCTATTATTGTGGGCACTTGAAAATTAGTTAGCTAACGAAATCCAAAAAAAAATTATTTTGAAACTGGTTTAAGTCTACTGAAATAAAGAATTTATGTTACAAAACTCCGAAAAAATGCATTACTGCATTGATAACGGGAAATAATTATAAGTTGGCATATCTTCTAATTATAAATTTTAATATGTCTGACGAAGATTACACTAGACTTACCTCAGATAGTGACACAGGTAACAAAAAAGAATTTACTTATATGTTTATAATTGTAATTATGGGTTATTAGTTTCAATAGAAATCTACCCTTGCAAAGATAAAAATTGAAGAATTTTGGATTCAGAAAGTGAAGATGATTTAGAAAACAATAATTCTAATAGTACCTACTATAAAGAGAAGAAGAATCATAGAAAATTATTTGTCTTCAGATGATGATGATGGAGTGCCATGTGATTTCAAATTCAAATTCTCTAAAAGAGAATGAAATACCAGAAAGAAATTGTGATAAATACGCTCAAAAATTGAGAAAATCTTACAGGAATACAGGAATGAAATATTACACTGAAGCTGGAAAAATTATCCGGGAAAAAATATTCCAACGCAAAGACTGCCATTGTTCAAAGAATTGCATATATCTTATAAATGTAGAAGAAAGGAAAAATATTTTTGATAACTTTTGGAATTTGGGGAATTTGAATAAACAAAATGTATATTTATATGGAGCTACAGAGCAGCTTATTGTTCAATGTAAACGCTTGAGAAACGGCAAAAGTTAGCTAAGAAATTACACTTACAAATGTTACTTAAAAACTACTCACGGAAATGTTTCAGTATGTAAAAAATTCTTTTTGAGTACTTTTAATATATCAGCAGGCCGATTACAATGTATTTTACAATGTAAAAATATTGGAAATAATTTGCGTGGACGTATGCCAGGATCTTCTCGGAAAATTTATGAAGAGGATAGAGAAGCCGTTACAAATCATATTAAATCTTTTCCTCAATATGAACCTCATTACACAAGGTCTCATAATCCAAGAAGAAGGTACTTGCACCTTGAATTAAATGTTACTAAAATGTTTAATTTATACCTTGAAGAGTGTAAACAAAACAAGTAAGAGTGTTAAATTCGGCTGTGCCGAATTTTTGATACCCTCAACCTCGGTTTGAGTATTGATAATAAATGTAAACAAAATATTGGAAAAAGTAAACAATTTGTTAAACTTAATACCAAATTATTTCAGCAAATTCTTCGGGTTGGTTTTCGTCTTTTCTATTATTTCGGATTTATTTAGATGTTTGCTTTTTGGTCATCGTGGTTGCTGATCGCCATGCATTTAGGTTATACACCTATATGCATGCGTTCCCGGTTATATCACATAACTTCTCTTTTAATTTAGTTTTTGCTAATTAAATAGCTCGCCCTAACCTCCATTGCAAAGGTAATGGTTGTGTAGGGTGGCTATATGCATTAAATCGTACTAATTGGAGATGGCTGAATAGTTTCTTTTTACTGGCGAAATATTTTTTCATTGCGGTCATGTAGGTCGGATGGAGTAATAAAATAATAGCCAAAAAAAAAGCTCTCTTAACTTTTTTATTAAAATATTGCCATATTTGGAAAACATAGAGAATAAATTTATAATAATAAATATTCGAATTAGGGATGCCAAACGGAAAAAACCAAATGTCCAAAACATTTTAAATAAAATAATATGTTACCTTTATTTTCTGAAAAACTACAAATTTTCATCCAAAAAAATTGTGAAAATTTCTATATAAATAACATTCTCATCAAGTTGCGTTTATTTATGTGTCAGTTTTTATGTTCACAATTCTTAAATATCATTTAACGTTTTCTAAAATTCATTGAATTTAAATTAATGTTTTCTGTAGTGTGATTCTGTAAATTTCAACGATCCGACAATCGCATAATATATCGACAGCTATTGTTGTTTGCACTAAGGATTAAGTGATTCACTAAGTACATACATCTTAACTACAGTCGACAAATCTATTTTTCTATTTATTTAAATTGTAAACGAGTGGCATCTCTGTCAAAATAAGCGAAAAGCACAAAGAAGAATAGAAAAAACAAATTACTTCGTGTTTGACAGGATGATTTTATGTTGATGTTTAATGTCTTTATTTTTTTTACTAATATTTCTGTGTATTTATTTGAAAATGAACTAATGAATTGAATATGCTATTTAATTTTTTTATTTATATAAAAAAGTCTTTGTAATAAAAGCCAAATATTTTCACAATTTTATGATTTTTATTTATGTATGACGACATTTCCACCTAAAAATTTAAGTTTTTATCGATTGAATAAACACACAAAAATGGTTGTCGTTTAGATAACAACAACAGCTGACTTTAACAATAGCGAATATCGTTTAAAAATTTTACTGATAATTTTGCTATTTTCTTTTTTTTAACGATTCGACTATCGTTAAAAGAAGTTACTGAATCGCGGTACTGAAAAGCTATTAATTTCTCCTGAATGTCAATATTTTTTTTAAATATAAAAATTTTTTAAGTGTAAACATAGGTATTTAGTGTTTTTTTTTTTTGAATTTCAATTTGTGTTTAACGAATAAAATTTATATATTAAAGATGCAATTGATGTCTCCTAAATTTAAAATTATAATTTCCGACGTTTTGATATGATTTTCTGAAATTCAATTAATTTTAATTTATAATTGGAAATTTTTAATTCTAGTTTTTAGAATTGATATTATCTTAAATTTGAATGGAAAATTTAAAAAGTGCACTAATGCTTTAATAATTATAAACAATTTTTAAAAATTAGATGTAATCGCAATTAGATATTTTGTAGGTAAAGCAGAATAATAATTCTATATAACTATGTAGAACTGTTTTGAAAGGAAAAAACTCATTGATGAACTAGGTAACTCTATTTTGTAAAACAACAAAAAGTTAATATGCCAAAGTTATGTTCGTATTTGTAAAAGAATAATGAAAAAACCTATGAAATAAAAGACCAGCCCGTGTATACTCTTAACATTGTTCTGTATGATATCTAGTTGAAAATATTAACATTAATGTTTAAATAGAAATAACTATTGCAAAGCTAATTAGAACAAACAAAAACTGTGGCGCCATCTACTGCGGCATAGTCATGCTGAGAAAAATGAAGTGACACTCTGTTAATGCAAAATAAATGTATTTTCCCCACAACAAAATATTGCAGAATTTTATGTAAATAAAGTAATATACCATGCAGTTATTATGGACATACATATATACATATATATAATATATGTATATTATTTGTATTATTTAATATGTTCATGTATGTATATGTAAATATTACACACAAAAAATACAACATCAAACGTTATTTTTGTGTTTTTCTCTTTAAATAAATTTATACATACAATTTTTTTTTTGCTAAATTTACATTATTTTTTTTTTATTAATAACTAGGTATTTTAGCATTATTTGCTTTAGATGCTGGTGAATTTTTACTCCCTTGCTTGTCGAAAAAATTTTGGATCGATTTTAACACCTTTCCCGTGACCCATTCGATCTGAAATTTCGCAGTCAGGCTCGTGGTAATAAAGGAAATGATCTAACAAATTTTTTTAGTGATGCCAAAACAATGGAAACTTTTAAAATTTTCTACCAGAGTTAATAAAAAAATGTACAAAGGGTTAGTTTTTATTATATTATTACCATAACGATCACAAAAACAACAAGTCCAGCTATGACAACAATACAACATTTAGAATAACAACAAGAACAATATAGAAACATCATATTTTTCATTTTTTTTTTACTTTTTCAGAGATTTCCCTGGAACTGTTCCACCAATTTTAATGATTTTTGAAACAGGAATCTTCCCAAGAATTTGTTGAATCATTCTCACTACAAATGATCACTGCAGTTGCACTATTGAGGGCGTGATCGTGACAAGAACAACATAGAAAATAATATTTTTTCAAGACTTTTTTAGTTCTTCATTCAAATCTCGGGCCCGAATCGACCGATTTGGACGATTTTAAATAGCGAACTTTTCAGGATGTTAGTGAATCATTTTTTATGGAAACGACCACCCTAGCTGCCCGATTGATGCCGTCATCGTGATTTCCACAGACGGACAGACGGACATCGCTATATCAACTCCGGTTGTTATAATTTTTTTCTAATTATTACAAACGGAATGACACACTTATATATACCCTCTGCACACTGGAGTGGAGGGTATAAAAATTTAAGCAATGGACATATAGAAAAATTTTTAAAACGAATTTAATTTGCATTTTCATCAGCCACAAAAAGATACTTGCCAAAAATTAAAGCATCATATAATACGAAAGAAAAGGAAAACCTCACGGAAGGGCATAATATTCATTTAAGGTGTGCTGAATTGTCCAGAAAATCATTAAAAGAAGATAAAGATTTGGCACGAAATAATCCAAATGTATATTTCGCTTTTTCATTCGACTTAGAAAAGGCGTTACCTTTTCCAAAATTGTCTGTTTCCATCGCCTATTACAAACGTAATATGTACATTTACAACCTAGGTTGTCATAATTTTCACGATAATGAAGTTAACATGTATGTCTGGAATGAAACTGTGGCATCGAGAGGTTCTCAAGAAGTAGGACGTTGTATGTTGAAACACCTCAAAAAACTTAGAAAACTTAGCGATGTATGCACTGGGCTGAACAGGAATATAAAATTGGCATTAACATGGTTTTAAATTGTGCAATCGGCAGAAAATAATGCAGATATTATTGACCATAAGTTTCTATTATCAGGATATTCATTTTTGCCAAATGACAGTGATCTTGGAGTGATAGAAATGGCTTTGAGAAAAAATAATTTAATGTATGTCCCCCAGGATTACTATGAAACCATAAAAAAGTGTAGAAAGAGTAACAAATTTATATTAACTGAAATAAAACGTGAAGATTTTTTTCTACAAAACCTCTGGAAGAAGCAATTCATAAAAGATTAAAAACACTAGTGGCAAACCTGTAAATTGGCTAAGGGTATGTTGGATGCAATTTATAAAAAGTGAACCCTATAAAATGTTTTATAAAGAATCTATGAAAGTGGATAAAGGGTTCAAAATACTTGATTTATTACCTTGTCGGGGAAGAGCAAGGAACTTCTACAAAATAAAATTAACACCATTATACAAAAATGTACGTCCCATTTCAACTCCTATATACCATGAGTATTTTAACAACCTCACACATAATCTAAATGAGGAAAAATAATATGGCAAAATCTTTTATATTATCCTTAATAAATGAATGTAAATTTAATTTTTTAATAAATGAATTAATATTTATTTTAAAAAAAATTTTTTTAATTACATAAACAACAAGTAAGAAAATTATAGTCGGTCTAGACCGACTATATGATACCCTATACCATGCGTTTAGAAACCCTATATCTTAGGCCCAACTAACTGGACATTGAAAATAAGCAAAAATCAAATTTGAGTGGGATTTTTATTAATTTTTTTGGCTGCAGATATGAAAAAGTTCATATCGGATGCTATATCTATAAAGGAACTAGGTCCAAAAATGGACCGATCCTGATCATGTTTGGTAAAGTCTCTTGTATTTTGCAAAAATATATACAAACAAAATTTGAGAAGAATCAGTGCAATATTTTTGTTTTTAATAGATTTAAGTGAAGATCGGGAAGCAGCTCTATATGGGGTCAAAGGGAGCATTTTTGGACTACTCATTAGTGGATGTAATGAAGGCATACAAACCCAATTTGAATAAGATCTATATGACAATTTGGATCTTATGGCAATTTATGTCGATTTCATATGGGTAATTTGTATGGGGGCTAGGTCTGAACATGGACCGATTCTCACCAATTTCAACAGCCTTTCTCCCATGGCCGATAAAAGCTTATATACCAAATTTCATCAAAATATATTCATATTTGCGACCTGCAGTTTGATTACAAGCTTTACATGGACACACAGACGGACGGACGGACGGACGGACGGACATTGTTAAATCAACTCAGAAAGTGATTCTGATTCGATCGGTATAATTAAAGATGGGTCTAGGTCAAATATTTTTGGTTGTTACAAACAGTAGCACAAAATCATTATACCCAAACCACATAGTGGTATAGGGTATAAAAATCTGTACCAAAATTGAAAGCTTCACTATTTATTTTAAATCTATTACATTCATCTACATCAAACATAAAATATTTACAATTTCTATTATTTAATTCCTTTAAAATAAGTGGACTTATTCCTTTTCACAAACAAAAAAGTCATTTTATTAATTTTGAAAGTGGTTTAAGTCCACTTTAGGTTCTGAAACACAGCTTATTTTGCTAGTAAGGTTTACAAAACGTATTACGTTATTATATTCTATTTGTCGCTATATTTTTCATAATTTTAGTTGGTTTTATAGAAAAGAAAGGAGCTAAAAGAATTAAATATATGTAAAGTTATGTACATTAGAGTGGTCGTTAAAAAATTAATATGCGATTTTGGGATAGGCGGGGTCCAGTTTGTTACCATTCCATATAAAACTAATAAATGTGAAGTTTGGGGACAATCGGCTAAAGATAAGTCGCTCCTGAAATCGATCGAAAATTTCAAGTGTGTTTATAAGGGGAAAATATGACTTTTTTTTTGAGATTTTACGAAAATTTCGTTCCAAGAATCGGAATCAAAAAGCTGTTAGAAATCAAAATCGAATAAAAATTCGCCAAGAAATAGCAAATGCCCCAGATCACTTTTGTGCCAAAAAAACTAGGTCAAGAAATTTCATAGCATTTTTTTAAACGTTGGGAAATTGATTAAAGCCATAATTTTTTTTATTTTTATACTTATAAGTAATCAAATAAAAAGTATTGTTTTATTACCACGTTGTTAACCTATTGCGCATTGAGAGCAAAAATGGGAAGTTTTATTGATAAAATTTTGAAAACTCCTTTTTCAAGTTTTAAAAAATTTTCTTAAACAAAATTAAAACACTGGATCTAGCACTTTAAGGTTTTATTAAATGCGTATCAGAGATGAACTTTGTGAATTTTTGGTTAAATCCCTGGGCAATAATTTTTTTGACAACGATTTTATTTTTGTGGATTTCGAGAAAAATAGGATTTTGTAAAATATTCTGTAAATGTACTCTATCTAAATACTTTGTACCAAAAATTAACACTTTTCTACTTTTATATGTTATATTTTATCATAATGGCCTAGGGTTTCGGAAAAAAATAATACGACCCCATTAACCCTTTTGGAATTGGGGTCACATATGACCCCAAGCTAATAAAAGACAATTTATTAAAAAAATTCAAATATTTTGTAAGTGCTGTCGAATTTTTAGATGCGACACTTAAAATATAATAACCAAATGTGAGAATTTTTATTTCTAAAGTTTGGGATAAATCTGAGAACGCTAACCCATTATTTTCCAAGGCCAGCTTTGGATTTTAAGATATTTTTAAATAAAAATTACCCAAAACAAGTTTTTCTATTAAACTCGATAAAACCAATATTTAGAATTTAAGGAAAGGAATTCGGTTAATTTTTATTTATTTAACCATTCACTGCTCCTGGGATCAAAATAGTCCATTGTGATACATCTTATTAAAACAACTTTTAACGAGTTTTGTTGTGAAATTATTTTATGTATAAAAGCTGGCTGTAAGTTTCCAAATAAAATAAATAATAAAAAGAACGCGGCGTTTAATTGATTGAAGAGTATAATAACATATTAACAAAGAACGAACAAGAAAGCAATACTTATTGCAAATCGTAACTGATAACAGAAAACAATTCGAATCGCACACTAAATCATCCTTAAATACACAAAAAAAAAATAAAAATAGAATTAATTTCATATTTCATATTTTTTTGAATAAATTATCTTTTATTAGCTTTGGGTCATTTGTGGGTCTTCTTATTTTATTTAGAAAAATATAGATAGTTTTTATACATAAAAAATAATTTTATGACAAAATTGGTTAAAAGTTGTTTTAATTTATATTCGCCGGCAATAAGCAGATAATTTCTATTTAGCTTCGCAAATATTCATTCGAAATATATGAATATGGAATTAATATATATGGATTTTATTAATTCTATTGGAGGCTGTTTTTTTTTGCTGGAAAACAGTATCTGAATGCAGAATTATTTTAGGAACCGGAACCGGAACCGCTTTTCAACTGAGCTCTCTCTCCTATTCGAAAGCATATAAAAATTATTATCAAAAACCCTTGGTTTACCATTGCGATATATAAAGTGAATGGAAAATTCGATAAATTATCAAAATTTGAAATAAATAGGTGGCCTTAAAAAAAAAATTATGTGAAGTAATCTACACTAATATAATAAAGAGGTGTGTGTTTGTTTGTTTGTAGGAGGTAATCTCCGTAACTACTCATCTGATTTTAAAAATGTTGGTTCCGGTATTTAGAATGGTCCTTAGGCATGGATATGTACTAGAATTTTTTTATATATTTTGTGGGCATGGCACCTCCCATATAAAGTGAACTCGTAATATCGAATATTAAGTACTATGACAGGGAAAGCTTTACAAATTTTTCTTTGTCACCTATTATTAGTGTTAGTAGCTTTTGCCAAAATGGGCGGGATCGGATAAGTGGGCATGGCACCTCCCATACAAAGCAATAATTCGATATTGTATATCTCGAGTACTAAGGCAGAGACAGTCTGACGTCATCTATAATTAATGTGAGTCGACCAGAAAATGGGCAGGATCGGAACAATGGCCGTGGCACAAAGCAAATATAAAATATCGTATATCTGGAGTACTGTAATAGTGAGAGCCTTGGGACCTTGCGCGAGCCCATATGTTATTCATATGATTAGTCGAAGAACAATGGGCGTGATCGGAGCATTGGGAGTGATGCTGTCCATACAAAGCAAATATTTAATATCATATAACTGGAGTACTATTAAAGGGAAAGCCTTGTTTCTTTGTACGAGTCCATCAGATATTGATATGAGAAATTACATAAAAAATGGGCGGAATTAGATTAGTGGGCGTACTTTTACAAAGAAGTAAATGTATTATGAAAGCTACAATCTTAAAACTTTGCACAAGTACATTAATTATCAATGGGAGTAGTCGTAGAAAATATGGGCGGAATCGCAAAATTCAAAAATCGCCAAAACAAAAATCGCCAAAAACAAAAATCTTCAAAATAAAAAATGGGAGAAAATCAAAAATCGCCAAAATCAAAAATCGCTAAGATGAAAATTTAGCATTCGTTAAGTGTTGCCGGATTTAATTTGGAAAATCCGTGTTCTTCTCATGGCAGCTTCCTCTAGAGTAGAAACGCCGAAAAATTTTATAATTGTTGCACCTAATGAAAAACAAAAAATTTTGTATATCCGCAAGCATTAAAAAAAAAAATAAAATAAATTAAATAAAATATTTTAATTGTACAACACAAACTTCGAAGGAAAAATTTATTATAAAATAAAGCATGTCGCTAAGTCTCGGTAGGTCGTAGCGAAACGCAACGGGGTATACAAGTTGAAAATAATAATAATAGCAAAACAAAATATTACGATAAATAAAAAAAAAAAATATTTTACTAAAACTCCCACAAGAAAAACCGCCAAAACTCAGCCTTTTCTATATCATATCTGGTGTACAAATAACTTGCCGCCGTTTGACAAAATATCTTGCCATCAGTAAGTATTGTTAAAATTTTTAAGATCTAAAATGCCATTGGGATGAGGTTAGCGAATCTGTTTTCTTATTAGAATCATACAATTTTTTCTTGCGAAAATATCGAGTTTTGAGCCAAATAAGAGGCATTTGCGGATACTTTGGATTCACTTCTTCATTTTAAAGAAATCTTCTGCTGAGGTGCATCGATTGCTTGTGGAAGCAGATGCTGACGTTGCCTTAAGTGAGAGAAGTTTTAGTGAGTGGCCTTAAGAGTTCATATCGAATACAAAAAACGTTACGGAAGGCCGAAAGTGTATGAACGGGCGTATTTGGAGGGACTTTATATTTTATAATATGTTATAAAATTAAAAAAAAAAAAAAAAACAAATAAGAAACATTTATCAATACCGTATATTCAACTTTTCTTAGTTCAAAATTCGATATAGAAAATAAGCACAAAACAAATTTGAGTAGATTTTTTTTATCCGATGGGAAAAAATTCATATCGGATGCAATTGTTATAAAGGGACTAGGCCGAAAAATTGACCGATCAGTACCAAACTATAAACAATAGTTGTTTTTACTATATATACATAAACAAAATTCGATCGATACCCATATTATGTTGTATGCTTTATAGAAATTTAAGTCAATTTCATAGAGGACATTTAAATGGGGACTAGTTTTAAACATGCACCGATTGTCACTAATTTGAATACTGATCATCCTATGGACGACGAAAGCTGATATACCAAATTTTATAATAAAAAAATATTCCTATAGTTTTGTTGAAATACACAGACCGACAGATGGACCAGCACCTACTCATTACACCCAAACCACAGGGTGGTATAAATACTTATATTTTTTCTATTTCATTTTGTTCTATTTTATTTTATTATACTCTATACCACTATGTGGTTTGGGTATAATGACATTGTGCTGCCGTTTGTAGCTACCGAAAATATTTCACCTAAAACCATCTTTTATTATACCGATCGACTCATAATCACTTTCTAAATCCATTTAGCGATGTCCGTTCGTCCGTCTGTGTGCCCATGTAAACCTTGTAATCAAAGTACAGGTCACAAATATGAATATATTTTGATGAAATTTTATTGGCCATAGGACGAACGCTATTGAAATTGGTGAAATTCTGTCCATGTTCGATCCCCATACAAATGACCTCCATCAAATCGACTTAAATTGCCACAAGATCCAAATTATCAATAGATCTTGGTGAAATTGTGTTTGTGTGTGTTTATTACATCCATTTATCAGTTGTCCAAAAATAAACCCCATATAACAGTTCTTAGTCATAGGCCCCATATAGAGTTGCTTCCCTATTTTCACTTAAATCTATCAAAAAACAAAAATATTGCACAGTATTTTCTCAAATTTGGTTTGTATATATTCTTTCAAATATGGCCACATATGGTAAGGATCGGTCCATTTTTCGACATACTCCCCTTATAACTATAGCTTCCGATATAAACTTTTTTCATATCTGTAGCCAAAAAATTTAATAATAACTAGCAAATTCTAACCCTCGAAATTCGAGGGCAAATTCTAGGAAATTTTATTTTTTCATTAAATAAAGACCGTAAAAGTATGCTAATCAATTATAGCCAATTCACAAGTCAACACAAAAAACAAACTCATTTTTATTAAAAACACATTAACAAATTTAATAAACACACACATATCGTTGTATAATTCTATGTTTGTGTTAGTAGCAACTTTAAATGCAATTTACTCAAAACAGAGGAAAAAATTTAAAAATCTGTAAATCTGTAAATCGGCTAAAAAGAAATACCTTTCAAATAATACTAGAGGACCCCTGCTGCTCCGCAGCATTATATTATATTATATTAATTTTTATAATATAATACCAAAATTTGCCAAGAGAAGTTAACGTACAGTAATGCCAAAATATGCCAAGAGAAGTTAACGTACAGTAAAAGTAAAGTTCATTGTCCACGCATAACTTTCCTCAAACCCAACGAATTTGCCAAGAGAAGTTAACGTACAGTAATGCCAAAATATGCCAAGAGGAGTTAACGTACACTAAAAGTAAAGTTGATTCTCCACGCATAACTTTCCTCAAACCCAACGAATTTAAGCAGTTAATAGCTCAAAAGAATGAGCTTGATCCACTGAGTGTTCTTAGACCTATGGCAACAGCCTACGTTAATTAGAACTCTAGTTATAGAGGTTTGAGAGAAGAAAAATATTGAAAAAAATCTTGAATGCAAATTTATTCATAAATTCTTTTAATATATAAGATACGTTTGGTAAAAATCAGGATAAAACGGTAGAACAGAATATCAGGTAGAACAGAACACCACTTAGTTAGACCGAAGAGATATAGGGTCACTAAGCTACGGTATAGGGTATCGCACGGTCGGTCTAGACTGACTTTAATTTTCTAAAATGTTTTATTTTATTTTATTTTCTATTAATTTATTTATTTTTTTTTTTTTTATTTATTTTATTCATATTAATATTAAGTTTAACAATGTGTTGTGCCCCAGCGTCGTTAAACATTATTGAGGCGAGTTGGCAATAGATAATAATATACAACTTTAACAATATAATATATATACATACTTCAAAAATAATAAAAACAATAAAATAAAAAAAAATAAATAGTTAAGGTGACTATGTATTAAGGCTTGATAAATAACTAACCTGGTTCTTATGTTAAACTTATTTTTAAATTTGTATAAAATTCCAACAACAGATAATACTTTTAACCTTAGGTTTTCAATATGAACATCCCATGAAAGATTACTTTGTAGGTGTATACCATGATATTTTATAGAATCACTTTCAAGTACTTGCTTTCCATCTACCCAAATGCTAAATTCTTGGTTGTGGATTAAGTACGGCCTGAATCGCAATAACTTTGTTTTTTCTGCATTTAATACGAATTTATTTAACCTTGCATACTCCATAATGATCGCAGCATCGTACTCCATGTGAGCTCTTAAGGCAACTTCGTGTTTATAAGGATAAAAAAGACTTAAGTCATCAGCATACATAACTATGTTTCCAAATAAATTGAGATTTATTATATCATTAAGATAAATTTTAAATAACAATGGGCCCAACACACTTCCTTGTGGAACTCCATATTCAACATAACCTATAAAACTTCTTTTGCAGTTAAGCTCAACATACTGTTTCCTATTGGTCAAATAGCTCTTTAATAAAACTAAGCTTTCTCCATTTACACCATAATATTTTAATTTCTGAATCAATATATCATGATCAACAAGATCAAACGCTTTGGAGAAGTCATAAAATATGCCAGCTACACCACTAAAACCATCATCCAAACCTTTGCATATACTATTTACTACGTTTATTACAGCTTCTTCTGCGCCACATCCCTTTTTAAAGCCATATTGGCAATCATATAGCAAATTGTTTGTATCCAAATATGTCGACAATTGCTTATATAGTATTTTTTCAAATATCTTGTCAATTATTGGTAATAAAGCTATTGGCCTAAATTTTCTATAAGTGTAGCATTGGATTCTTTCGGTACTGGAACAATTTTTGCCATTTTCAGATTATCACGATACGTTGAAGTATCAATCATTTGGTTAAAAAGTTTTGATAAATATGAAGAAATGACCTCCTTACATACTATCATCATTTTAGGTGAAATTCCATCATGTCCACAACTTTTCGATGCATCAAGTTCTGAAATTATATCACCTATTTCCAATTCCGTTGTGTATGAAAAATTAAATGAGCTATGGCATTGTAGTAAAGTTCTTAAATTATTAAACGAGTCACCTGGCAAGCAATCAATTCTTTGTTTCAACGTTTTAGGAATCTCAATAAAGTACTTATTAAACATATCACTTTTATGTTGGTCACCTAAAATAAGCATTCCATTACCATCTCTAACATTAATTTGACTTTAGTTTTTCCTACCAAGATTTTCATTTAAAAATTTCCAACATTTCTTTGGTTCCTGTTGAATTTGGGTTAAATTATCATAATAATAGTTGTTTCTGGATTCCCTGCAAGCTTTCCTAATTATATTACTGATTCTTTTTAATCTACTTTCAATATCCGAGTTACGTTTTTTTCTAATTTTTAACAACTTGTTTTTATAAATTATAAGTGCTTGTAAGTTTTTATTGATCCAAGGAGTTAGCTCGGCCTTAATAAGTATTTTATCACGTTTTTCCACTGTTGCATCACGAGTAGCATTTGAAATATATGTTATTATTTTCGACATATCCAAAGAAGGATCACCAGTTTCCCGAAATGCTTGTATATAATACCTAAGTCTTTCCTTTGCACAATCATAATTACAAACTCGATAAAAAGTTTCCATATATTCTGAATATGTAACATTACTTTTGAATATGTAACATTACAAGATACTAAGTTATGATCTGTTAAACTACACTCAACGGTATCTATAAAAAGTTCATCAGAAATGTTACTGAACACATTATCAATACATGTTCCTGATTCAGGACGTGTTATTAATGAATGACAGTTTTTATAATTAAAGCTTGATAAAATATTCATCAAATCTGCTGATACTGAATTATTCAAGAAATAAACATTGGAATCTCCAACTATTATACTTGGTAATCGGCCATGATTAGCAACTAATGATTCCATAAAACTGCAGAAATCATCAATCTTACACTTTTGAGATCTATAAAAAGTTGTTATCTTTAAAAATTTTCCATTTATCTTGTGGTTTTGTAACGACAGCGTGATTGCTTCAATAAAGTTGTTGCTTTTACATGTTTCAACACTATACTGAAAGTTGTTTTGTATATAAATAGACGTTCCTCCATACCCATCTGATCTACAACAATGCATGGCATTGTATCCTGGAATATTATAAATCTGGACTAAAGAGGAATTAAACCATGTCTCTTGGACAGCTATAACACTTGGTAATTTTGGGAGTTTGGAAATCATAGATTTAAATTTATTAAATTTATTAATAGACGAAATGCTTCTCATGTTTACAGAAATGATATTTAAAAAAGGAAAATTCAATTTATCAATATAGTTTTTAAAAGTTTCAAAATTAATAAAATGTTTATTTATCATAAAAAGAAA